>JACJUM010003317.1:1382433-1569152 GCA_020976665.1 Heortia vitessoides | reverse complement strand
CATATGGAAGATATAAGAATATTTGTGGTGAACAGTTTTAATGTGCAAATAGCATTTATGATATATGGGCATAAATGCTAGATGCACATTAAACTAAGCCATATATATATATATATTATACATACCTACATTATGTATCCGAATATATTTGATGTTAGCACTCTATTCTCTTGTAAGACATTTTCATAACAAGTGATTGACTGAAATATATGTTATTGATTGGTATTGCATATATGATATTGCAAAGTTCTTCTTATCATAGTTTTTACTAATGACAATAAAGATCTGAATTAGCATTTGCATATGCCGCATCTTCATTAAATGCTGCTAATTGATATAATTTTCCATAATATAATACTATATAACACATATATATATATATAATACATAATATAATATATAATAAACATAATGGTGTCGAACAAAATGTATTCCTCCTACCGGAAAGCATTACTATCAACTGATCGCGAAGATAGCTGGCCTGAACTATTTCATGCGAATATATAATTCAATTGACCTATGCAATACCGCGATAATTATACGTAAAATAGTGAATGTGAGGCTATATTAGACCATGGCTTTTCCAAACTCATACGTATTCAACGCCTGGAGCTCGATGTTATGCTGTAGATATATATGTTTTAAAGTCCAAAAACATATTGCAACAGCAAACACAATAGCCATTTCTCCTTGTCGAGTAAGTAGAAGGAAAGAACCGGAAAATTCCGTACAAAGAACTGGCAACAATGCACACATTCTATTGTACCGGAGATAACAACACTATTTATTATGGCACGCCGATACCGCTAAGGAATGAGATCGACGGCCAGGGAATTTATTTACTCTTGAATTCATTTATTTTATTTTAATTTGCTGTGAGATACCGGTAGAATAGAATAGTACCTCCCACTGCAATAGGTGTCGTAAGAGGCGACTAAGTAACCAGAACCGATAGATGGCGGTATATCAATCATAAACAGTGCAGCTTAAATACACAGGGCGGGATTCGGCAGCAGCATATCCATCAAATGCTGCGCTCTACGATTGCCAACACGCTTACCCAGTGCGGCAATTATTGGCAGGAAACCTCCTTTCTTGGAGAGGCCTGTCTATCAGTGGATTTTAAATAGCCGGTATAATGATAACGATGATGATTTTAACTAATACAAAGGAAAAGACGTAAAGACCTGCATTGCTTGATTGTTCTATATTTTAACGCCAATGTGCAGTTCTCAAATACGGCATTGTGTGAACTACACTGGCTTTCCGCTCCGATCTCGCGAGCTTTGCGGGCGCGACCGCGCTAAACGCGCGGTCGCGGCTGCGGGGCACGCAGGATGAGTACGGGCATCGGACCTCTCATCTATGAGAGGCCCTCTTTTTCGGTGGCGCTGGAATTGACATCTGAGTTGTCCAGCAATAGGTTCGTCCGAAAAAAAACACTGGCTTTATGCAGGCAAAAAAAAATATTTTTTTGAGTCACAAACCAAAATGTATGTTATAAAAAAAACATATATATTTCTGACACTAGACACATATCATTTACCATCCTGTAGCATGTCTTAAGACTGCCGTCACATGAAGGGGCTTACAACCAAGTTTCCTAAGGTTCATTACGCGATCAACCAAAAAATTGTCTGCAAGAAAAACTGATAGTGGTGAAGACCCGGCGTCACCTTGGTCAAGTTGATATAGCCTTCATCGTAACAGCACATACAAAACCATTGCCTTGGGATAGTTACTAGAAAGTAAAACTTTGCGAGCGAGGCTACTTAGACCGAAAGAAATTTTTATACGTTTCTCATGTTTTTTTTGTCTTTTTCTAAAAAATCTACAGAAGTAGTATAGTACACATTTTCTGTTACTATCTACTAGTATATCCCTCAGTTAATCACATACATACATGTAGGAAGACCCCAAAATTATCAACTGCAAATCCAGGGCAGTCACAACCTTCGGAATACATTAGATTCAGGCACAATGTGATGGGAAGACGTAAGATTTGCATGCCAAGTATAACCTTGTTACTTTGTGTAGAGGTGAGCGTCGGGGATCGCAACCCTGTATGCGGTGTTTATGAAATAAATTGTCTTTTCGCCTTATTCTGACAAACAGTAAAAAACAGAAGGATTTTTCCTTGCTTGACAAAAATGTGTCAGTTTACTTTAGGCTACTGCATTATCATTGTTATCAGACCCAGGTTTGGTACCTATCTCTATCTGCAAAATATATAACAAATATTTACTTAAATGTCGAAGATATTACAAAACCACCCCTATAGCTCTATATTAGCAAGTCAGCAGGACCAGACTGTTTACCACCTATTTGTCTGATCTGAGTAGAACAGTACCTCCCCCTGTACCAGGTGTCGTAAGAGGCGACTAAGGAACTAGAACCGACAGATGATGGTGTATCCATCCGATACAGTGTAGCTCAAATGCACAGGGTAGGGTTTGGCAGCAGCATATCCATCGCAATAGCTGCACTCTGGGATTGCCAACACGCTTGCCTAGCGCGGCAGTGTTGGGTAAAAACTTTATTCTCCTATATACAGCAGTGGACTTCCAACAGCTGTAATGATAATGATGTCTGATCAATTGTGCCATATCTATTTCTGCACCTATTTTTCTATTATTCAAAAACTCTTTGCTGTAGCATAGTTTACTGTCGATCTAAAAATCTGCTTATATTACTCTTGTTCATAAAAGGGGCCTTAAGACATATGTAACGTACTGAAGACTAGTCTGAGAAGTAATGTATTGTCGCCAAAGCCTAACCGTAAAGCCATGTGTTACTAATCTTGTTGTAATTTATGTTTTATTGTCCTGTTGGTTGTATAAATACTAAATATGTAAATTCTAGCCGTGAGGTACCGGCAGAATAGAGTAGAAAGTACCTCCCCCTGTAGCAGGTGTTATAAGAGGCGACTAAGTGCCAGAACCGACAGATGGCGGTTTATCCTTCCGAAACAGTGATAGGCAGCAGCACCCCGGTCACCAAAAACTGCGCTCTGCGTTTGCCTGAATCTGGATGATGGGTAAAATTCCCCCTTTCTTGGGGCGCCCTCCAACCAGCAGTGGAGTTCTAAAGGCTATAAAGATGATGATGAAATTAATAAAAATAAAGCGGTAGTTCGCAAATGTCACTTGACAATAATTGGTTACTTGCAAAGGGAAACCGTTTTATTTCGAAGGTTAGCAAGTTCGAAGGAATTCGAGAAGATAGTTGAAAACTACTGCTGTCTGCAATCCTGTCATACATTTGATCAAGAACCAAAGCCAACATCGCATCACGGGCAGATTGCATTACACCGTCAACACTTACTGCATGGATGGAAACACAAACGTATAAAATTAAAACAATAAATAACCTAGGTTGCCTCAATAATATAATAATAATAATAATAATGCAAAAAAAAATGGGATATTAATTTAAAATCGGAGGCTTTATAGCATAAATTACGCTCTTCCAGGCAATCTTAGGATGAAAAAAAAACAGAAAGAAAATAGTTAAGTAATGTAGTAGCTATATCATTGGAAAAGCAACAATCGGACCATTATTTTATTTTATCCTCCACAGTCTGCTAAAGCTCTTGCATATCCCAGGTTTCGTCTTTGTACGAGTATATATTTATCTTTATCTATATATATTCAGAGACGGCAGACGCAAGATTTATCCACTTCAAAGTAGAATAAATGAATGAGCAGGCTTAAGCTACATGCAAGCCTCAATAGACCGGTCCATGGTCCCCATTGGCCTGAGAGCTTTAAATGTATTAATTATTATTTAAATGTATAAATAAAATTAAATTCATGCTATAATTAATAATTCTTTGAGCTGCGATTAATTTGAAAATGAAATTTGCAACTTTATGCAAAATTTAACGAACGCAAACAGCTGCGACGCTGAACCGCAAAAACAATGTTTTTCAGGTATTATGAATATTAAACAAGCCGGTAATTAATAAATTTATAGTATCCTCTTAACATTTTCGATATTATGATTTCATCACTACCTTAACATACTGGTTTTTTTTATTAATCCAGGTTATAAACAAGCATACAGTGAGCGTGATAGTGAGCGTTACAGCAGCCTATAGACGCTTGTAATATCACAAGGATATCACTAGAATATTGCCAACCTTGTGACTTAAAATGTTTATGTCACATTACCCAGCGATTTTATTACCTCTCCATCCTTCAAACCAGAACGCAGCAATGAGAACCGTGCCAATTGTCGTTAGAAATACGTGAAAGCGAGATACCAATGCAGACAACCTTTGTATAAGGGCTACTTTATGTAAACAACAATTATGTGAATCAAGATATTTATTTTTATGACGAATAGAAATAAATATCTTGACGATTAAAATAATCGAAAATGTTTCTTTTTATTATACTTTAAATTATTGTACTCTTTTAATGCATTTATAAACTACTACTACTAATACATTACAATTTTAATTTTTTGCATCATAGCGTTTAACGTTAAAATAATACATAATAATAATTATTGTTATGAAAAAGTATTTTATATGGCTTGTTAACAATTATTAGTTACTAGTCTGGTAAGATTTATAAGACATACAATTTCATATAAAATAGCTATTAAAAGCATTTCCATTTCCTTACACTCGTACGTATTTTTCGGGAACAACAGTGACGTGTACCCAACCCGCAGAACAAAGGTCGACTGACGAACCAATTTTGCAGTCTAGCGGCGCGTGAACCGCCCGCCCCGCCCTACCTCATACCGTACGGTGTTAGTTATATCACTGCCGCGATTTAGCCCGTAGAGCAATAAACTGCGATCGCCGGCAAACGCGTGCAGTCCCAGCTTCAACGAGCGATAACTAGCAGCCTTAGCGCGGCCGGGCTCACTCCGTCCGTCTTCTTTTACTGAAATTTAACTTCACTCACCAATGACGGCCGCCCGAGCCGAGGTCAAGCCTTTAGAGGCGCCCTCGAGCAATCGCCGTCGATTCCGGTCAGATCCCGTGAGCCTTGCGGGGGCGACCGCGACGTAACCATAGGGCACGCAGGACAATACGGGTATCGGGTCGCTCAGTAATGAGGGCCCGGCCCTCTCACTCAGTGGCACTGGAATTGACATCTCAAAAGTCCAGTAATAGGTTCATCCGAAAGAATCTGCTACAAGTTCAATAATGTATCACATTTTAAGAATTAATGCGTGTAAATAAATTTTTCACTTCTAATGTAGTTTTTCATAATTATTATTTAATGTTTGCGTATACAACAAATTATGGATTAGACTTTCAGTAGTGACCAACCTAGACCAACAATTCAATTAGCCATCACTTACGGTTACTTAAATTTACCTTTTGACTGGTCCGACGGCGCCATGTTGGATGCTTTATGGGTTTGACAATAATTATATTTGTTCGATTTGTAAATGGTGTTAGAAATATGCATTTGAGTGTTGTTAGATGTTGTATGTGCAGATTATTATTATTATAACTTACTTCAACTACATTGCCGAGATCTTATGAATGTTGTTTTGCAATTTTGTGATAGTTAATAGCGTGTTTTTGAATGTCACTCTTGAGATGATATTTTATTAGAAAAAAATCAATTTGTTTCAGGTTTCTTCTAATAAATATAATTTTAAATATAATCCAGCATTTTCTATGCAAAAAACCTCACTAAAATACTAAATTCCTCAAAGGACAGAAATGTATTTTCAACTGATTTTATAAAATTAATTTTATCCGAAACTCCAGAATAGGTATATAAACTATATTGGGGTCCATTGAAACGCAAATTGGCAGCGCCAAGAGTCCCAGCTTTGCATAAGCATCCTCTGCCATCAGAATCTTAGTTTACCTTAATAATTATAATGCAAGGGTGTACTGAAATGAAAATTGGCGTGAAAAATCGCAAGAAAATAACATAATAAAAGCAAATAAGTAAAAGTCTGCCGTGATGTACCGGCAGTATAGAATAGTACCTCCCTCGAATAAGGTACCAAGCGGACAGATGGTGGTTGGGCAGAGATGGGCAGCAGTATCCCCGTTGTGAAAGTTACGCTGTGCGATTGCAAACACGCTTGCCCAGCGCAGCAATTTATTAGTCCAAGTGACTTCTAAATGGTGATATGAAAGCGAAAGTCATTGACATTGACTTGATTCCGTGATAAGTCGCTTGAAGCACTTGTATTTCGGACATCTGAAAACAGAGGAATCAGAATTTCAAATACATATATTTGACACCCAGACACAGAAAAAACAAATATCATCATATAAATATTAGTCTTGGGTGGGGATCGAACCCACGGTCTTAGGCGCACTGGATGGGAACAATGCTATTGACCATGCTAAGACAACAGAAATAAGCACGGTCTAATATGACCCCCGGGTGGATGACCCTAGGGTCTGATGAGACCTGATTAGAGCCATCAGGTTTTCATTAGAGCCATCAGGCTCATTATGTATATAATCAAAAAAAAAGGCCAAGTTACTCTTTATCTATACTTATCAGCTAGTGAGAGTCGCATAAAAATCGATGCGGCATACAATTAAACAGACCGATAAAAACAATGCATGCATGCATATGAATTTATTGAAAAGTTTAAATTTGAAATTACAAATAGACTCTTAAATTTTACTTATATCTATACATGTCTCCTAGCACTTTAGGACTAGCTAAACCAATAAAGAAGTAGAATTATATTAAGGATCTACAAAGAAAACAATCTATAATATTAAAATAGGATAAATATAGTTTTATTTTTAAAGTGCCAAAAGTCTGCCTGAACTTGACATTAATTTTTATACTCTACCCGGGTTTTTGACGCATCGCAAGGTTGCTATTTGATTTTCACTGTTTGTGTATTTTGTTATTTATTATACATCCTTACTCAGTCATTATTACCTTTTTTATATTAATAATTATTCATGATGTGATTATCTCTGATTGTAAGAGCAGTTAGTTGATATCTTTTTGAAAATACAATTATTTTTCATTATCTACTGTTACTTATGTCAATTATTGACACAAGTAACTGTAGATTGTCAAAGTGGTCAAATATTAAATAAATAAATAAATAAATGTTCTATATTCCGGCCACATGCCGGTAACCGATTCCAAGTTGCTCGAAAATAAACACAATTTTAAAAAGAGTACTATTTTCGGTGAAGCTTACAGAATAAGCCTGTGAGACGAGAGCCTGTTGGCTCACAAATTGGATAGCACAGTGAATCGCCAGGATTTACATAAGGTACTCTCATGCTCTTCTGTAATCTGTGCCTCACATACCTCTTGCATGATTTCATCATTCTATATACAATTTGACGGGCCCGATGGCGCAGATGGTAATGATCTTATCTTATGCGCTAACGGTCGAGGGTTCGATCCCCACTCAGGACATCATATTTTATCTATATATGTATCTAATTATATTATTTGTGACTCATCTGTTGTCTGATGTCTGTAACACGTGATTTGACTGACTACGGAGTTAGGTCTATGTACGAAAGTTGTGAATATTATTATTATTTCAAGTGTATCAGGAAAATGCGCTACAGCTAATCTGTAATCTGAAAAGTCTTTAGTTTCAGATTAAATACATGAACATTACGCAAAAATTTCATTAAAAAATCCAAGATATCTCATATGTGACCTGACTCGAAGATAAGTAAATGAAAGCACTTGCGTTATTGATACTAGACAACAGAGGAATTAGATATATAATAAATAGTTAGATACATATAAATGACACCTGTTATGGCCATGTGGTGGCAGAGTAGAATAGTACCTCCCCCTCATACTAGGTATCTTAAAAGGCGATTAAGGTACCGAAACTGACAATATATCTCTCCGAAGTAACGTAGCTCTAATGCAACAGGGCGAAAATGTGTAGCTGCATGCTCATCGCAAAGTTCTGTGATTGCTATCACGCTTGCCCAGCGCAGCAATTATGGGCAAATTTCCCCTTTCTGGGGAGGTTTATGCCCAGCAGTGGATATTCTGCAGCTGATGTGATGATGATATTACAAAATCAAGATCGTCACCGTATAAACTAAGGTCTTCTTGTTATTCTATGAAGAAGTTTATGTCAATCCCTGACAGCAGCATAAAGTCGTGGCAATTAAAAAGAGAAAAATAAACAGCTAGATTTATCCCACGGGCACATGTTTTCGGATAAAAGTAGCCACATGTGTGTGTTGCGTTAATTGTAGCCGAAATTTCCTCTTTTTCTCCTGGGGAGGCCTATGTCCAGCAGTGGCTTACAACTACTTTTTTAGTGATAATAATGATATTAATAAATTATGAAAATGAGGTCCAAGTGATTTACAAGAAGACCGGTTTTATGCAGCCTGCGTCCATCGCCATCGTTTTAGTCAGATCGTTTTTCCACATTTTGTGGTATGTCTACGCCGCGCTTGCCGGTACATGGTCACGATTCCAGAACCTTACGACCCCATCGACCGTCGTTTCTGCGTGCTTAATGCCCTGCCAGTATGTTGGTATCTTTGGTTCTTTTACAGATCCCATCATTTCGGATTCAATTGCGCTAAGAGATTCCGACTAATACCCTCTTGTAACATCATTTCGGCCGAAATTTTACAATAAAAACTCATTTTATTTCTAAAGTAAATTTAATGTCGTGTGATTCTGTCTGATTAATTCTTCTAATCGGTGTTGTCGAAAAGCTAATTCTGATGATATTTACACCATCATTAGGAAGCTCTATTTAGCTCATTAGGAAGCTCTATTAGGAAGCTCTCATTTATAGCATCTTTGATAATAAGTTGACCAACAAAAAATATTATAAGATATATATCTTTGAATCAGAAGTAGCTTGAACCATCAGTTATCAAAAAATGATTTCATAAGAAACTGTCTCAGACCAATTTAGAACACTGCGAAAATCTTAATGATTTTTAGTCAAAACATGATCATCATACCAGCCTTGGAATATCTCCAGCTTGACATACGCCGCCCTGATGGCAACCGTTTTCAAAAAAGAAGTAGTCAACCTTGAGAACCGTTGTAACTGAAACGTCAAACAAAAATGTGCAAAGTTAACACATTAGCTACAATTAAAATAAACAGTTAATATTCATTAATAATTAATTTCATTATTAAGTATTACATTTAGTTATGTATGTAAATATGTATGACAGCAATCTTTAAGTGTACCTATACTAAATAAATACATAAACCGCGTTTTAAAGCCGTTAAAAGAATAATTTTATTATGATTAGTAAATGCGTAAACTTTAAATTTTCATTTGTTATTTCGAAAATACAAAGTGGGTATACTTGACTAAAACATATCTTTGTGCCCAAATTTTAGAGATCTCATGCTGGCAAGTGTAACAAACATTAATCTGTGTTTTTACTTTCATAAAACAAATTTGATCTGGAAAGAAAATTGCAAAAAAATAACAAAATTATACGCAGGCCAAGTCACGGGCACCAGCTAGATTACAATAATAGAACACGTCCCAAGTCCCGGAATAGGTCCTCCAAGGAAGATCGGCGCCATTGAGACGCAAATTGGTTGGGATTTGCATGAGAAGCGAAGGCCTAAGTTTTGCTCAACCCTTCCCTATTTAATAGGCGTTTGATTGGCGGGGAGACGTTGAAAATTCTAGGAGAAATTTTATATTCGGGGTTTTCGATTAAAAATTTCATTCAGGCAACGTCGGTCGATCGTGCTAATTTAACAAAGTTTGAGGTCTTTTCTAGTGAATATATTTGTTGACATAACCATTTGGTTTTTGTTTATTTAGTTCATTTACTTTAGTCTTTATAAGTTCAACTAACACTTTTTTTTAAATTAGGCCACGTCGACACCAAGAATACAGTTCAATATCACAAGAATATCTCTAACGCTTTACCAACTTTGTGACTTGAAAATATTACGTCACATTCCCCGGTAATTGCACTGACTCTCTCACTCTTCAAACCAGAACACAACAACGAACACTGCTATTTAGCGGTAGAAATGAGCAAGAGTGAGGTACCAATACAGGTGACCTTTGTATGAGGTCCACTTCCGGTAAAAATATTTGTATGAAAAGAAAACTGTATATAAAAAAGTATAATTGGTACATAGGTACATATCACACGCACGGGAGTTGAAAAATTAATTTTCTTTCTAATAGATCATAGTCTGCATCTAGTAATGATAGTATAGTAAACGTCATTGTAGCTTAAAGTCTTCCGTATTATGCCCACCCCAGGATAGTCTAGTGCCCAACCCGGAATATTAGGCTTCTTAAAAAGAAAATGTTTTTTTTAATCCTGTGCGTGTAATACCTATGTATGTACCAATTATACATATAAACCTTTCAACAAAATTACTCAATTTATTTCTGAAAATAAAATACGTTTGGTCTTTTTAAAGATGCGAACAGACGGTGGATGCGATTTCATTTTATACAAGTTATGCAAAGATGCACACAATAGTGCCTAATACGTTTAATCACAAACACGACGTCAAGTATATTTGCTATTATAAACATAGCAGGCGTTCGTCACGTAAACGGAATAAATTTTATAATTGTTTTCTCTGTTAGTTTTATTTACAGTTTTATTTTATGAAAGTATTTTTAAGTCACGCATTTATTAACTTACATAAGTAATTTTAATTTAATCAATATTGTTGTGAAGACAGGTTCGCTCTGCATTCTTGTTTATAAAATGTTTGATTGTCCATCCATTTATTCCATTATAAATATTACTTTATCTTTAGAGATAATTTTAGCTAATTCCTGCAACATATTTAACTTGCCCATTACGTCATAGATGGGTCGTAATATTGTCATGTGAGTCAAAGATTCAAGTTTTGTCAAAAGTAAGGGACATTCAAGAAAGTTCAGAAACAAAGAAACCCGAATTTTCTGATCGTTTCTGTATTTGTTACTGAATCGGCATTCCCGTTTGTTATCTTTTTATTTTGAAAAATAACGAAAATTTTCCTGCTCTATTTTCCAATATACTGTAAAACAAAGGAAACGAAATACTCTACATAAACACCAAATAAAAATGTAAAGTAGAATGGACCCATTGAACAAGCATTAGCATAGAATATCTTACAGGGCCCCATGGGGACATACCGACGGAACCATTTGTTGGGACCTGATAGAGGTCCCGTACATTGTCCTTCGTCAGGAAATTACTTATTTTAGGAGCGGAACCCGTGTTATGCTTTCACCGGGGTATTCTTTGGATAATATTATGGTCTGCCTATTAAGATAGGATTTTGGTATACTGTCTCAGTATGCATTACTGTACGACGATCTTCAAGATTACGCAACGCTGTGTGCAGTGGATACATTGATGGTTGACCGATGAGTGATTCGAAAGAGTTCCTATTCAGACACTTAAATATTTATTTGTTAATTGTTAATATACTTTGTTGGTCAAAACCACAACATGACCCAATGTATCATAAAATATGGTAATTCATGATCCCTTGGGTCCTCATAGTCGTCTATATTATCTATATTGCATATAACCATTTCCATATGGAAAATATAGATGATTTTGTTATTCACGATATTGAATGTTTGTAATGGGCCTTCTGGAATAAAGTATATTTGATTTTGACTTTGAAAATGGCGGATTAATGCCAGCTGGCATTATCTTACCGTCAACCTTAAACGAAATAGACAATAAACAATATGGTGGTGCAGAAAAAAAATATCTCAAAAATGTATATATATAAACTCTCCTTGATAAAGACTACAACAACTCAAAATAATAGATTTCCCACAGTTCGCATATTTGAATGAAATGTCTAATTACTTCGGGAAGATTTATATAGACAAAATTATAAGGAAAGTTTTCTTTCCAAATAAAAATAACTGCAGTCATTAATATCTATTTCCAAATGTCGACTTAAAATAACAGATTTGATTTATTGCAGTCTTCGTCTAGAGGTGCAATGGGTATAATGTATCGTCGTATCAGCCATAGGAAGTCCACTGTTAGACAGGCCTCCTCAAGTAAGTAGGAATTTTGCCAATATTTGCCGCGCTGTGTTAGCGTATTATATCGCAGAGTGTAGCTTTCGCGATGGGGATACTGCTGCTGATCCCCGCCCTATGCATTTAAGCTACAATGATTGAAATAGGTATACCGTCAGTTCTGGCACATTAGTCGCTACGGAACCTGATACAAAGTAAGGTACTATTCTCCTCCGCCGGTACCTCACGGTAAAAGCTAGTTTTTAATAAAAAATTAGAGCAGTCGAAATCAAAATTTATATTGATTGTATGTATAATTCTATGAAGAACTCAGGAGTTTAGGTTAAAATATCCACGGCCAGCTTTACACGAGAGGTATACTAAGGTATTTAAAGCCTATTTCTGAATACCTTCTAGTCGTATATGTTGAGTATACACACTGTAGAACAGAATTTTTACTAATTTATTAAATATAAGCCGTGAGGTAGAATAGAATAATACCTTGTACCTGGTGTCGTAAGAGGCTTCTTAGGTACCAGAGCCAACAGATGGCGGTATATTCATCCGAAACAGTGCAGCTCATGCATACGGCAGGGTAGGGCTTCATTTCATCGTCGCAAAAGCTGCGCTTTGCGATGGCCAACACGCATGCCCAGCGCGGCAATTATGGGCAAAATTCCCCCTTTTTAGGGGAGGCTCATGTCCAGCAGTGGACTTTCAATGGCTGATATGATGATTAAGATGATTTAGATATTAAGGTTTTCAAGTTCTTACATTATACAACTTGAGACTTACAATCAATAATAAAACCGTACGCTTATCAGTAATATGAAAAAATTAAAAAATATAGTTTATTTCAATTAAAAATTAAACAACACGCTCATAAAATACATCAAACAAGAACAAACAAGACAAAAGTAATGATCAGGATAATGAGTTGATCCAATCAAAATATTGCATTGGCACCGATTCTTTATTTGTACGAAGTTTCAATAAAGTCTGTCCGTCTAAATTTGGTAAACATCGACTTCGAATGAGTCGATTACAAGTATATACACATACAAACATACAACTGAAGCTAATATTAAGGGTGTATTAAAGAGAAACATGTTCTTTTTTTTAATAATTCGTGGTAAGTCGCATAAAGCACTTTTATCAGACAACAAGGGAATCACAAATATTATACTTTAACAGGACAAACGCAATCATCATATAAATTTGTCATGGACAGGGTCAAACCCACGACCCTGGCGCACGTATTAGGATCACTACCATCTGCGCTATTAGGCCTGACGACGTGAATCAACAATCATTATGATAGAAGTAGGGATTAAGTACCTATTTACATACGCGTATTGGTATGCACGTGTGAGCGTGTTAGCATACATACATATAGTACATTAACGTACATTTTGACGTGACAACGTCTTATAAATTGGTTTGCCGGGTGACACTTCAAGAAACTGCGTTACGCTCCGCTCTCATTGTGACGTGTGTTACGCAAATGTATTGCAAGTTATTGTATGTATATTTGTATATAAATACGTATGAATGTGTAAAAGTAAAAATAAAATTTTGTTAATATGAAATTCAGTGCGAGATTCTTTGTATAAATTAATGTTTTAAATATAATTCTCTGTATAAATAAATGTTTCAAATTGTTACTATTATTTCATCCTTATTCCTACTATACGAATGAATATTCACATTAAAATTATTTTACCACTCAAAGTCGTTGTCACGTAAAACTTTCGCCCGTTTACAGGCAACACCGACTTTACAGGCAACCAATTTTTTTATTATTAATATCAATTTATCAAAAATACTACCTTATACTTGTTATTTAAGATTTACATATGGTAGGCCTCATACAAAACGTAGTCTGCATTGGCACCTCACTCGACATATTTCTACTGTCAAATCGCAGCAATGCGAACTGCTGTGATCCGGTCTAAAGGGTGAGAGTATTTACTCGGTAATATGATATCCTCAAGTCCAAGGTTGGCAACTTGTTAGTGATATCCTTATGATATTACGAGTAAATTTATTTATAGCTAGCTGTACCCGCGACTGACGATGTCGCTTGAAACCGTGTCTTTTGGTATCACACCACGTACCCCCCAGTTCTTTCATAAATCAGTGTTCTTTTTAATCTTAAAATAAATGAAATAAAACTTTAAAATACATAAATACATTTTTATTTTATTTATGTACAATATTCTTAATAATTTGTGTTTATACATAGAACAAAGTCATACATTATTCTCAGTTTAAACTTAATGACCTCCTTAACCTATAATAAACAAAACGTCAAACTAAAGTAAATTATCTATACTATGGGGAACTAATAATTAACTAAATTAACTAAACTAATAAATTTAACTTAAATTTACGTTAATAGTCTTATAGAAACAAAGTTATCCAAAGTTCATAATAAAGATTAATTTTGCCACTTTAATCCTTATAACTCATTATTAATAAGACTGAGATTAATAATAATACTGCCAAAAATCACAATAACCTACTGATATAAGCAATAAAACTGGTCCAACATTCAAAAACATTATATCGATATTCTGTGTAATTCATTCCTGATGTAAAGAAACATGAGTTTTCTATGAAATATTTTATTTTAGATTAAGTGCATACTCTAGAAATGTGACATTCGTCTAGTCACGTGGTTGGCGTCCGGTGACGTTTCCATCACGCGGGCTGTATGTTTGTTTGTCAATCTAGTCCTACAAAACTTTCCAGTAGAGTAGTAGAATTGGCGACTCTTTCTCCCCATTAATATTTTATATTCACTGTTACTTCTAGTACTTCTAACAAATAAATATTGGCTTCTATACAAGCATAATACGACAGGTTTATTACAAAGAAATGTATCCATTTCGTATCATTAACGACATACTTTTATTAACGTTATTTTTAATACTTAAGTACATGGCTGTTAGAGATAAAAACTAATATAATTTCTAATACAACATTTACTGACACAATGTCATATAACTTATATCCAGCTATAAGCAACAACTGGTTAAATATAAAATTAAAACACATTTTAAATACATAACAAACACTATAAAAAATACTTCCTGTTTCCAACTCAACTAGGCTACGTCAAATAAGTGTATTACATTTAGTCACTTTTCCAAGGTAGACTCAGTAGAACTACCATTTAACTTTCACAAAGTGGACCCAGTAAATGTTCTATTCCACTTTTTAAACTGGACTCAGTATATGTACCATCCCACTTTTATAAAGTTGACTTAGTAAATATGCCATCCCACTTTCACAAAGTGTACACAGTAAATGTAACATTCCACTTCCACAGAGTGGACACAGAATATAAACCATTCCACTTTCACAAAGTGGACCCAGTAAATGTACCTAGAAAATGGTACCAATAAATGTATGTAATCACACTTAAAATGTCAACACGGTTAATGGATTCACTTTGGACAAGCGGATGCTTATTGGAATCCACATTATTTCCTCTCAAATAACACAAGTGTAACGTGTTTCGGAACCTATTACAAAATCGTACAAATGCATTTAAAATTAACTTAAATCTAACTGTATATTATAAATTTATAAAAAAATATGTAAATTCATCGCTACTTCACTCGGTTAGATAGTTAAATAATTTGAGAAGACAGTCGCTGGGGAGACTGTTTTACAAAACGTAGTAAATATAATAAAATAATTGGCCACGAAAGCATACATAAGGGAATACACCTTCTTAAATTAGAATTATATTAATATTTCAAACATTTATTAATTAAAATCCTTCAACTTAGAGTCGCATTTTTATGTAATTTACTATCTAATAATTTAACACTTAATTATACTATTATCACAAGGTTAAATATATTATATACCATTGACATACATCATGTACAGCCTAATTATCTAAATATCATACAGGCCAAGCAGTTGTATAGTACAAGTGAAAACTCGTCCTAGACGAGTGATATTATGGGACAAGTGCAACATGATGCAACCTACAGCAGCACAAAACTTGCGGTGTCGCAAACAGATCTACCTGAAGGCGTGAGCGAGATATCTTTGTTGTAACCGGCAGAGAAATATCTATTTGATCAGGTAATTACTCGTGTTTGCTTTACATTGCTGTATAATATGAGACATCAAGACTCTCTGTTTAAAGATTAAAGAATCCTGATTTATAATCCTCTGCGCTATCAACAACGTTCAGATAACAATGCGTTACTTTCTACTTAGTTATTTTGCAGTACCTCACGTGTATTTGAGAGAATCCTTGCAATATTTGTGTTACTTGCACTATCTAATTTTAGGTCTTCTAGATGATGATGCAAATAGTCTGATCATGTCTAATGAGAAGGTCAATAAAGAATCAGATTATTATGGAGCAGCTTTATATATAAAGTCAATAAGACTTTAATATATACTTATTCTTGATGTCCCAAGAGTCTTCAAGTTATAATGACGGTCTACAATGACACACAGGACTCGTAATTATTTGTATTTTTATCTGCCCCTTTACAATTGGTACCAACAATCACAAAACTCCATATATATCTGAGTATACATGCAAAAAATAGATCCACAACTATAGAAAATGCATTAATTTTTAATGACTTATCAAGGCAACTACTATTTAAGTCTTGAATTTCACTTACGTTTGCATTTTTATCTATATTTTAGATAAGACAATCTTATTACTATTTTAAACCAAGTTAAAGAAATCATAATAGTAATTACATTGATATATTTAAAATCTATATATTCACTTCCCTTTGTTTTTTATAAACAATATTCAAGTTAACTGAACTTGTCATTGTAAAACAAAGGAAGGAGATATTATTTAATCAAAATAAAGTGTGACTTCAACATAATATACGGATTGTCTATGAGTCGATTAATAAAAAAAAAACAAAGAAACAAACTTTCAAAAAACGAATACCAGCAGTAAGTATCTTTTGAATTAACTAACTATGCTTCACACAGGCACTCTCAAATAACTACCATCACTGAATACTAAGGCTAATAATAGAAAAAAAAACATATTCCATAAACTTAAAATACAAAAACTAATAAACAAAATCATAACCTAGTTCTCTCCGGGAATGGCGAAGGCGACCGCCTAGTTTCATACATGTCAAACAATCTACTTGCATTTGGCGAGAACGTTTGAGGCTTCACTTCTTCTACGACCGTCTCCTCAGTCTTTACAGACTCTGTCTTAGTCTCTTTCTCCTCTACAGCCTTATCTGTCTTATCACCTGTAAACTTCCTTGGCTTCCCTGGCAATTTTCTAGCGAGTTTGGCAACTAGGGGATGTAATAATCTCTCGTCGTATATATCGGACTCCTTTGCTGTGATGTATCCGATGATGATGCCGATGATGACGCAGGTGAATGTGCCTATCACGGCATACCACATATAGGATATGGAGTACATGGTGTGAAGACCAGAGGCACTGAAATAGAAATGAAGTTTGATAAATAAATTCTAGTAGTCGCCCGGTCGAAGTTCGACTTTAGTACATTACATTTTTAAGTTCTAATTTCTATTTAATTTCTCGTTATTACGATTAAAATTATCAAAATATTCATACTTAATTCTTATTAATTTAGACTTAAATTTCCTATATTTACTTCATTTAAGTATGTTGAGTGGCATTTATAAAGAATTGCGAGTGCAATGTTTATTCTAAATAATTCGTATTAAATATGTATAAATTTGTATAAAAAATAGTTTTATGCACATGTTAAATATAAATTGTGTAAAATTTCACGTTCACGTATATTTCAAAATTCATAAGACCATTCAGACCGACACATGTTTTTCAGTCTTAACTATATAATTAAGTCTATCTGAAATTTTGCTTCTATAGATTGATAATGAGTTATCCTATCTCTCAATTTGGATGAAAATATCATTTAAATCGGATCAGTAATTGAGAAGTGCAGTCCAGACAAACACCTTGATACGTAATTTCTATACATAAAGATATATAGGACCATATTTATCAAATAAATTGTTTTGAGTTCATTGTACTTTATACGGAGTATAATCACATCATATCAACCGTTGGTCATCCATTGATGGACATTGCACCCACAAAAAATTTGGCGACAAATGTCAAACCATAAATTCTTAATCTATAAAACAAGTTATACTTACAACATGGATTCAGTCGATGCATGCGAAGATCTTGTTAAGTTCATCGCTTGCAGTATCGGGGTCACCTTCATCAGGGTCTCGTTAACAGCTACCGGTAACGGCTTAGGATTGAACACGCTGACAGTCTTGTTGAGGCAACCCTGGAAATTTACTGGTTGAGAAACGAGACACCTCTATTTTGTAGCACTAAGGTTCGAAATCGGGAGAAATATTGCAGGTCTTCTGTATTATGTCCCTAGTTTTGATAATAAAAATTATATTTTATAAATATACTATATTCCAGTTTTTATTGCCTCCGTTTTCATTATAATAATTGGGCTATTTTAGGGATTATAATGCGAGCTTAACGTAGATATTACGTCTATGCAAATAGTGTTAGATGAGTAATTCAATGATCCTGAGATATCATCATCATTATATCAGCCGTAAAACGTCCACTGCCAGAAAATGGGCGGCTTAAAGAAATTGGGTATTGGACCATAATTGCAGCTCTGGGCAAGCGTGGTGGTAACCGCAGAGCGAAGCTTTGCGGCGAGAGTGAGACATCAGACAGAAGAGATGATCAAATATAAAACTAAAAAATACATATATGTATAACCCTCAGAAACACAATTATTCATCATTGGCACGTACAGTTGGGATACCACTGAATGGGCCATCCATCCACATCATTGATAATACAAGGAATAGAAAGAAAAAAAATAAAATTGACCGCACAAAATAAATAAATGAAATTACAAAAAATAATACATAAGTAGCTCGTATATAAAAAAGCGGAGAGTTCTAAATATATTATATAAATATAAATAGAAATTAAACTAAATTAATATCTCTAGTGCGTTGCTATGTGACTAAGATGTGACTCTAGTGGTGACTAAGGTGTGACTAAGATGAACAGATGACGATCAATCAGATGCCTGCCTCAGAATAAGCTACAGCGGCGTCACGTGTGCCACTGCAGCGCTGATCTTCCAACAGACGCAATAAGGAATACTTGAGTAACACATCCAATACTTACATCGACAGACAATGGCAACATCGCAACAGTTTTATCGACATACAGCAATCGTCCTGCTGCCATCCATGTCGTCAATATGTGTGAAGCTATCATGCCGCATAGCGCTCCTGTGCCGTTCGCCATAGGGCACAGTACCGCAAGTACGAACACTCCAAGTAAGGCGCCGGATGTAGCTGATGTGACTAGGAGCGCGCTCTCAACGACACCACCGACTATGCCCACGCAGAGGGAGAGGCACATTATTATTACGGCTAGAAAAAGAAACAAAGAACTTTGTGAGCATGACTATGAAGACACGGATTATTTTAAAAGCGTACATATTTGTTCATCATCATCATTGTTACGGCCATTGGAAGTCCACTGCTGGACATAGGCTTCCCCAAGAAAGGGGGATTGACCTATAATTCTCGTGCGGAGCAATCGCAGAGCGCAGCTTTCACCCATCCCCTCTATGCATTTAAGCTACATTGTCTCGGATGGATATACCGCCACCTGTCGGTTCTGGTATCTTAGTCACCTCTTATGACATCTAGTGCAGAGGGAGGTACTATTCTACTCTGCCGGTAACTCACGGATCATTTATGTGTGTGACTCACATATGTGTGTTGTTATGTAACTAGGAAGACAATCAAGCCCAAGATCCGCCAGATGGAAATTATCATAGCTTAAAGCATTGCCCATCAATTCTAGGCATCTATTATGCAACTTCTGTTTGGCGGACAAGAATAAAAGTGAGACAATTGCACCTTATTTACAATGCTAAATTATATCATAATTTATGTCTTGATATTCATATATCGATCATACTTAGATTAATACTCTGTCTCTGAATAAATACACTAATATCAATTCTAAATATATCTTTATTCAATCACAAATCTAAACGAAATGTTCCTTCTGGAGGATTTCAACAGACAATATGATCTGAAATTCATAAGTTGTGAATAAATGTACGTATCATAGACCCTAGTGTGATTATTTTGTTTAATGTTAATTCTGGATGATGTAGTTAAATTACAATTTAAAGGTGTTTTCACGTAATGAATCCACTTTGAAGCCAGAAATTTATAATTAAAGCAAATATCTGCTATATTATAAGTCTTTAACAATCTTTACAGCACTACACCATGAACATTGTCTGGAGACAATATTGGTACTTACCGTAGATGATGCCGATAACCTTGATGACGGTCAACTGCTGCTTATCACTGATGCCCTTAAAGGGGGGAGCGGCAGAAACGAAGTCCTCCCACGTTACCGTCGCAAGAGAGTTCACATTGGACACCAAGAAACTGGAGACAAAATTGATATTTCGTTTGATTTATGATAAAATCATCATGATCACAATACATAGACTCTACTACATAAGACATAGGCCTCTCCAAAAATAGGGGATATTTTCCCGCAATCGCAGAGAGTAGCTTTGCGACGGGGATGCTGCTGCCCATCCCCACCCTGTGAATTTGCATCCCCTTCGTAAAAGTTGCACTTTTTGATTGCCAACGCGCTAGACCCTTAAAACGTGGAATAAATATCAACTACTAAAATTTTCAAGGATCAAATTTTATTGGTAAATACGAGTACATGTGCAATTACACACAAGGGTGTTAATCAAGAGGCAATAAAAAAAATGTTTTTGCGATATACCTGGGGAAACGCAGTCCCATGCTGTTGCTAGTAACAACTAAATTGCATGACATGATTGGAAGCTGTTTTGCAGGCGGATATATCTAGAAGAAAATCCCACGTCCTATACTCTAATTTTATTCATTTAATTTATTATTTTTATTAGGCCAGATCGACAAACATGCATACAGTCCCCGTACGATAGTATGCATGATATCAGCCTAGAGACGATTGTATTATCACAAGGATATCACTAGCGCGTTGCTAATTTTATGTCACCCTACCCAGTGTTTTCAGCTTCTCTCATCCTTCAAACCGGAACCCAGTAATATGAACGCTGTTAGTTGACGGTAGAAACAGGTAAGAGTTAGATGCAGTGATGCAGATGCATGCAGATGACCTTTCTATGAGGTTTGCCTCGTGTGAATGGGTCACCTCTAAATTTTACGTGTATTAATATTGCAGTTAATATGAGGTACTGGCAGAGCAGAATAGTACCTCCCTCTGTACCAGGTGTCGTTAGAGGCGACTAAGGTACCAGAACCGACAGATGGCGGTATATCCATCCGAGACAGTGTAGCTCAAATGCATAGGGTAGGTGGGGATGGGCAGCAGCATACCCGTCGTGAGAGTTGCGCTTTGCTACTGCCAACACGCATACCTAGTGTGACAATTATGGGCAAAATTCCGCCTTTGGGTGGTCTTTTAATGGTTGTAATGATGAATGTTGCTAATTATGTCTAAACTTAGAAGCAAGTAAATGAGAATTAAAGCATTTTCAAAACTTAATCTCACCTTAAAGCGCCATTGAACAAACTGCCCAAGAACAGCCCCAGCATACCAGGCAAGAAAGCAAACTGGTCTTCCACGTAGTAAGCCAAAACCTCATCCTGGGCAGCAATGTTCCCAGCCATCAAAGGATCGCAGCTCTTGTAAACAGCGTATAGGGTCATTCCCACTACCCAAGACAAGCTAAACAAAATGCCCACAGCTGGGACTGTGGTTAAGAGTGTCTTCCGGACTTTGGACTCGCTGGACATGGAGCAGTATCTTTGAACGAAGGTCTGCTGGCAGCCGTAGATCGAAACGGACATGAAGAGTTGACCGAAAATGGCAGATGTGGTATCGACTCGGGCTTTGGGGTCCCACGTGAATCTGGAAGTGGTAAATCGTTTTTTTTAATGTACATTCTAATAAAGTTCTCACTCTATAATAATCATAATAAACATAATCTCCTATTAAATGATTAGGTTTTCTAATAAAATTATCATAACTCCTGGTTGGTTACCCAGTAATCAAAATTCAACCATAATTATTATTTATTTTAGTTCAAAAGTTCTTTTTTGTCAAATCCAAACGTCTGTCATTAAGATCAGGGATCAAGGCCTATAGACAATGAATGTTTCTTTCATTTAAGTATGTTGTGTGTCATTCAAACAGTAAATTACAATTTATAAAAATAAATTCGGGTAACATTGAACTATTAGGGAAACTTTGAATTATCCTTTTTTGTACACTATGAATCGAATTGAACCGAGATTAAGATAGTTTTCTAGGTAATAATAATAATTTATTTCTTACCGCCAAATATTACAAATACTCTTAACCTAATTCCAAAAATAAAAACACAAAAGATTACACTGATAGGCTAAAAAGACGGCAGCCGTGCTAATTTCAACTGCCTATCTTACAGCTGCCTATTCCAGGAACAAATTTCATGATAAATCTGAACCGATATTTTAAATGTTCAATGTTATGTAAAATGACTCTTTGTGTAATGCATATTTTATTGCATTCAAGAGTGCGTCTAGGGCACGGCTAAAAGCAATTGGACGGAATTAACTCACACCTGCAAGGATGTTTTAAATACTTGCGGGGTACATGATGCGGGGTATTCGACTTAATATCAAACATACTTAAAGAACTGCAGTCTGCCTCCGTCGATATTGTCGTTGACCACATTCGCAGGCCCGCCGGCTTTCACCGTTGCTTGCACGATGAATGCAGCGCTCACTAACACCATCGTCGTGGTCTGGATTACATCGGCTCTGAAACCAATATTTATCATTTTTACAACAACACATACATTTTGCCTGACTCCGAAATAAGTCTCTTAAAACACTTTTGTAACGGATATCAGACAACAGAGGAATTACATATTTAACACACACACATAAGTACAAATATTTATAATACAAAGTTTGTCCTGGGATCCACAATATTAGCGCACAGCATAGAAACACTACCAAAGATACCAGCGCGCCCGCCTTTGGAATTGACAAGTATAAGCCATTTAAAGTCATAAAATACATAAAACTCCCCAAATTTGGGAAATTTTGCCCATAATTGCCGCGCTGGGCAAGTATGTTGGCAATTGCAGAGTGCAGCATTCGCGACAGGGATGCTGCTGCCCATCCCCGCTCTGTGCACTTGAGCTACACTGTTTCGGATAGATATAATGCTACCTGTCGGTTCTAGTACCTGGTAGTGCCTGGTAGTCGCCTCTTACGTCACCTGGTACAGGGGAAGTTATTACATATTGTTCATTGGCGGTACCTCACGACTAAATTTGGTCAAGATGCTATATAACTCTTAAAGAGCAAAGCATTTGGTTTTGCATGGTTAGTAAATCTATAGTTGAGAAACAACACTTTCAATTTACATTTTAAACACATTTCACGGAACCATCAAAGCAGCTATAGTACGTCCACAGCTGGACATATACTTTTCCAAGAAAATTTTGCCTGTAATTGCCGTGCTAGGCAGGCATGCCAGCAATTAAAATCTATGTTCTGATAGCTTTCTGACGCATTCGTATCCTGTAGCATTCGAGCTACGCTACTGCTAGTGGGTATACCGCCATCTGTCGTCTCCGTTACCTATCCTATTCTATCATGCGGATACCCCACCGCAATTTGTAGGAATATAGTAATACAATACACATGTATCGCTGAAACACATATAAAAACCAACATATTTTCCTCTGATTAAATGAAAAGCCTTGGTCATTCTGAATAGTGTTTTTAATGGCGTTGCATGGCATGGTCCACTGATCGAGAAAATGGGCGCCTTTAACTTTTAAAAAGCCGGCAAGTGCGAGCTGGACTCGTTCACTGAGGACATGAACTCTGTGCTGCTAGAAGGAACATTATATTTTTTTATAAATTCGAACACTTATTTCGAACACAATTTATGACCGCACGTAGGGTTTATTTATTTATTTATAAGTATCAGTAAATTGTGAACAATAATTGTGTTTTCAAAAGATTAATATTGTATTAACCAACTGTTATTACAATTACAGGCAATAAAGATATAAAAAATAACAAAATACACAAACATTGAAAGTTAAAAATCAGCAATCTTATGGTAAGCCATCAAACGATTTTATAAATGACAAAAACTTGGGAAGAGCATGAAAATTAATGTCAAGCTCAGGCGCACTTTTGTCTAGACTATTGCTTAACATCGTACATAGACTTGTAACAGGTGTCGTAAGAGGCGGCTAAGGTACCAGAACCACCAAATGGTATATCCATCCCCAACAGTGTAGGTAGCATCATCCCCGTCGCGAAAGATGCGCTCTGCAATTGCCCATTGCGGCAATCAAAGACAACATTCCCCGTTTCTTGGGGAGGCCTATGTCCAGAGCAGTGGCCTCCAATGGCTGAAACGATGATGATAAAGTACATAGAATTCCTAGACAATAAATAATATACCTTTCCAAATTTCATGGCTTCAAGTCTTTGGGTAGTGCCCACATGCATATTTTGCGGAAATAACGTTATATTTAGAGGTAGGCCTCTTATAAAGGTCGCTTGCATTAGTACCTCATTTCCACCTGTTTGTACCGACAAACAGCACTATTTGCAGCATTGTGGCACAGCAGCAACAGCGGTGTGAAGGGTGAGGATTACAGTGAAATTACTGGGTTATGTGACGCAACATTCTTCTATGGTAACAAGATTCTGAAAATACGAGCGACTTTTTTTTATTCCGGACGAACCTATTGCTGGACTACTCAGACATCAATTTCAGCGCCACCGAAAAAAGAGGGCGGAACCTCTCATAGGTGAGAGGTCCGATGCCCGTAATTATCCTGCGTACCCCGCGGCTGCGACCGCGCGTTTAGCTACGATCGCGCCCGCTGAGCTCGCGGGATTTGAGCGGGAATGAGCGTCTGACGCTCACTATCACGCGGACCGTATGCCTGTTTGGCGACTTAATCTAATATAAAATTACCAATAAGTTTTCATATTAATAAAGAAGATTTTTTTTCGCCGTTTAAAGGGGCTGTGTATTAGTATGTAGTTTTATAACTACCCCTACACAATTTCAAAATAAAGGATATTGACAGACAGGCAGACAACAAATTGATACTATACGGGTGCCGTTTTTCTTTTTGCAGTACTGAACCCTTAAAACTAGTGATTAAGTACCTCATCTTTGTCTCCTAATCTTTATTACAGCGCAATTCGAAACAGAGACAAATTAAGGCATTTTTTTCGTACGAATGTTCATGAAGAATAGAGTATATGTAATACTAGTTTTCTATAATAATAATTGTATAATATTTATTATATATATAAGCCGTGAGGTATCGGTAGAGTAGATAAGTACCTCCTCCTGTAACAGGTGTCGTAAGATGTGACTGAGGTACCAAAACCGATAGATGGCGGTATATCCACCCGAAAACGCGTAGTTTCTATGCAACAGGGCTTTGCAGACTTCTCATCGCGAAACTATGCTAGCCACCATAGATGCCCAAATATAGTCAAAATCCCTCTTTTTGGGGAGGTTGATGTCCACCAGTGGACGCCCAATGTCTGATATGATGAAATGGATGATGACTGTTGTATAACAAAAATAATCTTAATAAAAAAAATGTATATAGAATATTGGGCATAAATTAGGACCTTGTGGCACGCCACCTGCTACGCGAACGTTGCCATTGAAACAGCGCAAAATCCACATTACCGTAGAACATGAATCTCAATAAATTCAAGTGGTTCTAATCATGAGGACTCATCATTCCGTGGGTGGACGACGTCAGCTAGATAATTGAGATGTGCATGCTTAGCAATTGCTAGAATGTTGAGTTCCTGTCAGTTACAATCATTGTACCCTGCCCGATGGTGTAGATGGTAGCGATCCCGTTTTGTGCACCGAAAGTCGTGGGTTCGATCCCCAACAAGGACAAATATTTATATGATCATATCTATGTTTGTTCTGCGTCTGGGTGTTAAAGTACTGTGTTTTATTAATAATATACAAATCCTAGAACATCACATACTTTGTCCTCGCTCTCGCTTATGTCGCGGATGCCAGACAACAGAGGAATCACAAATATACTACTTAAATACATATTCGTTACCTTGTTTTAAGCAAATTCTATCCTTGCGTATATATTGTACACACAAATAGTAAAAATTTGTAAAAATAAGTTTACCCGGGTAATATTACCAAAGCATTATCTTGTGTAATAACAGGGTAAGCATTGAGTCTGCATTACATAACACTACTAAGAAACAGGCAGTTGGCGACAACAATTAAGTCATTTACCTTAAACATTAAGATCTAACGATAATGACCAATTCGAACGTCTTTTGTTTTTAGTGGATAATGAAATGAAATGTCAGAAAAAAAATGTTTTGGTACAATAATCAAACGTTAGCCATTGAAGCCGTGAAAATTAGTCATGAGGTACCGGCAGAGTAGAATAGTACCTCCCCCTGTACCAGGTGTCGCAAGAGGCGACTAAGGTACCAGACAGAACCCATAGGTGGCGGTATGTCCATGCAAAAAAGTCAGCTCAAATGAACAATGCGCTCTGCGATTACCAACATGCTTACCCAGCGCGGCAGCTATGGGCAACATACCCCCTTTCGGGGAGGCCTATGTCCAACAGTGGGCTTTTAATGGCTGGTATGAGGATATGATGATATAAGAACTAGCGATAATGACCAATTTGGACGTCTTTTGTTTTTGTAGTGGAAGAATGAAATTAAACGTGAGAAAAAAATGTTTGAGTACAATAATCAAACGTCAGCCATTGAACAAAACAGAAATGTTCATTGAACTTTTGCAATACTGATTATGATGTATCAAAAGAGATGACATGTGTAATATAAAATGAAATTAAAATGCTCATAAATATTAACGAGCGTAAATATAGGAGCAGGAGCAATTCCGTATCAAAGTTCTCTACAATTATCACCACGATGGCCGAGCGCGGCCATTATTGGCAAATTCCTCATTTCTCGGGGAGTTCTATGTCAAGCAGTGGACGTTTTACGGCTGATATGATGATAATGAAGGCTTTGTAGGAAAGAAGTTTGTATCTTCTCTTATTTACAATTTTTGAAAATATTATGTTGTGAGCAATACGTATACATCGAGTACATTTAAAGGTCCGACAAATCAACAAACGGATAAAAAAGATAGATGAAACCTTAAGTGTATACTCTACCGGTCCCACACAGCCAAATGATACACATACTAGAGTAAATCTGAGATATAATTTTGGCCAAATCTTTTTTGTGTTACGGACACCAGAAACTATGCGATGCTATAAGCTATATGAGACTTCTACGCGAAATCATATTTATGCCTTCAATAGCTATTCCAACTATTTAATTTATATCTCATCCTTGAGGAACTCTTGTCATTCCAGAAAGAAGTCCATGTCGGTGTGACAGATCGACTATGTAGAAAATCGTGATGATAATTTAGAGAAAAACACGAATCCACATCTTTCCCACGGGATCATATTTTCAGGATAAAAGAAGCCTATTTGTTATTCCTAATTATCAATATCCTCTGTACCAAATATTATGCAGAGCTATTCGAATCTATAATATAATTTATTAAAGGTAAACCTCTTACAAATGTTGTCTGTATTAATTTCTCCAATTTCTACAGCCAAATAGCTGTTTTCGCATTAATATGTTTCGGGTTGAGAGGTGAAAGAGGCAGTGAAATTATTGGGTAAATGTTACACCGTATCTTCAATTTACAAGTTTAAGTTAGATCAGTTATATATTTTTGGTAATGCTTTTATATATATGTATATAAATTGAACCGTTCATAAGCGAACTCGACTCGCACTTGCCCAGTATTTTTTATGATCCATACGGAATCATTTGTTCAATTTTCCTTTTTAATAATTATTTATGTATATCAACAAATAATAAAGATTAATCACAAAACGTAACAATCGATACGAGCACTTTTTCACGGAATTTTTAACGGTGTCGACAAAAAAACATGGCCGTCAAAAAACACATTGAGCAAAAAACAAATGAATGTTAACCGAGATGTGGTCCTTTTGATTTCAAAGGTGATTATGCGGCTAATTGGAAAATGAAAGATGTTTATTTCCTTGTAAAATTAACCATAATTACTTCACTTCTATAGCAACATTAAGAAAAATAATTTCAATATGATGATGACGCAGATAGTAGTTATTCTATCTTGTTTGTCAAGGGGCAAGGGTTCGATCCCTACCCAGGACATAATTTTTTTTTTGTTAAGTGTTTGAATTAAAAAAATATTTAAGTATCATATTTGTGATTTCTCTATTGTCTAATGTCCGTAGCAAAAAAATGTTTCGTTCGACTTATCTCGAAGTTAGTTCAAGGACATAAGATCATGTGTGAAATGATTAATTCAAACACCTGTACTACGGACATCAGAAAACAATGCGGAAAGTAGCCATCCACGCCCTCCTTTACATCTCAACTATTAAGTTAGTATTGTTTTGTATTTTTTAACTTTTTACCACATATATTTTGCGTTTATTTATACAAATTTTTATGTCACATTTATCTACTTTGTATGTATATTGCCTGCACCACTATATACATTTTCTGTTTCGTGTAATGGTTGACTGGGAGATAATGCCAGCTGGCATCAAATCCGCCATTTGTACATTTTGTAAAATTTTGTACAATAAAGTTATGTAAATAAATAAAAAAAAATATTTGTTAAATATTTAGTTATTTCATTACTTATTCAGAGATTGAGTTTTATTGTAAATATATCTTTATTATATAGATTATTTTTGAATTAAGTGTTTGCTTATCATGTTGTTAATACGAGTACATCCTTGTGGAGTCACAGCTTGCCAAGAATAAATAGATTCTTAGGGTGTTTTGTTGTGCTGTGATTCTGCTTTGTGTAAATAATATAAAAAATAAATGGCATCACAAATAATTATCATTTAATTGTTTGTTCTGGGCGGGAATCGAAACCATGACAATTCGAGTACAATATAGCAACGCTACTATTTGCGTCAACGCATTCATAAACAAATTTGTATATTCGCGTGAAGATAATGACATAACCAGCTTTAGAACTATTCTAGTAGTCAAGACGTTTCTTGCCAGATCGGTCTGTATTGTGAAACGGCTCCTCGAAAAAATAGACATATTTTGAAGGGCTCGATGGTGCCGATGGTAGTGATCCTGTCTTGTGCGTAAGGTCGTGGGTTCGATATGATGAATATTTATACTTGTTCTGTGTGTGAGTGTTATTTATATGTATTTAAGTATTATATTTGGAATTGCTCTGTCTTCCGATGTCTGTGATATAAGTGCTTTTAGCTACTTATCTTGGAGTCAGGTCAGGTACCAGTATTTGATATCTCATTAATTTTATATTTATTATTAACTAACTGCGCCCGCAACTTTGTCCGCGTAGAATAGTGACTTGAAACGTATATTCTTCAACCGTTTTTGCAACATTTTTGATTGACACTCCGCTCCTATTGGTTGTAGCGTGATGTTATATCCGCTAACTGCTAGTAAAATTCCGGTCCAAATCGGTCAAACTGTTCCAGAAAATAGCCGGAATACACCGACAGATAGACAGACAAGAATTATAAAATAAATATATTTATGTATGTGTATGATATATACATTCATATGCGAGTAGTAGAAAGCGGCTATTTTAATATTACAAACAGACACTCAATTTATTTTTTTATATGTATTTTTATATTTACGAGTAATTTTAGATTTGCATAATAATAAATATCATTAGTTATGATATTTTGTAGTGTGGTTAATCATTTATTTTACTTTATTTTATATACTTATTTTTAATATCCAGAATATATATGTTTTTTATTGTTTGCTATGCTACCTAATTAGGTTAATTGAATCTGTAATGATAGTTAACGCATAGATTACTAGTATACAACATAGTCGCTTACCGCAGTCTGTCTGTCCCAATGTATGTTTCGACCTTTAAAACTACGCGACGAATTTTGATGGGGTGTTTTTTGATAGAGTGATTTAAGAGGAATGTCTATATATATATATATATATATAATACATGCACAATATATTGTAGAGAAATACTGATAATTTCAGAGATTTCCAATGTGAAATGACATCACTTTGGAAATCATCTCGTAAATAAAAACATTTTTATGATTATATTGCAAACGCTGACAGAAAGTGACGATTTTTTATTTCTTATGAAATCCGAGCGGAACCAGGGCGCGTCGCTAGTTATAAAATAAATGACGACAATGAATTAAGTACAACTAACTCTTAGAAATGTCCAGCGGACTGCCTGGACTGGTTAAAAAACTGGTCCAACGACAGTTGCCAACCGTCGTTAAGATGAATCATTGTTTTTGTTTACGGTCTATTTATATATTGCTAGCACTATGCTCTCGTTCCACATGGCTGGTATCTTATGTACATACGTGACTAACTCGTTTCATATAAACTGTTTGACATAATTGTCGTTTTTTATTGTTATTATTTAATTATTATTATGAGATTTATGTATATATAATATATTAAAAATAATAAACTCCCACAACATCTCATACATTGACCTGACTCCGTGGCAAGTTGCTTAAAACACTTATGTTATGGACGCCAGATTACAGAGGAATCACAAATATACTACTTAAATACATATATTTAATACCTAGACACAGAAGAAACACAAATATATCATCAAATAAATATTTGCTCTGGGTGGGAATCGAACCCACGCCACCCCTATCTGCGCTATTGGGCTCGTCGTATTTATAATATTATAGACGCTTAAGTTTATGAATATTGAGTTGTAATGAACAGATCTAGATGAAATTTGGCATACTGATTAGTGATATTCCGGATAAATACATTGCTTTTATTCCGAAAACAAGTTCCCGGGGGATAGATCTGGCGTTTTATTTTCAATATAGAATAGGCACGTCCTTTTGCACAGTTTATGTGTCAGGGAGCAAGATTGACTTCTCCCCGGAATAAAAAGAAATCTTCTGGGATGAGATATAAAGTATAGGCTACAAGTAGAAAGTCGCGAATGAATGCAAGTTTAAATTTGCTGTTTATTTAATTAGAATTATGGGCAACGTTCTCTCTATTTTTTCGGGAGGCCAATGTCCAGCAGTAGCCTTTCAATGGCTGATATGATAAAGATAATAATAATTATAATAATATACTCTTTATTGTACACCAATAAAAACAACACAAGAACATCAGAAAAACATGGAATAGTAGGTACAAGAGGCGGCTTTATCGCTAAATGCAATTTCTTACAGGCAACCTTTGGATAGAACATACATATATAATATAGTACATACATATATAATAATAATAATCAAATACATATAATAGATAAAGTTACAGAACAAGGAAAGTGACAGAATCAAAAAGCAAAATCAGAGTGACAGATAATAATGACCTAAAATTTATTGAATTTAAGTATAGTTTTTATAAGATAGAATTATGCCTGTATTCGCGCTACCTATTAACTATTAATAGTACCGAAGAACTGTCGATTATAATGTATGATTCCTTGAAGGCAATGGGTCTCACCTTATCGCAGCTGCCAGACCTCCCAGCAGGTTGAAGACAATGCCCACGATAGTCAGGACGGCAGCAGACGCCCAATGAGGTAGACCCAGGACCGCGTGAAGAGCCACAGTTGGCGTGTAGACCGTCACAGCCAAGTTCAATAGCTGGCGGATTAGGAAGGTAGCTGCTGCTACTCTGCGTACCCATTTTGAGCCAAATCTCATCTGAAATAAACATACATTTATTTATATATATAATGATCGACCGATTGACATATCAACGCAGGGCCTAAACCAAGAGGCCTAGAAACTTGAAATTTGGACGGGAGTTCCTTTTATAATGGAGCATTAACTAAGTTTCCTCCCCTAAGGGGGTAAAATGGTAGTACAAAGCCATGTAGTGCCTATGAAACTTTGCAGTTTTCAAAGTTAATCGAATAAAATTCCATATAAATATTTTTCATTGAAAGTCAAAAAGCACAAAGAAAATATTTTTTTTAAATATTACCTCTAAAGAGGGTAAATAGGGGTATAAATTTAGTATGAAAGTTCTATGATTTCAAAAAGAATTTCCAAAATAATTTTATATCCATGTATATAAATGGACAAGCCTACGAACATATCAACGCAGGGCCTATAAGGTCAAAAAAAGTATAACATGGCCTACTCATTAAAAAAGGTTTTAAACTATATAGGTATTACATGCTAGGACTAAAAACAGCGGAGAATTAATTAATTATACTAGGTTTGTTCTATAACTTTCCGGTGATGACATCCAACATTGACATTTCATTATCATATCAATCGTAAGACCAAGTCCACTGCTGGACGTCGTCCTTCTTAAGATAATTCCAACAGAACCAGCTGTACCGGTTTTTGTACGATCTGTGAAGGACCGCAGAATTTGACCTTGTGTGTAGACGTCATACACTAAACACGCCCAATTTCCCAATGCGTCTCTATTCCTAAATCATACCTACAGTTATCGGTTCCACGAACTAATATTATTTGATAACTTGAATCACTCTATTTCAAAAAGTCTTAGTACAATATAAACCCATACCTGGCAGACTAAGCGTAAAGCTTGAATTGCAACTCCAATCAACGATTATCTTGTTGTATATTGACAAATGAACACATCTCGAGCAATTGTATATATTCTTTTAGTGTAACTATGACGAAACATTATTAAAATATATAATAATAATATAGTCTTTTAATAGTATATTATATAGTCTTCTTATAAGTTAGGGATAAATGCATTTAAATAACATTATTAAAATAAATTCCTAGTGAAGAATTTAATAGAATATAAATGGAATATTAAAAATAATAATATTAAACTGTATAAAGAAACACAATATATAAGATATACAAAATATAAGATTAACTTATACAAACTCTATCTTTCCGACTGCTTTCTGAATCATGGTAAAGTAAAAACAGCATGGGAAAGGTCAAATCCCGACTGACGTGTTAAACTTGGATAAGTTGATTTTTTTTGTAAATATCATCTTAAATATAATGCAGAATTTAATACATATAAAAGTAATTGTTTTACATATAAAATTACATATAAAAATTTTCATATCTCAATGCTAATATGTGTGGGTAGATAAATAATAAAATATAATGTCCACTCATCCATGAAATGTTTGACCTAAGAAAATATTTTTTTTGTGGATTCCAATAAAAAATTAATAAATTATGCCACAAGACGTCCAATCAAGCTCTTCCTTGAATTATCCATTGACTACACTACTGATTAAGTCCTTGTTTATGATTTATCAGCAAACATTGCCCAAAAATAAAATAATTTTAGCTTAGAACCAAGCAGTACAACTGGCGGTTTGATCGTAAAAGCAATCTTTTGCAAATGTCATTCATTCCTTTTGTATCAAAACAACCATAATGTTTCTGAAGTAATTTAAATAATGAAATCTTCCCGAATTATAAGATCATGACGAGGCCGATGTCGCAGATGGTAGTGATCCAATCTTGTGTGCCAAAGGTCGTGGGTTCGATTCCCACCCAGAGCAAAAATATTTAAATTATGAGATTTGTGTTTGTTCTGCCTCTGGGTGCTAAATATATGTATTTAAGTACTATATTTGTGATTCTTCTGTTGTCTGGCGTCCGTAACGCAAGTGCTTTAAGCGACTTACCACGGAGTTAGGTCAATATATGAGATTTTGTGGGAATTTATTTATTATTATAAATTTAAAGTTCTCCTACATCAGTCTTCAATTTACCTGTATACCCGAAACAAAAATGTATAAAATAGTTTCTTGAAAATGTTCCCTTAAAGGGGTAAAAGAGGAGTGCAAAGTTAGCGTGTATGTTCTACAACTTAACGCGGGTAAAACCGCGAGGCTCTGTTTGTTGGTCATTTAACGAGATATCAATATGCAAGTCCACTGTTGGACATACATATACCCAAGAAAGGGGGTAAATTGCCTATAATTGCCACACTGAGCTAGCGTGATGGCAATTGCAGAGCACAGCTTTGCGACGGGGAAGCTGCTGCACATTCCCTTTCTGTATATTTGAGCTGACTTTTATGCATGGATATACTGCCATCTGTCGGTTCTGGTACCTTAGTCGCTTCTTACGACACCTGGTACAGGGGAAGGTGCTATTCTACTCTGCCAGTACCTCAAGGCATAGCCAGTCAGTATAGCCCATTAAATAAGCTAAAACAAACTATGTTGGAATGAACTTACCTGTAAGTACTCATAGACAGAGTTAGTATGTAGCCTGTAGTACACGGGGATGAAGATGAAGCAGACCAGGGGAAACGCCAGGATAATACCATATAGCGTCTCCCACATCGCTGATCCCTTGTACACCAGTTCCGATGGAAAACCTGGAAAAGAAGGAAGAATTAATGTTAGGCAATAAAAAAAAACATTCGAATAGAAAACCTTTTTCTTTTCTGAATTCGGTAAAAAATAACATACTCTCTTGTTTGCCAGTTGATACGCCAGTTTCGTTTGCTTTTAGTTGTGGTTTATAACTTTTTTAGAACCCTATCTGTATTGATTTCAGTTTTAAATAATGGTGAAGTCGCGAAATCTGCGCTTTGCGATTGCCAACACGCTTGCCCAGCGCGGCAATTATGGGCAAAAAAAAACTCCTTTCTTGGAGAGGCATATGTCCAGCAGTGAACTTTCAATAGCTGGTAATAGTAAGAAGAATAATGGTAAAATCATTACCAAGAGAACAATTCAAGTAAAATCTATCTCTTCTTGGAATGTTAAATCAATATTTCTCATTGATAATCGCACATACAAAGATTATTATTATCACAATTTGAATTATATAATTATAAAGCTTAAGAAGAGCGGTATCTCCTGGCACAGGCATCATAAGGTTTAAAAGTTCGCCCTATTTACACTACTAACCATGTTCAAGCCAAAACATTTTTTTTCGCTTAAACACAACAGTTTTTTACATTTTATATCAGTCACTCTTGAAAACGATTACCGTATGGTAATCGAAACATCGTTATTAAACGTAAAAACTAGATACACAGCATAAATATCGTTGTAAAGTAGTTTTATATTATAAATAGTGAACTCATATATAAAGAAAATATTATAAGTTTTGGTTCAATATATACGGAGAGTGAAAACTAGAAATAGTGTCAATGGAGCCTGCTGGAGGGGCTTTTATTGCATGACTGCCTGAGAAGAGAACACGCGAGTAGAATAAATGCTGTCGAAATGAGAGCACTTCAAATTATGTATGGTGTGAGTTTGAGATAGATTAAAGAATAGTGTGATAATAGATGCGGTGTAAAAGATGATGTTGTGACAACAATGAAGTAAGGAATATTGAGATGGTTTGGGTATGTAAAAGGAAAGGTTAAAAGTAGAATGGAAGAGTTGGTATAGAATGATTTAGGCTAATATACTTTAACCAGGAAGAAGAGGTATTAAAGAAGGGCCAGGTCAGCAGTACCAAGAATAAACGAGTGTGTGTGAAATAACTAATACGAGTAAAAGAAGTGAGAGAGGTATACCAAGATCGTAACATGTGGAGATCCTTAGTCTCCGCGTTACCCGATGGGACACAGGCGTGATGTATGTATACAATGTATGTTTAGCAAATAGTCATGGCGTGCCGGCGAAGTAAAATAGTACCTCCCTCTGTAACAGGTGTCGTAAGAGGTGACTAAGGTACCGCAACCGACAGATAGCATTAAATACAACAGGATGGGCAGCAGCACACTCGTCGCCAGTTCCTCTTTGCGAGTAGAGCACACGTCTACACAGCTCAAACACACACGCTTATACCACGCATGCCAAGCGAGGCAGCGATTTTTATTGGTTCTAATGCTATTTTATAAGTGAAACATCAGCTTCTTTAATTCATTTTTTTGTCATCATTTACACTGTTTTTTTGTAAATAATAATAATAAATTCTAACAACATCTCATACATTGACTTGACTCCGAAGTAAGTCGCTTAAAGCACTTGTGTAACGGAAGAATCACAAAAATAATACTTAAATACATATAACACCCAGACACAGAACAAACACAAATATCATCATATAAATATTTGTCCTGGATGGAGATCAAATCTTCGACCTTAAGCGCACAAGACAGGATCACTACTATCTACGCCATCGGGCCCGCCAAGATAAAAGATTTATTTATTTATCTTTACTTGCTGATTTGTAATAATCGTCATGTTGCTAAGAAACAATTATTGAAAGATATTGTCTATTAACCACAAAATACAGGAAGATACGTGCCAATTGATTCACCACATCGGGCTAAACACACACAGCCACACGTTTGTATGTCACGCAAATATTTGTTGTGCAAACGTCCTTATCTCTCACAAACAACAAAGGATTCGTTGTTAATACAAATAAAACAGGCAGTAAAGTCATAATGCAACATTATTTAGATATCAAGGTTAAACGAATGAATTAGATGTTTAGTTGTCGTGCGTATATAGATGGCAACTATATCATCATCATCATAGCAGCTGTAAAACGTCTACTGCTGCCCATAACTTTCCCAAGAAAAAATTTCCTCATAATTGCCACGCTAGGCAAAATGCTGCTGCCCATCCCCGTCCTGCTGCATTTAGGCTGCACTACTTTGAGTAGATTTACCGCCATCTGTCGGCTCCGGCATCTAAGTCGCCTCTTACGACACCTGGTACAGGGAGAGGTATTCTCCTACTCTGCCGTTACCACTATATATATATACGGCTATACGATGGTATCAATCAATCATATATCTTATCAGTGTAAGGACGCTGGTCAACTGTCAGACGTAGGCCTGATGAAGAGATAGAACAATTTAGTGACATTTGGTGACTGGGCAGATGAGATGGCTTTGAAGTTTCGCTTCAGCGACTAATCCTTTGTAGATGTTCATAATTACAGTACAACAATAAACAATTCGCAGAAATGCTATAACACGTACATCTTGTTATTTTTTAATTATGTTATTTTAATACTGTCTCTGCTCTGTCACTTGTTTTATCTAGGAACTTTTGATGTTCTTGCATTGCATCTCTATGCAGGCTCCATTGGGCATTCGCAATACCTTTCTTTTGCATTAGGGCTCTTGAGTTTGAACTCTAGTTTAATTCATACTCCACAAATATTCAAATGATGAGCATTTGAGGAACAGTAATTCCTCTGTTGTTTGAGTACGTGAAAGAACTAGACATGTCGTATCACAAATACTTTGAGGTACTCATTTGAGAACGAGGACAAAGTGACACAAGATAGGAATTTTGCCCATAATTGCCGCGCTGCGCAAGCGTGTTGGCAATCGCAGAGCGTTACGTTCGCAACGGGGTTGCTGCTGCCCATCCTCATCCTGTATATTTCAGCTACACTGTTTTGGATGGATATACCGCCGTCTGTCGGTTCTGGTTGGTTCTGGTACCTTAGTCACCTCTTACGATACCTGGTACAGAGGACCTTTAAACATCAATTGTCATTTGTATAGAAAAGTTTATCGTATTTATAAATTTTTTCCAATCATAGTAAGTGTACAACTCAAACTTATATTGTTATTGTTGGGCCCGATAACGCATTTTGTAGTGTTTCTATCTTGTACACAGTGGGTCGTGAGTTCAATCCCAATCCGTTACAAATATTTATATGATGAATGTTAATGATTAGTCTATTGTCTGATGTCCAAACTTGTGCTTAAAGCCCATCCCTTATCTGTCTTAAATCTATATCTCTCTTAAAGTTATCTCCGACTCAGACCAATGTATAAGATATTATGTCAAGTGGTACTTTCCTTTTCCCATTCTTTTTATGATTTCAATAAAATATCCGCACCGGTTTTATAACAATATAACATCTACAAGAAACAACGAAACAATCACGCGACAACGACACGTTCGTAAACACATGAGGTTAACAATATAAACTCACGTGTTATACAAAAGTGGTAGAGAAATTGTAAGGCTTCTAATTTGGGCAAGGTAAATTTTACGGAGATAAGGACTCGGTGGCGTGTGTGGCCGCATGTATGTGACTTTACGAATTTTATATCTACTCAAAAGATATAATACCTAAATACGTATTTAGCACCCAGACATAGATAAACACAAATGCTCATCACATAAATGTTTATCATGTGTGAAGGTGGAACCCGCGTCCCTTAGTGCATAATGTTGAATGAAAAATCGTAGCGGCAAATATTATGCACTGAAATTAACTTTAAAATAAAAACTAGCAGCGCCCCTATCCCAAATTTCATGTATCGAACCCTTATAATTTGTTGGCCCTGCGTTGATATGTCAGTCAGGTAGTCAGTCAGTTTCTCCGTTTAAGTATACAGTTGTAAAGTCAATTTCACGAATTTCTAACGACTTCTATCTTAAGATCTTTTCAAACTTTTGACAAAAGGATAATTACAAGCGAAGTAGCTAAATAAAAGATAAAAATAGAAGATTATAATGAAAGCAATAAAATTCTGTGTATGAAGAACCAGTACCGTTGTCATAAGACCTGAATGAGGTACTGAATCCGATAAATGAAGATATATCTATCCGAAACTGTGTAGCTCAAATGCAACAGGGTGGGGATGGGCTGCTGCATTCCCATCGCAAAGCTACGCTCTGCAATTACCACCATGAAAATACAGCCCATTAATTATGGACGATATTCCTTCTTTCTTGGGAGACATATGTCCTGCAATGGACGCCTTGCAGCAACTATGATGATGATATAAAATGTCATCAAGGTATTTATTAAATAATTTTCCATAACAAAGTACCCATGTAGAAAACTAAAGGTGAAAAACATATATTTCCTTATAGTAGATTAAATAAAAAATTTAATACCCTACTTGGTTATATTCTTGATATAATTTTCATACGTCTATAACAAAATAAATGGGAGGAAATAGGTAGAAATATTGTTTTAGTTGTAAAAACCAGGTATATAGCCTATTAAGTTGTTACATATAGTCATAATATGATTGGTCATGTAAATGTTAAGGTATTTATGTATTTATTTATTTTATTTTATATATGTATTTTGGAGGTCTAAGCGCTGATGCCCCCCCCCCCCCCGACAGCCCACAACTATACTGGAGAGAGTGAAAGTGAAAAGATTACTTGAAGAAAAAATAAATGAAAAATTTAAGGATATTTAAAAAAAACTGGAATGCCTGGATAAGGGCCAATAAGAAAATGTCTAATAGAGTAAGTATGTCTAATAGAGTAAGAATAAAAAAGTCTATTGTGAATGCGGCAATAAATGTGAGTGGTGTTTTTAAGAGAAACAATGTTCAACAAATCAGGAATACGTGGTGTGATAAAGAAGTACGAATAGCAGTGTTCTCACACACGAGAAGTGAGAAGAATAAATGCTGTTGAAATGAGAGCACTTCGAAGTATGTATGTTGTGAGTTCGAGAGATAGATTAAAGAATAGTGTAATAAGAGATCGACCGATCGTGGTGAAAACGATGATGTTGTGACAATAATTGAGAAAGGAATGTTAAGATGGTTTGGACATGAAGAAAGGATGGATGAAAATAGAATGACTCTACAAATATTTAGAGCGGAATTGAATGTAAGAGTTGGTATAGGACGACAGAGGTGAACATATATTAACCAAGTATAAGATGTATTGAAGCATGATCAGGTCAGAATTACAACGGATAAACGAGCGTGCATGAATAGACTAATGCGAGTAAGGGAAGTGAGAGAGGTTTGCCAAGATCTCAAGATCATAGTCTCTGCCTAGGACCCTGCCTAGACCCAGGCGTGATGTATGTATATTTAGGTATACTTAGTTATTGCACCGATTGATCAGACCGTAATAATAACAATAATAACATCCCACAAAATCTCTTATATTGACCTGATTCTGTGATAAGTGGCTTAAAACATACTAATTAAATGTATGTATATGTATATATATATATATATATATATTTAACACACAGAAAAAACCCACGACCTTTGGTGCACAAGACAGGATCACTACCATCTGCACCATCAGGTTCATTAACTTTATATGCCTGGTATAATGAATATAGATCCACAAATTTGCGAAAGCCCTAATAATAAACCTTTCACCAAGACTTTAAAGTATGAAGAATTTAAATAATCTCAGGCACTTAAATTATTCATCATGATCATACCATCCATTGGAAGTCCACTGCTGGACATGGGCCTCCCAAAGAAAGGGGGAATTCTGCCCATAATTGTCAGCTTTCGCGACGGTGCATTTGAACTGCAATGTTTTGGATGGATATACCGCCATTTGTCAGTTCAGGTGCCTTAGTTGCTTCTTACGACACCTGTTACAGGGGAAGGTACTATTATACTCTACCGATACCTCACGGCCATTAAATTATTGGATATTTGTAATTGCGCGTGTCTCAATACTACCATTATTCTACGATCAAAACTCATACAGATACGAGTTGTTTAATTTTATGCCTATTTGAGTATTTAGTCACGCTACAACATTTATTTGCACTATAAAAACCTATTTGCATAATGTCTCATATGTTTCATTGTATGAGTCTGAACATGGATTTATCTTATAATAGAAGCGCGCGCGGTTTCATTCGCTTGAAGTTGTAGAACAAACCAAGCGTCATTTATGTTATGCTATTATTAGCGTTAACGTAAAGTCATATAGCTTTTAGGCTTCCTTGATTGTTGGACTATACAATGCTAAAAGAGTTTCTCAAATCGGAAAAACGGTTTCTGAGATTAACGCATTCAAATAAACAAAACTCTTCAGCTTTTTTTCCATATACCAGGTGTCATAATAGGTGATTGAGGTACCGAAACTGGCAGATGGCGTTTTATTCACCTATTGAAGTTTAGCTCAAATGCAATAGGGATGGGCTAGGGATAGGCAGCAGCATTCCCGTCGCGACGCTCTGCGATTGCAACTACGCTTGGCCAGCGTGGTAATTACGCGTAAACTTCCTCTTTCTTGGGAGGCCTATATCCAACAGTGGACTTCCAATGGCTGGTATGATGATGATCATAATGAAGTTCACCCCATAAAGTTATCTGTGAATGTGTTGGTCATCATTATTCACATCTCATGCGTTAAAAATTTGCATTAATGTTGTTTTACTGCTATGGAATTTTAATTAAGACGTAAGGAATCCAATCAACGACGGAAATTAATTCAATGCGAAGATTAGAAATTATGCTGTTTTTATAATGTTAAGTGCCTACCGGACTATTAAAGCGGAAGCGGTACGGAATTTAAAAAATAAATAAATAAACTCACACAACAATTCATACAACAGAGGAATCAAAATTATAACACAAATATTATCATATAAATGTTTATCCTGAGTAGAGATCAAACCCAGGACCATTGGCGCACAAGATAGTCCGTCAGAAATTATTTACAAATATCAATTTACGAAATAAACTCACTACCTCCCTCAGCCATCCTACTGTAAAATTGTTATAAAAGCACTAGTATAGCGTTAGAAAAAAGTGAGCGTGAGGTAAGTACCGACACAGGTGCTGTTTTAAGATCTCACTTTTTATAATAGACTAGATGGACTAATAAGCGTATTGTCTACGTGATAGTAAGCATCAAAGCGACCTATAGACGCTTGTAATATCACAAGGAAATCACTTACGCATTGCCAATAATGTGAATTAAAGATATAATGTCACATTACCCAGTGATTTCACTGGCTCTGTCACCCTTCAGACCGGAACACAGCAATGCGAACACTGCTATTTTGCGGTAGAAATAGGTGAGAGTGAGGTACCAATGCAGACGAACATTTTTATGAGGTGTACCTCTTTAGTTTTTTTTCGAGAATGCGGGCAATGAACTTGTATTCCCCTTTAAAAACGAAAATCTTTTCCTGACAAATGTAGCAAAAAACAACAAATATTGTCCGGCCGTTTTAAATTAACGACCTTTCATACAAATTATTATTTATTTGTACCATTATGGAAGTGTAATAAAATAAAAATATACATTCTTCCAGAAGTACGAAAAAACTCGCAAAGGATTACATTACAGATTGATCGTCCATTTAATCTTGTAATGTACCTAACTGTGGTTTATCAGCGCTCCAGACTGCGGGAAGTATCCTGAGTTATCTGTATAAATAATTCAGGGATACCGTTACCATTGATTTATTATGTATCAAGTGTCGGACTTAACATTATCTGGTTTAACATTAAAGCCTCAATGGCTTTCTTTAATATGATATGGTCGTCGTAAACAAATTTAAATGATTGTACCATAAATTCAAATGTGCTTAATCCGGGAAAACATTGAATATATACAATTCCAATCCATTAGGACTGTAATATTCTCCGCAAAAAGTAAATAAATAAAAAACCTTACACGACGTCTCATACATTGACCTGACTCCAACATAAGCAGCATAGATAGATATCAGACAACAAAGGAATTATGTATCGTAAATAAATACATAAAATAACACCCAGACCCAGAACAAACACAAATATTATCATATAAACATTTGTCCTCGATGGGGATCGATCTCATGACCTTTGGCGCATTAGATAGGATCTCTACTATTTATGCTATCGGGTCTGTCAATATGCAAGGAACTCTCGTCCACTGTTGGACATAAGCCATGATGGCGTACGAACGACATCCGATGTCAGTGTATATAGTTATTTTATCATAAAATATATCTGAAAACCAGTGTTTTAATCTTTGAGCTCGAAAGCTATAGAAATACAATAATTTTGTTTTTTTTCCTCAAACCATAAAATGAATGTGTGTGGTATATACTTCGAATGAAGTGTATATAAATGTTTTACTCACCCAAAAACGATCTGACTCCCAACGTGCCTCTAGCGACAGACAGAATCATGGCTAACACTGATACCCCACCACCGGCAAATATGTACGCTCTCTTCGCGCTGCCGCCCGCTTCAGCGTCTTGTCGCCGCCTCCATAGCGGATAGCAGGACGAAGCGCAAATGAACACTGCGAACACGATGCATTCCCACGCTAACCAGCCTGAGTTCATGGTGATTCTGAAAAGAGAAATACCATTATAAACGTATACTAAGCTCACGTGCCCATCCTTTTTTGTAAACTCACAAAAAGATAAATCGCTAAAGGTAACCTCATACAAAAGACGTCTGTATTAATACCTTACTCTCACCTATTCCTTCTACCAAACAGCAATATTCGCACATCTGTGTTTCGGTCTGTCAGAGTTGTGTGACATAATATCTTCAAGCAACAAGGTTGGGGACGGGCGCAGTGACATTTACTATTATGTGGACCATATTTCCTCAAGTAGCCAAACAGTTCTACGAGTTGAAGTACACCACATCCATAAGGTCTCCAACAAACAGGTGAGAATGAGGTACTGATCTCACTCTCATGTATTTCTACCGGTAAATAGCAGTGTTCGCATTGCTGTGTTAAGGGTGAGAGGGGTAACATTACTGGTTAATGTTGCATAATATTTTCAAGTCACAATGTTGGCAATGCGCTAGTGATATCTTTGTGATATTATCACGCGGGCTATACGCTAGTCAGTGACCCAGTAAAAATAGTACAAAACAAATATCCTTTTCAAAAGTCTGCCTCTTGACCAGACATGGCTTTTGCTGGTCTTAGAAACCTGGCGTGATTGCTAGCTGTCATTTGAATTTTGTTATTTCAATCTACTATCAGGTTTCCTGAACATTCATCATCATACCAGCCATTGAAAGTCCACTGCTGGACAAAGGCCAAGAAAGCTAGCCTGGGCAAGCGTGTTAGCAATCGCAAAGCGCAAGTTTCACGACGAGGATGCTTCTGCCCATCCCCACCCTGTGCATTTGAGCTGCACCGTTCCAGATGGATATACCGCCATCTGTCGGTTCTAGTCCTGAACATTACGCTACATTTATGTCTCTTCCTGTGTCTATACTTCACGCTGCAGCTGTTTCTACATTATTTCTTTTGTTATATGTTAATTAACACATGCAAGTATTAATTACAACTCTTGCTTGAGTCGCGTCTACGCACGATTTAAGAACAATACGTCTTTGTGCTTATGTTAATTTAATATCCATAGACGCCACAAACATACGATGATAAAATATTGAACAAGACATAAGCGATCGTAACTTGGGTACATATTTTTAGGACCCAAACCTATTGACGTATCTAATTTTCAGGGGGAAGCCTGGCCCCTAACAAGCCATTGCTGATGCGATGACGCACGCAAGGATGGACCAGGTATCCATCATCATCATCGTGATTTGACAACAGTCTCAACGAAACGTAGTTCGACAACCTTTGTTTGTCAACAGAAAAAGGATTTCTTTTCTGAGGTTACGACACAAAATATATTTTTTCTTTTTTTTATAAATTCACCTTAAATTACATTCATTGATACATCCCTAAAGGCAATCTCTTGAATTTCAGTTATACTACTTAAATACATACATTTAACACCCAGATATAGAACAAACGTGATATAATCATATAAATATTTAACCTGAACGGGAATCGAACCTACGACCTTTCGAGCACAAATTAGGATTACTACCATTTGCGCCATTGGGCCCGTCACCCATAAAAATAATTACGGAGAAACAAATGAATTACTGTTTTAAATGTACCAACTAAATGAATTTATAATTTTGAATTTGCAATTCTTATTCAAACAAGAGATATTTCAGATTAAAGTATGATAAAACGCTTATTTCATATGGAAAGACCTAATATAAAAGAAAATATCATCAAATAATATTAAAATAAAATGCAAATAATTCATATAGATTTAATTTATATATTTTTTGCCTTATATCTATGGCAACCCATAAACAATCTTACCAGTGTTACTTTTTAGTCAGACAGGGGTGACAAACCGATCTATCGGCATCAAATGATCGATAACGGATATTTTACGGACGACCCTATTGCTGGCCTACTCAGACGTCAATTCCAGCGCCAGAGGGCGAGGTCGCTCGTTAGTGAGCGACCCTGTGTATTCATCTGCGTACCCCGCGGCGACTACCGTGCGTTTAGCTACGGTCACCTCGCATCTCCAAGAAAAAGGGAATTTTGTCTATAATTGCCGCGATCGCAAAGCATAGCCTAACATAGGAATGCTAATGCCCATTCCCGCCCTGATCCATTTAAGCTACACTGCTTCGGATATACTACCGTCACCTCAGTCGTCTCTTACGACACCTACTGCAGCTCACGCCTAAGCAAACAGTAAACCAAGTAATAAAGATGGCCATCCCTGTATGAGAATCACGTGTTCTCGCACGCCGAGCGCTCACGGTTTGTAACACGTTTCCTTCACCATTCTCGAGATTAGCCGTTAGTTATGAGTTTTATTTTATAGCCTTGGTGGTGAAATGTCGAGTGTCCTTGGCCCAAGGTCAAGTCAAGAGCTTGTATAACGCATCTAAGAGTAAATCGGGAATTACCATTGTCATCATATCAGCTATAAGACGTCCACTGCTGAACATAGACCTCCACAAGTAATTTCCCATAGGACCGGTTGATTATAAATTAGGTTAGTGTAGAAATAATTCCGGATATTTTTTGTGAGCATCCGTTAAAACGAATAATTAATTCTAAAAGAGAAAAATTACGAAAGCTTTTTTTTTATCCGTTCTATAAAAGCGTCCGGAAAAAGGAAGTTACCTGCATTTTTATTTGTCATTATTTTCTTTATGTTACACACATTTATAGAAACGGGATTATTTTTTGGCTTTTTTATGGTGATTTTTTTAATGGCACCTAAGAGATTAATAATAATTTGGAATGAGAAGGCTGACGTAAAAAGGTCTCATTATAAATACAACATCGACGTTTTCTAGATATTTAACAACAGTGCAATTACAAATATAATATTTAAGAACATAGCGGTCATATACAAAAGAAACACAAAATATCACATTAAATAGGACTATATTGTAATAATTCAAATTCGTCGTATGTCTTGGTCTTGGTAGCATAACGCTAGAGCAATCCCTCGACAAGGGAAAAATATATGTTTGATTCCCGCCCTGAACCTGTGACAAGTTCAATTTTATTTTTTATTTAAAATTCAGTATTTTAATGGATGAGCCCTCTAAAGTAACAGTATTAATTTAAAGTCATCATATTATAAATTTATGTTTGGTACCGGCAGCATAGAATGTATCTCCCTCTGTACCAGGTGAGGTACCGAACCGACAGAAATGTGAGCATTACCGCCGTGAAGCTACGCTCCAGGATTGCCACCACGCCTGCCCCTGCGCCGCGACAATGGGTAAATTTCCCTCTTCTCTAGAAGGCCTACGCCCAGCAGTTGACAATCTACGATTGATATCATGATTGTTTATTTAAAAAAGCAAACCAATATATACAGTATACATTTTCTTTTTTTATTTATCATGAAGTCAGGTAACAAGCATACGGTCCGCTTGATGATAAACGTGACCGCAGCCTATAGAAGCTCATGTCATGTCACAAGGATATCACTAGTGTGTCTTCAACCCTGTGAACTGAAGACACTATGTGACATTTACCCAGTAATTTCCTGCCTCTCACACAGCTATGCGAACACTGCTATTTGGTAGTAGAAATAGTTAAAAGTACCTATGCAGACGACCTTTGTAAGAGTTCTACCTCGTATAATCACCTATTAAAACATGTATACAAATTTTGACGTGACAACGTCTTATAAATTGGTTTGCCGGGTGACACTTCAAGAAACTGCGTTACGCTCCGCTCACGTTATGCGCTCACAATGAGAGCGAGTGAGAGGCACGCGTCCCTCTCACTCGCTCTCATTGTGACGTGTGTTACGCAAATGTATTGTAAGTTATTGTATGTATATTTGTATATAAATACGTAGAGTAAAGGTAAAAATAAAATTTTGTTAATATGAAATTCAGTGCGAGATTCTTTGTATAAATTAATGTTTTAAATATAATTCTTTGTATAAATAAATGTTTTAAATTGTTACTATTATTTCATCCTTATTACTACTATACGAATGAACATTCACATTAAAATTATTTTACCACTCAAAGTCGTTGTCACGTAAAACTTTCGCCCGTATACCGACTTTACAGGCAACCAATTTTTACGTTATAGTTATTGTATATGTACTATGTCGATCATAATTACACAGACAGACATAGGATACTTGTACTATTGTACCTAACTGAATGGCGTGTTGGCAATGATTACAGCTGTATGACAAATTGTATAAAAATAAACACAGTACATGCATTTATATAATTACTTCGGAGATTACGATCGTTATGAATGACTTCTAACCGGAATGTCTTCGGGTCGAATCCCGGGCATTTTCAAATTGTATTTTTATTTCTATACGACTTCTTTTGACATGATTTGGATCTTCTTTGAATGGGCCGATCTATTTAAACTTTATACATTTATCGAGAACTGGTGATGTTAATTAAAATTTATAAGGTTATTTTTACCCTGATCTGGATCGCTAGTAATAAACTAATTTCCTTACGTATATACACGAGAAAGTCGACTTTTCACCACCGATAGCAATGTTTGCATTGCTGCGTCCCGGTTCAAAATGTGAAATAGGTAGTGAAATCACGGGGTAATGTGACAAGATTGGCAACGCGCTATTGATATCCTTGTAATATCACAAACGTCTATAGGCTGCGGCGGAGATAACTATCACGCGAATTGTATGCTTGTTTGTCGACTTGGTTTAATAAAGAAGATACAATTCTTCTGTGTAAGAGAATTTTAGACTGCCGCTCAATCGGCACATGTACTGTCTATTTGCTATACAGCTCAAGCGCTCGGCGCACTTTTTATAGCACATCAAACCAAAAAGTTAACGCTTAATATAATCCAAAGATAAAAATGGACGAAAAATACTAATAAGGTTTGTTATGTCCCACTTAGAACCAACGACTCCCCGAAACGTTCACCAGGTCGTCCGTCCAGCTAGTGGGTTATCGTCCCACGCTGCGCTTTCCTGTTCAAAGCCGCCACTCAAGAACCAGTCTCCCGTATCATCGGTTTGTCGTACTAAGTACATTGCCTACTGCCACTTCAGCTTGGCGATTCGGTGAGCTAAGTCAACTTTTTAAGTTCACCTATGGATCGACTCGTTTCTGACTTGACCACGTAGGGAAACCCCGAGCATAATTATTCCCATTGCTCGCTGAGCGACCTTGAGTTTAATACTAATACTATAGTAAAAAAAAATATATATAAATCTAGTCTCTCATGTAATTGAGTTTTTTTTATATATGTAATTGTCTTACCTCAGTTATATAACGTCGAATGTCTTGATAACTTGTAAAAAGTAGAACAATGAGCACAACCGTAGTATATTTAGGTATAGGAATTCGAAACGTTATACGAATTCGGATTAAAATCTTGACATCATACATACTTTTGTAGTGGCATCTATTTATACTAAAACGAACTAGATGCTACGTGGCTGAAAATGTTTTGCTGAATACCAGTGATACTAAATCCTGGAAACCAGTTGGATACATTGTTAAAAATAAGGATAATGAAAGTTTATTATTTCTTACGAGCAATTAATCTTTGTGGTGAGGTACCGGCAGAGTAGAATAGTACCTTTCCTTGTACCAGGTATCGTAAGAGGCGATTAAGGTACCGGAACCGACAAATGGCGATATGTAATGCACAGGTCGGGGATAGGTAGCAGCATCCTTGTTGCAAAGGCTGTGCTCTGAGATTGTCTTTTACTCATCACTCACTCTTGCCCAGGGTGGCAATTATGAGCAAAATTCCCTCTTTCTTGGGGAGTCCTATGTCCATCCTTCCAATTGGTGATAAGATGATGATGAATTAATCTTTTCTAAACTTAGTTGTAAGAGACTTAGTTGTACCTAAATTCATTATATTATCTTTTACGTATTATATATTTATACCCAGGACAAATATTTATCTGTTGAATATTTGGCCGTGGGGTACTAGCAGAGTAAAATATTATCTCCTTCTGTACCAGGTGTCGTAAAAAGCGACAGCGGTACCGCAACATGAAACAAAACCAATGACAGTACAACTATCAAATCCAATCAATACATGAAATTTAGCAGCAAAACTTAACCATATTTTTTCTTGTATTTTGCATTATCTCTTGGGGTATATTAAATCCACACATCTCATACATTGATCTAACTACGAGATAATTCGCTAAAAGCATCTGTGTTACGGACGTGAAACAATAGAGGAATTATAAATATAATACTTAAATATATTTATTTAACGCCCAAACACAGAAGAAACACAAATATTATCATATGAACGTTTGTCCTGGGTTAGGATCGAAACCACGACCTTTGGAGCATAGGATAGGAACACTTCCATTTGCGCCAAATATACGCTTCTAAAGTTATGTTCATCATCATCCTTAGCAGCTTTAAAGCCTATGTTCAGCAGTGGATGCTGAACATAGGCCTCCCCGAGAAAAGGCGGATCTGCCCATATTTGCCGCGCTGGGCAAGCGTGATAGCAATCGCAGAGCGAAGCTTCGCGACGGGAATGCTGCTCCTCATACCCATTGTATGTATTTGAGGTACCGCTTTGGATGGATATACCGCCATCTGTCGGTTCTGGTGCCCCAGTCGCCTCTTACGATACCTATGCAGGGATATACTGCATTATCTTTTCTACTGGTACCACACGGCATAAGTTATGTTACTTAGTGTTAAAGTTATTTACTAGTTATAATATAAAATCAGTCTTCTCGTCTGTTTTGTATTTGACCAGAGTATACCATACTGTCATTAAACCGATCCATCTTAGAAAAATGTCGCTCGCACACAAAGTACTTGATTTGCAACTATTAAAGTTTTTACATAAACATATATAAAATTGCGAGTGCACAAAAAATACGGTAAGTGCGAAGAATCTCAATTGTTTAGAATTAATTATGTAACCTTGGGGAGGAGAGAGACTGGTTTTAGTTTTTATGTCCTACTTGTTTATGTTAGTTTTGACTATTAGTACTGACTTTAGAGATTTATTTAATTATTTTAACATGACCATCACATAATAATATTATAAATATTTTTATCATATCATTTATTATATAAAAATTTTCTTATCAGAATATTAAATGTTTACTCTGTTTCATGTTAGTGGACTTGCTTAATCCTGTTTGGTTAGAAATAAATTATAATAACAAGACAAAAATGAACGTAGAACTAGATAGTATACACATAAAATCTTGGGACTGGAGCCTAAGTTAGGTTATACCTGTATTTCAGGACTCTATGATTAGGCCCAGACTAAAAGCAATAAAAAGTAAAAACAAAATGGTGTGAGGATATCCATGGATGTATTTAGTACTATGTGTATACGCAGCTTCATTCAATGGTTGAAATTCATCATCTTCACATCAGCCATTGGAAACACACTGCTGGACATAGGCCTCCCCAAGAAAGGGGGAATTTTACCTATAATTGCCGCGCTGTGCGAGCGTGTTGGGCATTGCAGATCGTAGCTTCGCGACTGGGATGCTGTCATGGATGGATCTGTCATCTGGCGTTCGTTTGCATTGATACCTCACTATTTACACTAGGCGAGACTGTAACTGTCACTGCCAAATAGCAATGTTCGCATTGCTGTGTTATGATTTGAAGGGTGAGTTCACAAGGTTGGCCGTATCTTTGTGATGGCACGAGTGTCATCATATAGGCTGCGGTTACGTTCATCATCGAGCAAAAGGTATGCTTGTTTGAGGAATTCATAATATAAATAAGGTACTATTTTACTCTGCCAATAACTATAATCCAATACTCTATCTGCCTTACCAAATTTCATATTTCTAGGTCTACGTGAAGTACCTGCCCTATGAATTTTGATTCCTTGGATAATGTCAAACCATGTGTTTTTGCTGTATAACATTTAAAACATAGATTTTTTTAAAAATTCGTTTGTTTCCTTGTGATGCATGGCGCCCTAATAATTTATAATAATGCTAGCTGACCCGACAGACATTGTCCTGTCTAAACTTATTTAATTGGAACGGATTGGCATGATAAAAAATTATATAATATATATTTTATTTTAAAAATATGTTGAAAATTAAAAGTGTATTTATTATTCTAATGTTTATAATATACAATATATGTATATACTATAGGTATATAGTTTCGGACAATATAGAATATTTTAATGTATTATGTTTGACATAGAATTGACAGAATGCGTTCTCTAATATGGTTGTTAAGTATTCCAAAAAATTATATTTTACCGCGCAATTTTTTTTTCTTTCTAAAGTAAGAGATGGCTCCTGACAATATAAAAACAACAAAAAATAAACAAACTGGTCCAGCCATTCACGCGTGATGAGGTGACCAAGGGAAAGAAGTAATATTTTATATATATATAGATTATTATGAAGCTGAAAAGTTTGTTTATTTGGTCCGATTTAAGAAATTCTTTCAATGTTAGATATTCCATTTATAGAAGAAGGCTAATAAAGATTTAAAAAAATTAGGGATCCATTTTAAAATAAATAAATAAATCTGAAAGTATATACATCCCAAAATTGCAAGCACTCAATCATTATCATTACAGCTATTGGAAGTCCACTGCTGGCCATAGACCCCCCAAAGAAAAGGGGAATGTTGACAATTATTTGCTGCACGAGGTAAGCATGCTGGCAATCGCAGAGCGTAGCTTCGCGACGGGAAGTGGCTGCGTATCCCCGACCTTTGCATTTAATCACAGTTTCGGATGGATATACCACCATCAGTCGGTTCTGGTACCTTAGTCGCCTCTTACAACACATGGTACAGAGGAAGGTACTAATCTACTGTGTCTGCCCTAAAACACATTTCGTACTTGCAATTAGCTAGAAACGATTTAGCACTACAAACATATAGTTACTCATGTCTTGGGATTCACTTGTTCGAGTAACTAGAAAGATTTTAAAGTAAACGCACATTATCTGTAATAAATTTTCCTTATTTATTTTCCTTTGTACATTTGCATGAAATACATAACAACGCCTATAAAGCATCGCGATGACTGTATCATCTGTCAACGAGTTCTTTTGTTGTTTTTATTGAGAAAATCGAGACGGACTCCTTTTGTAACCATTTTCAAATGCCTGTGTGTTTTCATAATTTTAATATTTTGCTTGGAAAAACAGTTGATAAGCTATCAGATTATCATAATTGGGATTTTATTTATTAAAATATTCAAAAACTGTGAGGTACCAGCCGAGTAGAATAGTACCTCCCCCTGGAGCAAATAGCACGACTTTGTTCGCGAGATCTTTGCTTAATATATTATCCCTGAAGATGTCTTGTTATTCCGAGAAAATAGCTATAAGATACCAGTGCGGTACAATAGTACTTCCCCTGAATCAGGAGGTGACTGAGGTACCGGAACCGATAGATGGCGGTATATCTACTTGAAATAGTGTATATCAAATGCATCAGGATTGCCCGTCCCCGGGCAACAGAATTCCCGTTGCGGTTCCTCTTTCCAGCTTTAGACGTTATACGGCTACCATGATGATAATGATGATAATAAATAAATAAAGTACCTCAAGTAAATTTAGTTACACACAATGGTGTTTAATTTTTCTAATGGATAAATATGTATATTTTCCCAATATGCCTTGAGGTACCGGCTGAGTAAAATAATACCTTCCTTTGTACCATTTGTCGTTTGACGAAGGTACCAGAACCGACATATAGTGGTATATCCATACAAAACAGTGTAGCTCAAATGCACAGTTTGGGGTGGGCATCTGTGGGCTCTGTGATTAATTACTAAATCGGTTGGAAACGTGGTAATTGTGGGCATAATTCCCCCTTTCTTGGGACCGCTGTGGACTTCCAATGACTGTTATGATGATGATCATGATGATATGCCTAACAATTTATCTGTTATTTGAGATCCGTAACACAGGTGCTTAAAGCTATTAACGCGGGGTCAAGTCAACTTATGAAATATTGTATAAATTTATTATTATTATTTTTAAAGTTATAACAATAATGTACAATATAAGTTGTTTCAATAAACAGATATTACATAAATTTATAAAGGTGAAAGAAATGGAAAGGCTCAAGTCCGCGGCATCGTACTTTGCTACAACTTGCTACTACTAGCCAATCCAGATTCTAGGGCTGCCACACTCCGTCAGCATTTACTATTTAATAAGTGTTTTTTCTTGTAACATTTATATAGCCGCTTGTAACTCTAACTAATAGTAACTGACTTATTTTGACCTGATACATAGGTCAAATCCATATTATAAAGCTGAAAAGTTTGTTTATTTAAACGCGCTAATCTCAGGTACCGCAAGTCTGATTTGAAAAATTATTTCAGTCTTGGATAGTCTATTTATCGAGAAAGGCTACTATACCCCCCAAAGTATTTATTCTACTAAGGCAAAGACACTCTGCTGATGTTAAATGAACAGCGTTTTAAATCGATTGATACAATATAGAGTTCCACAAACTACTCTTTGTAGAGTTTCTAATCAAGCGTGGCATAGTACCTAATACCATAAACATGCATATTGTAAAATTCAACTAAATAAGATTACCTATTGAATCATCAGTATCACCATAACAGCCATTGGAAGTCCATTGCTGAACATACTCCTTGCCAAGAAAGGGGGAATCTTGCCCATAATTGCCACGCTGGGCAAGTGTAATGGTAACCGCAGAGCGCAGCTTACGCGACGGAGATGCTGCTACCCATCGTCCACCCTATGCATTTGAGCCCCCCTTTATTGGATGGATATACCACCATCGGTCGATTCTGGTACTTTAGTCGCCTCCTACGACACCTGGAGGGAGGTACTATTCTACTCTGCCGGTACCTCTCGGCTATTGTAATGGATTAATTAAAGGGCACCACGTGTATTGTTACTGGTGAAAAATTTACCGATTTTAAGGAAATTAATAATAATCGATTACATACAAAAGGTTGTCTGCATTGGTAGTGAGGCACCAACTATCACCTTTATTTATCGCTAAATCGTAGTGTTTGCATGGCTGTATTTTAGTCTGAAGTGTGAGAGAGGCAGTAAATTTACTGGGTAATGTGGCATAATATCCTCAAGTCACAAGGTGGGCGACGCGATAGTGTGTTATACTTGTGATGTTACGAGCGTCTATTGGTTGCAGTGACGTGGACTGCAAGCATGCAGTCCGCGTTTTGTCGACCTGGTCCAATGAAAAAAAAAATCTGATTCATTTTGTGGTATAAAATATTTGAGATGTAGAAAGGAGAAAAAACAAATATGTTGGATGGAAGAGAATGGAATGGAATATCTGTAACACAAGTGCATTAAGCGACTTATCACTGAGTCAGGTCAATGATAAACCTACATTTTTTTTATTCTATCGAGAACGGGAATCTTAAAGTGCTACTAGTGTTTAAAAATTTCAAAATAAAGTGACAACCCTACAACTCTCGCACAGGATCAACTTATTTATACCCCAAAGCTAAATATAAACAAGAAATGCCGTAAGTCAGCAGTTCTGCAAGATCAAGGGTCCGCCATTGCGGCGAGTGCGTCCCTTTTTCTCGCGCATCATTTATCTGCGGTGCGAGTGAGAGGTCATTTGTTTTTATAACGGATGGCTTGATGTTGGATATGTGATTTTGAATGAACAATCGTATGTATTTGTGTTATCTTCTTCCTATTTGCTAAGATAAATAGTAAAGTTAAATATAAAGTATATAAGTAAACTATTAATCTGATAATCGGTTATATACTCAACTGGCAAAGCAACGCAGTTTCAGCCGATTAACTTGTTGAACATTCATAGTAACTTTGCATCCCCATTTTATCCCTCTTGAAAAATCATTACAATTAGGGATACCCTACGTAAAACCTGGAAGTATATAAATAAATTATAAAAGGAACATTAGTGCAAAATTTCAAGTTTCTAACGTTTAAAGTTTAGGCTCTGCTTCATGTATCAGTCAGTCAATCTTGTCCCTTTATATATATATTGCTTCTCAGCAAGAAAAGTATCACAATACATGTTAGGTACAAAATGACATAATCACAAAAATAATGCAATTTTGTTATTAAATTTCGCGCCCATTACCAAATTAATCAGCTAAGCTATATTTACAAATGACATTTCAGCATTCTGACTATTATAGTTTTTAAACAATTGACATATAAATGAACTAAAAAAATCATTCAAGTTACATTTTCTCGAAACGGCTATATTTGCTTTGTGACACTTTTCTTGCCGGGACGCGATATAAATAAATATATACGAATAAAATGATGAACGTTCGTGAGTATAGATAGGCATTTGGTATTATTTAATTTTATTTTCATTTGTATAAATATACGCATTTTATAAATATACTTATTTATCAGACCAGGTCGACAAACAGGCATACAGTTCGAGAGATTTTAAGAGTCGTTTAGTTATAGTTTGAAACGACTCTCGTAATATCACAAAGATATAGCGCGTTGCCAACTTTGTGACTTAATATTATATCACATTATCCAGTAATATCACTGCCTATATTCAAATCGGTTAATTTTAAAACCAGTTTAAAACAATAGAATAATTATTTATAGATTATAATTTTCTGATTTTATAAGGAGAAAAATGACGGTCCCGGTGGCGCAAATTATAATCTACTACTATCTTGTGCGCCAGAGGTCATAGGTTCGATCTCCCCACCCAGGATAAATATTTAAATGATGATATTTGTGTTTGTACTATGTCTGGGCGTTGAGTATATATATTTCAGTATTATATTTGTGATTACTTTGATATCTGTAACACAAGTGCATTAAGCGACTTATCACTGAGTCAGGTCAATGGTTTGAGATCATATGTACTCGTAAATGAAAAGAAAACTTAGGTAGCCTAAATTTTAGGTAGCCTAAACTTTGTGACTTAATATTATATCACATTACCCAGTAATATCACTGCCTATATTCAAATCGGTTCATTAGTAGAAATTCATCCCAGACAAACACCGTGACACATAATATTTATAAAATATGTAAATATATGTATTAACAAAAGGCAGAACACTTACAAAGACCATCTGCATTGTTATTGCACTCTCACTTATTTCTACCACCAAAAAGTCGCGTTTGCATTGCTCAGTTCCAGTTTGAAGGGTGAGAGAAGCAGTGAAATTACTGGGCACTGTGACATAATATCTTCAAGTCATAAAGTTGGCAACGCGCTAGTGATACCCTTGTGATGACACGAGCGTCTTTAGGCTGCTCTACTGTTTGATATCACGTGTACCGTATACATGTTTGTCGATTTAGTAATATAAAAATAGGTTGTATTCACGTAACAGACACGAGTATCCCAACGAAACAGTTTAACCAAATTTTTCCTCGAAATATTTGTACCTGGTACATTGGTATCCATCTTAAACAAAACACGATCCGAAATCTTGATAAGCTTGAAGCGAGTCTTATAATAAATCATTGAGACGTCCACTCATTCAATGCACGTTTCTCTGAATTAAATTCAAAGTATGAACAAACAAGCGTGTTTTCCAACAAGAGATCTCAATCAAGCTTTACTTTTCAAATGCGTTATCATGAGTCATCCGTGTTTAATAATGATTATAAAGAAATACAATATTATTTTTGATGGTGCAAGGAATTTTCTATGTATGATACATATGATTACATTTTTAAGTAATCTAGATAACTCAACATCCTGTCTTGTCTTGTCGTCATCACACCAGCCATTGAAAGTCCACTGTTGGACATAGGCCATACAGAAAAAGTGTTTTGTCCATAATTGCCCCGTTGGGCAAGTGTGTTGGCAATCGCATTGCGATGCTTTCGCGACGGGGATGCTGCTGCCCATTAGAGCTGCACTGTTTCGAATAGATATGCCGTCATCTGTCGGTTTTCGTACCTTAATTGCCTCTTACGGGGTACTAACAACCACACGCAACGCAAATTATCAAACTGTATCTATTTACAAGTTAGCTACTGCGTCAAATAGGCTCGCAGTATGATCAACAAATTCTCATGTATATTATTAATTGAAACTATATAAAGTTAATAGCATTATCAGATTTTAACCACATGCCAATTTGTTCCTCCTTATTTAAGCAGACAGAGCTAATCCTATTATAATCTACATCTGTTCCCATTACACGTTAAGCCAGCGGCTCCCAATCCCTTTTAGCCCGCTATTTTATTGCGCAGTTTTCGTTACCGTTGGAATAATAAATGAAGAAGTTTAAGTTACTAATAATATCAGATATCTGCTAGTAATAGTTCCGTCAAAATCTATTCATCCGTTATGGAGTTTACCTCAAACAGACAGACACAACAATTTAAAAAGCTAGTTATTTGTAGTTGTAAAATAACATCATCTCGAATGGAGTTTACCTCCATTAGAGATGATGTTATCTTATATGATGATGATGATAGAGATACCTAAAAGACAGATACAACAATTTAAAAAGCTGATTCCTGTTGTACAATTTTATACACACTTTTACATACTTTTATTTGCCTATTTAAAAAAAACTGTCACTTTGATATCACTGTGATGCACGATAAAGTTTGTAGATATCGCTTCCATTCAAAGCATTTTAGATATTAAATGATGTAATGATTTTTATTATTAAATCATGATATCATCATCGTTACAGCCATTAGAAGTCCACTGCTAGGCATAGGCCTTCCTAGGAAAGGGGGAATTTGTCCATAATTGCCTCACTGTATTTTGGCAACCGCAGAGCGCGACTCTCATGACGGGGATGCCAATCCCAACCCTGTATATTTAAGCTACACTATCACGGATGGATATATCGTTATCTGTCGGTTCTGGTAACATAAGCGCCTCTTACGACACCTGGTACAGAGGGAGATTCTATTCTCTTCTGCCGGTACCTCATCGCAGAATAGAATAGCATTTTATTAAATATTTATAAGAATTTGAATAGAAAAAACAGACAAAAAATACTATATTCAAATATTTTCTTTAAGAATGCGTTTTTAAGAAAATTTCGTTTACACCCCTTTTTTGCGTTTATTTATACAAATATGTATGTAACATTTATATATTGTCTGCACTACTATATATATATATATATATATATATATATATATTTTTTTGTTTTTTATATTGTTGTTGGGTGGGATAGCATACCAAGTCTTTAAGCCATTTGTACATTTTGTAATATATAGTGCAATAAAGTTCAATATATTTTTTTCCAAATCTGAGAAAGCTTGCTTCTGACATTGACGTTACTGTACTTTGAGTACATACATGCGAATGCCCAAAATTTACTTTATAGTATGTAGTAAGTTATGTTTCGAATCGCTTCTATCTAATTTTATTTCTACGGTGCATGAGGGCCGTGGCGTGCACTTTGAGAACCCCTGTGTTAAGCCTTAAGAGGACTGAAACAGTTACTTGTAAAGCGGCGGTTATTTTAGTAGCGTAGATTCAAACGCATTTATTCTTGACATGTATACTTCTCTAACATTGCTTCCATTAGAATGTAATTAAAAAAACAAAATAAAAGAGAAAAGACATAATCCGAGCCGCAACAAATCAGGCATCGGCTCGTTCGGTACCGGCAGAGAAAAATAGTACCTCCCTCTGTGCCAGGTGTCGTAAGAGGCGAATGAGATACCAGAACCGATAGATAGCGGTACTATTCTACTCTGCCGGTACCTTACGGCTAACTGTAATATACTCCCGCTCTAAACAAAGCCAAGGCCCTAATGACTTCCACCGATCCATCAGTACAATTAATAAAAGACTCGAGGCATCCATCAGAGAGCTAGGGTTGCTAATTCTCTATTTCCTCTTTCTAGGCTTTCAAATCTTTCTAGTATGGTCAGCATATGGAACAAATGATGGTTAGAATCACCGTAGACATGCAACCTTGTGACCTGAACATATAACGTTACATTACCCAGTAATTTTAAATATAGAGCCAAGTAGAATAGTACCAGATGTCCTAAGAGGCAACTTAGGTTCCGGAACCGACAGATGGCGGTATATTTACCCGAAACAATGATATTTAAACGCATCGGACGGAGATGGGCAGTAGCGTCGTCGCAAGAGCTACGCTCTGCGATTGCCAACACGCTAGCCCGCGCTGGGCGCTATAGTAACTATGGCACAATTTTCCGTTTCTAGGGGAGGCCTATGTTCAGCAGTGGACGATTAATGGCTGACTGATGACACAGTAGTTTCACTACGATCACCATTCGAACCAGTAAACAGCATAGATATGCTGCTATTGTACGACTAACCAAGAAATAAATATTAATGTCAATAACAAACAGAAATGCAGAGCAAAAGTAAGGAAATGGCTCTTAACAATAGACTATAACAAGACAGAGGAATTTCTAACAATATTATGCTAGACTGGACTATATTTATTATGATATATTTTATCATAGCATTATATATACACCAGCACGCTTGCCCGCGTGAGAGTTCAAATTCTATGTATTCTAAAGATATAATTATTTATTCGATATATACCTTAATAGTATGAAAACTTGGTATTATATTAGATCATAAACACACACATTCATACCTACGTGCACATTACAGAGCATAAGCGCCTATAAGAACAGGCTAGACCTAGTTTAGGTATTAAAGCATCTCTTGGTGCTTTATTGTTTAAGTTTCCTTTTGTCGAATAAAGTTAAAAAAGAAAAATATCAATTTAAAAACATAAAATAATCAAAATCATAATCAATCAATAAATAAGAAAACAAAATATAATAGGCAAGATAAAAGAAGACAGAGGGTACCACAAAACAATAGCAATTACGCGGAATGATCTCTTTGGTGATTGACTCAGTATGAGCCACAGCGTTTGACTTTACAAATAGGTGAGAGTTAGAAGCTCTTAAGGCGATCATTATAAGAAATATTGTAAACATAAACCTTTAAGTAAATAAAAAAGCAAATAAATCTCACAGGAACTGCATTATTACGTTAGACCTTATGCAAAGGTCGTCTGCACCTACCACCTTATTAGGCAGTAGGTTGGTGATGGCAGTGTTCCAGTTTGAAGAGCTAGAAGGGCATTGACATTTCTGGGAAATGTGACATAATATCTTTAACTCACACGGGGGGCAACGCGCCGTGATATCCTTGTAATATTACTAGTGTGGGCTGTGATGACACTTACTATCTTACGACGACCTGGTCTAATAAAAAGTAAACTATTCACCAGGAAGTAATTATGAACATACTTTCCTTAAGTTGGGTCAACAGAGGGGTATAGTACTCCTCGTGTACCAGGTGTCGTAAGAGGCGACTAAAGAGGTAGGAACCAACAGATGACGGTATATCTTCAGAATTCAGAATCTTCAGAAAGCTCAAATTCTAGGTCAAATGCAAAAAAAATGGGGATTAACAGCAGTGTTCCTGTGGCAAAAACTACCATCTGCGATCATCACTAGGGCTGCTCTAGTGATGATGAGGAAGGATGTTATCAACATAACGTCGAGCCTTTGCTGTTCGTTGATCTATATCATTTCATACATCTATTTCAGTTATCATAGGTCATATCACATTATATCACATATCATATCACAGTTATAAAGGTAGATAAACATGTTAACTATATAGGATATTGCTGGATGCAGACTGTATATAACCAGATAAATCCTATCTGAAATAATTTGAGGAGGCCTATGTCCATCATCATCATTATATCAGCCACATATCGTTTACTGTTGGACACAGGCCTCCCTATTATAGGGGGATGTATGCTCATAATTTTCGCGCTGGGCAGGTGTGATGGCAATCACAGAGCGCAACTCGTGACGAGGATGCTGCTGCCCATTCCTATCCTGAAGTATTTAATCTTCACTGTTTCAGTTGGATTTACCGCCAAGTTTCGCTTTCTGTAACTTAGTCGCCTCGTACGACACCTGGTTCTGAGGTAGGTACTTTTCTACCACGCCAGCCTATGTCCAGCTATGATTCTTGTCTTTTACTCTTTGTATGTTTTAGCAACCCTATCACAGCTCTCAAACAGGTTGCAAATCGTTTCCGTGAACTTGTGGAATTGACCAAAGCCGTGCAAATTGCTTATTTTCTAATGCCAGAGAAATGTGGCGCCATTTTGTTTGCAGATAAGATGTTGTCAGAATTGCCGATTTTGGCGGGATATTGACCCGATGATCGTTCTTGAAATTTGACTATATCAGCCAATATATTTCCAAAATATATATATTACTAATTGTGAAACTTTTTTATTGGTTTCAAAACGCTATTTTTTCAAGTCTATACTGTTTACAGTCTAGTAGCAAACCAGCCAGACGTTGTTCTGTCTTAATTACACGTATATGTTTATAATGAAAATATATACACTATAAATTGAGGAGCCGTGATGTACTCTTACGGCTCATCAATTTATAGTATATATATTTCAGGCTCTTACGACACCTGGTACAGGGGGAGGTATTATTATACTCAGTCGGTACTCCACGGCTAAGGTATAAGGTTTGTATATATGTACATGCATAATATTGTAGAGGAACACTGATAATTTTAAAGATTTTTAACACAATGTCGTAAATAATTTTTTGGGGCTTACAGAGCTGGCATTACTGACTGAACCAGGCGAGATCGATCACAATAATATATTACATTTATAGTTCTATAAAAAGGTCTACAGAAAAATCGACAGTGGTACGGATATGTCAATCTCTTAAGGATAACCCACAATAACTGTTTTTTATCCTCATGACCAGTATTTTATAAAATTAAACGAAGTCTAAATCAATTCTTCTAACGTACGTTATAAGTACTTATTGTACTTATAACTATATGCTTAGAGAGCACTTTAAATAAATGTATTTACGGGGTATAAAACTATCATGGCTTAATAAAAGGTCCGTACATATGAAATTAGCGTTTTGCCATACATATTATATTTTGACTACTTTGATCTAAAATATCTCCTCTTTAGTTAAGAATTTCAAATTCGAATTTATAGATTTAAGTTTCGAAAACAGTCATTCATTTGTTTTATTTCCTCATTAATTTTTTGTTTGGCGTTGCTCATTACCGCTCATTACCTATAATTTTTTTAGTAAATGTATCAATGAACTATCTATTAGATATCAAAAGTGTATACATAACAACGGTGCATACTTTAATTATTTAAATATACTGTACAAAAATTAATTGACTTTATATTCTTCCCGTACATTTCATATGTAAATGATTAGGCGGGGTTTTACCTAATAATTGCCGCTCTAGGGAGGCGTGTTTACCATCACAGATCCTAGCTTTGCGACGAAGGTGAAGTGTCACTAGCAGTACTCCGTGGTTCCCGTGAGAATAAATAAATGTAAAACGCACAGACTAACAGATAGAAAGAGAGAGAAAATATAAAGTGTTTTTTAACGTAAGTTCTTATGAATTTTGTGAAACGCTGTTAGTTTGAAATTACAATTTTGTTTATATATGATTACTTACTAACAACCCTCCCAGTATTTGGATGGGTTATAAAAATATTATACAGCGGTAACTGATTTTGTTTTATATATAGATACTATATAGTAAAATAATATTTTATAACCTATGAATAACCTATGTGGAACAAAAAACTTACATACATACCATACATCACGCCTGTGTCCCATTAGGGTAAAGGGTAGGTTTCCGACCCCGCATTCTTTCCTCGCATTAGTCCTTTCATACACGCTTGTTTATTTTTGGTTCTTCTGACCTGACCGTTCTTTAATACCTCTTCTACCTGGTTAATATATGTTCGTCTAGGTCGTCCTATACTAACTCTTCCGTTCTATATATTTGTGCAGTCATTTTACTTTATTCATCTTTTCTACATGTCTAAACCACCTCATCATTCCTTTCTCTATTATTGTCACAACATCATCTTTTTAACGACTTAAAAAAAAGAGGAGGTTTTTAATTAGAATTTATTTTTTAGTTTTCTATACAGTACATACATTGAAAAATGGTTGTATTCCTTAATAATATTAGACGAACTGCAACAACTCAAAACTGCAGTGTCATTTAGACTTGTAATTATTGTAAATGATCGCTTCAGAATCCATAGTGGGAATACTTATTTGGAAATGTTCTGTATGGAAATCATTTTAAAGGTATTTTAAATTTTGTTTCTATTAGTGAAAAATCAGCGATATTTGTAGAATTGTGGAAAATTTTATATTTTGGTTGTTGTAGACTGCAGTCTTCGTCTAGGAAAATACTGTATAATTTTGAGACATTTCCAATCGATCTAAAACACCAGATCTATGACAATCAGTGACGTAAATTAAACACCATTACGTAAACATAGAAAGACCAACGTAATCCAATAACCTTAACTAAAACCTGCGATGCAATAACGCATCGATCTGCATCGCCCGTCTCTCTCGCACCTTACATCATAGCAAACAGTGGGAGAGAGACCGCCGAGGTAACCCCCCATTCCCCCCGCGTCACTTGGCAGATTGAAGTTCACTGTCATTGCCAAATGGAAATAGGAAATCTGCCGAGATCGGCTGACCCTGTCTAGACATTGCCAAGTTTATGCGAGATGATTTTTGGACTCGGATGTCTGGTAGATTATTAAATCTATTTCAATTGTTGATTCGAGTTTTTTTTTACTAGCGGTGCCGCGCAGTTTCACTCGCGTAGCGTAATATTACTGGGATAACACAAACCTTGTGACTTGATGATATTATGTCATATTAGCCAATTATTTCCCTGCCTCTTTCACCCTTCAAACTAGAACTCGGCAATGCAAACACTGGTTGGCGGTAGTAATGTGTGAGAGAGAGGTATTATTGCACCTTTTGTGTGAGGTCTACCTCATGTAGATGTCTAATACATATAACTCAAGCGCCTAAAGCTACTTATCGCGGAGTGAGGTCAATGTATGAGATGTTGAATATTATTCTTTTTTTGTTATGCAAGGTCATTTTAGGTTACCGCAAATAGTTTTAGACAGTCAATTTCTATGAAAGAAACACGATTCAAACGTTTTATTTTTAATATCACCCTGAATGTGAGATGCCGGCCATTTTCAGACGACACTAGTTATATAAATGACGTCTATAGACTGAAAATAATGCTGTTCATTATTTCTTTACTGTTTTTATAAACTAATTTGACAAGTACTAGTATTAAAATGCTAACATGCGTTACATACTAGGTAGACCTAATACTAAGGTGGTCTGCATTGGAACCTCATCATCATGTAACGCAGCCGCCGAGAACGTTGCTCTCAATTGCCGCGCTGGGCAAGTGTGGTGGCAATGGATCAGCTTACCTTCACGACAGAAATGTTGCTGCCCATCCTTAGCTTGTTGTTTTAGAACTGTATTGCTTTGGATGGATCCAACCATCTTTTGATATTGGTACCTCAGTCGCTTCCACGGCTGTCCGGTACGGTAATTAGCGGCAACAATACCCCTTTTTCCCCTTTTTTATCCCTCTTGTATGAAATTTCAAAACACGGTCCATTTTTTTTTATTATTATTTTATGAAGCACAATTACTTTCTGGCAACACTTTTCTAGTGATATTAAAAAAAGCCTTTTTTACTAATTTTAAGAACTCGTAAGCAACCGTAATTCAAGAAACTTTATAACGACAGTTAAGCCTGAACAAATATTTAGACTTTCAGTACCTACAGAAAATATTTGCAGAAATCTTTGTGTAAGTACATTGACTTTAGTATTTTTAGTCAAAAACATTGTTGGGAATGAATTTCAGATGCATGTTTGGTATTGGAGCTTATCCAAATTGTCAAGAAGATAGTAAAGAGATGTATAATTAACTCACACATAAAATCTATGTACTCTCCCCGTACACACAGCAACAGATCAACCTACCCAAAACTGTCAAAACTTCGCAATCGATATTAATCTGTAACTGCGAGTCATTGAGTTCAATATTGACTGTAAAATTTGACAGATTTGGCTAGATAGGTTGTTCTTTAGTCCACTATACATACATAATATAAAATGTCGGTTTAATAAATTCTACAATATCATGGTAACAATATTTTGCGCTAAGTCTGATTTCATCATATCAGCCAGGAACTCAACTGTTACCCAGGCCTCTCCAAGAAAGGAGGTATTTGCCCATAATTGCCACGTTGGACAAGTGTGTTGGCAATAGCAAAGCGCAACTTTGCCACGAGAAGGAGTCTCATAAGCTGGTGACTAATTAAATAAAACTAATAAAGGCTTTGTTTTAAAAATAGGACGTACCTACTTTGAGCTACATTAAGTAACCTTGTATTATTCATTACGGCCTGTGATTCATATAATACACTAGCTTCTCGTCCTGACTTTGTTCGGGTTCATATAAAAAATTCTAATTATATTTCTCCCCTGTACCAGGAGTCGTAAGAGGCGATGGAGGTATCAGAACCGTCAGATGGCGGTATATTTAAAACAGCGCCGCTCAAATGTACAGCACGAATGGAGTATTAAGATGGTTTCGGAAGCAAGAAATGTATGTCAATGTAAAATCAAATGGTCGTCTATAATCTCTGCATAGACGAAGTCTGCAAACAAATATTGGTCCGCTTGATGGTAAACGCGACTGCAGCCTATACACGCTTGTGTCATCACAGAGATATCGCCTGCGTGTCGATAACCTTGTGAACTGAAGGTACGAATTTACATTTACCCGGTAATTTCATTGCCTCTATCACTCTTCAAACCGGAACAAATCAATGCGGACACTGATGTTTGGCGGTAGAAATGGAAGAGAGCGACGAACCCATGTACCTCACAGATAAGCAACAGCTTTGTAACAGATTAACTTCCACAAGGACTAGACAGATTTTAATGAGATGCTTACTGATTTATGTTGCTTTAAGGGCTACTTTTTTCAGCAAAACTATCATCATCATACCAGCTTCCAATGGTTGGCAAGATAATGATGATGGTTAGGAATTAATCAATTAATTTTTAATCTGATCATGTCAAACATGTCTCTAACTAGGCGTGACTAAGGTTTAAGTCTCAGAAGCTTTTCTTTTCACTTAAATTATGTTTTTTTTTACTTTTTAAGGGACTCCTATATTCACTGTACCTACTACTAAGTTGACTTATGTTGAAACAGAATTCCTTTTTTATAATACTAGAATGACACACATACACACACATAAGCATAAAACCAATTAGTATGTTCTATTTATATTTTTATTTTTCTCCGTGTTGTTGTTTTTGTATCCTCGGTCAACGATAGCGGGAGATCTGGAGTCCTGAAATACAGGACTGTCCTAGTTTAGGCTGCAGTCCACCTTAATAATGTTATATTTCTATTAAGTTATATTTTTTCATTTTCATTTTTTCATTAATTATATCTCCCGCTGAAATTTTACAGCTGGATATAGGTCTTCCCAAGATAAGGAGACTTTTGACCGTAATTGCCATTGTGTTGGCGTGGTAGCAATCGCAGGGCGCAACTTCGCGATGAGGATGCTGCTGCCCAACCCTACCCTGTAGTATTGCAGTGCTGTTTCGGATTAAAGACGGCGGGTCTGTCTGTTCCGGTACCTTAGTCGCCTTTGACGACACCTGGTACGGGAGTAGGTACTATGCTACTCTGCCATTATGTTATGGCACGGTCACGGCTTATATGGGCAAAATTCCCCCTTTCTTAGGGAGGCCTAAGTTTCATTTGAATTTTGCACCAACGTTTTACTCTTATAGGGGATGATTGTTTAAAAATCCTGTATTGTGTTATACATTAGACATATTCTTTGAGGTATTATAAATATTAATACGTAAAGCGAAAATATTATACCTCTTTTAAAGGAAGTCGTAAAATAGATTAACGTGAAATATGACCCAATTAAATTCAATGTGAAAGAGAACTGCATGAAGGACCCGATGGCGCTGATGGTAGAGATCCTGTCTAGTACGCCAAAAGTCGATTTCGATTTAGAATTTAGATAGATTTCAAAGGTTCGATCCCTACCAAGGACAAATATTTATATGATGATATTTAAGTTTGTTCTGTATGTTGTATTATGGATGTTAAATGTGTGTATTTAAGAAGTATATTTGTGATTTCTCTGTTGTCTGATGTCCTTAATATAAGTGCTTTAAGCGAATTAATATTAAATATTTATTATTCATGAAGCTATTTTTTTTATTTCATTACATCAATAAACAAGCAAACCGTGCTAGTAAACGTCACCGCAGCCTGTAGACACTCGTAATATCACAAGGATATCACTACGCGTACTCATCTTGTAACTCACCCTTCAAACTGAAACACAGCAATTAACTATTTATCGGTAGAAATATGTGAAGTTGACCAGTACAGACGACCATTGTATGAGGTTTAACTCTTTGATTGACAATTATGTTCGAATTTGGAACACCGGGCGAGCAATATTCATCAGGCATCATAGTGCAAGCACCTTGTGGCCATTTAAAGCAGATTATTTTTATATTAAATCGATTGTATTCAATACAACCTACGTATTCATTTAGACTGTGACTTTATCTGGCACAGGCTCAAGTAATCTTTAAATAAACTATATGGGCTTAGGGCATACGTTTTAAAAGCGTTGCCAAATTTTTTGTTTCCTTATACGAGTGGTATATTACGGTAGGGTTCCCTAATACTGAGGGGTGCCAATGGAACTCATTGTAATTTTTTTTGGAACCGGAATAATCCATATAGAGGATAAACGGTAATGTCATTTTTTGATGTTATTTATTTAAATCTATCAAATTAAAAGTCTGAAATTGATTTTTGTTTCATTTTTTTTAAAGAAAGATGTGATAAGTGATCGATTTGGTGTAAAAGATAATTTTGGAACAACAATAGAGGACGGAATGTAGAGATGGTTTCGACATGTAGAAATAAATGGATGAAAGAAGAACTCTGCCTACTTCGATGACTTTTATACCCAGATTTCTACCCTGATCAATACATACATACAAACATGATGTAGAGAAGAACCATCTAAAAAGGATGTTCAACGGCTGATCAAATGATGTCGATTATTTTAGTATATATAATTATTTGCAATTATATAAAGTCCTTCTCATTTATGTATAAAAGCTAACAACTTTTTATAATATTATATATTTTACTTAGGTACAACTTTAACTGATTATTTAATTTCATTTACTTACTCTACATCCCAGACCATTATATATATTTTTTTATTTAAGTATGTTTTTTACTTCCTCGGTTTACAATTAGGTATATATTATTAATATTAATATTTAACATTCGTTCATCACTCGTAATACAACCTTACCTTCAGATACCTTTCGGTAACCGCTTTCAAAGCTTGAAAGGTAAACCAAAACGACGAACTAAAAATGTAGAGTTCAAATGCGGTTTTATTAAAGCAGCATACTCGTAAAATTGAAGCCTCTAATTCAACACACTGAAAAAGGATGCGCCATTGTAATATTGTAATTTTAAATTCACTCTCTGAAAAATACCTTATTTTTTAATAATCTGAAAGCCACTTCCATTAACACTCAGATAGGCGGCTGTTAGCCTTGTACTATTACTTTTCTGAATAACTAAATATCTTCACCAGTACAGCGGTAGTTATAATAAAAAATACTCTAAGTAGTATACCGGCAGAGAAAAATAGTACCTCCCCTTATCGTTATAGGTGACTGAGGTACCGGAACCGACAGATCGCGATATTCCAACCGGGTGGATACCCAAATGAAACAGGGCGATAATGAGCATTCGAAATTCCGTCTAAAAGCTACTTTCTGCAATTACCAGCATGCGCCTCCCTATTGCGATATTTATGGACAATACTCCCTTTTATAAAGAGGCCTATGTTTAGCAATGGCTGCTATAATAATAATGAATTGACATAATAATAATTTAATGACTGCATCCTTAGTAACTCGTAAACATTTGTGTTACAGACATTAGACATCAGTGGAATCACAAATGAAACTTAAATACATTCACACCTGGACACAACAAACACAAATATCATCAAATAAACATTTGTCCTGTTGAGGATCGAAACTACGACCCTTGGTGTATAAGATAGGATACATATATACACACACATATATATATATATTTTTTTATATCATATGCATTTATTGCGTTTATTTATACAAATATGTATGCCACGTTTATTTATTTTGTACGGTTTCGGTTCAGTCAATGGGCTTATGATAATGTTAATTGCCTATATTTCATCGTTTCTGATCACAAATTGTTTTAATTGTGTTACGCGCAACCCTTAAATTCTCACCATTAGATAGTTACACCTTTACTGAGCAGCACAATTTATATTATATTTAATAAAATTAAATAAACACAAGAAAAAATGAATAAACATTAAAATAAACAATAAAAAAAACTAAAATGTATGCAACGAGGCCTAATTTATATTATTCTGCATTTCTAAGGAATACACTCAAGAACTGCTTATTTGATTTTAATTTTTTTATTTTAATGAAGGGTTACATTATCATTAACTATTATTCATTATTGAAAGTCCACTACTGAACATATGCCTCTCCAAGAAAGGAGGTTTTTTGCCAATATATGCATGCAATTGTTGAGCTGGCAATCGCAGGACGCAGCTTTCGCGACAAGGATTCTGCTGCCCATTCACGCCCTGTGCGTTTGAGCTGCACTGTTATGGATTAATATACCGCCATCTGTCGGTTACGGTACCTTAGTCATCTCTTACGACACCTGGTGCAGTGAGACGTACTATTCTACTCAGCCGGTACCTCACGGCTTAGCTAACTTTAAACATAATTCGTTGTTATTTATTCTTTTCCGATTGCTTCAAACTTGTGTAAGTTTGTCAGTTGAGTATTTGTGCAACTACCTACAACATTGAAGAAATGGTTCTGATTTCTCTGAACAAAAAGAACAACATGAAAAGGTCGACAATTCTACTAAGGTCCCGGTAGCACAACGGCACGGGATAGCAGATTCGAGTTCCTTTCAATGCTGAGTCTAGTTGATTTTTTCCTAGCTAATATTACAGCTTCCATGCTTGTTTATTTACACTAAAATCTATACATACATACGCGATAATCTAATACACCGGTAAAGACGCAATGTAGAAACCAAGCTAGAACACAATACAATGATGAAGGTGATGAACAAACCGAAATAATTTTATCATCACCATCATATCAGCTATTGGAAGTCCACTGGACATAGGCCTCTCCAAAAAGAGGGAATTTTGCCCATAATTGCCGTGCTGAGCAAGCGTATTGGCAACAGCAGATAGCAGATTTCGCTACGAGGATGCTGCAGCTCATCTCCGCCCTATGCATTTGAGCTACATTTTTTCGGTATACTGCAATCTGTCGTTTCTTGTACCTTGGTCGCCTCTTACAACTCCTGGTACAGGGGGAGGTACTACTCCGCCAGTACCGTACGGCCATTTTTTATGAACTCTGAAAATGTGTTCTAATGAGGTACCGGAATAAATAAACCAAAACCGGTATATCCATTATATACAACGCAGTTCGAAAACAAGAACGGTCAGTCATTCAGTTAGACAATCTTGCAGGCAACCATTCAGTTAACCAGTCAGTTAACCAGTTAGACAATCTTGCAGGCAACCATTCAGTCAACCAGTCAGTTAACCAGTTAGTCAATCAGTCAGTCAATTAGTCAATTACAGTCAGTAAATCAGTCAACCAGTCTGTCAAACAGCCAGTCAATCGGTCAATCATTTGGTCAACCAGTCAGTTAACCGACCAGTCAATCAGTTAATTTCAGTCAGTAAGTCAGTCTACCAGTCAGTCAATCAGCCAGTCAATCAGTCAGTCATTCAGTCAGTCAATCAGTCAGTCAATCAGTCAGTCAATCAGTCAGTCAATCAGTCATTCATTGAGTCAGTCAATCAGTCAGTTAAACAGTCAATCAGTCAGTTAAACAGTCAACCAGTCAGTCATTCAGTTAGTCAATCAATCATTCAGGCAACTAGTCAGTCAATCAGTCAGTGAACCAGTCAATTTCAAACAATTCAAAGACAACAAGCTAAGCTCACACGCTTGGGCTGGCACTGGACAGGTGTGATATCTTCACCAGTACACTGCCCAGTGTGGCAAATATGGGCAAGAATTCCATTTAATGGGAAGGTCTATATCCAACAGTGGACTTTTTACGGCTGATGTGATGACTTAGACTAATATTTGAACACTGCATTACGTTTTGTCTCATTTACTAAATATCCAAAGAAACAGAGGACTGGTTTTTCTGAATTAATAAAAATGCTACATTCATTGAATTAATCGTTCTTGGCTTTTTATTCCGAAACCCATTTTGTTTTTTAGAACACAGCTTAGACAACATTTATACTCCATTATTTAAAATTAATATAGTTTATTAGAAATCAATCCGTAACTCCAACTAATTGCAATTTTTTTTGCCTCATCCTTCCACGAATAATTCCGAGATTACAAGCATTTGACTATCCCAAGGAAATAATTTAACGGTTTTCGAAATTTCACTAAAATAATTTCATCGGTAAAGTCGCGATAACATATTAAACAAAAACATTATAATGTTAGCGTATTTGTATAAATTTAACGTTAAATTACCATTATATGGTGTTAAAGAATATATCAATTTAATTAGATAATGAAAACTTGTAAAAAATTGGACACTATATAACATTGCACTGTATTCAGGCTATATATTATTCAAAAATAAAATATATAATCAAGATAGTACTCGTATAAAGATTCAAGTTTCCGCTATTTAATTAACCACTATAAACAACCATTACATATATTACCACATTCCCTATTCTAAAGTTGTCTGAACGAAATCCCTCAATTCATACTGAATTCGACGTTAATACATAAAGTATAAATAAAACATTTTACAATCAAACCCAAAAATTTAAATACACGTTCAAATTGTATCTCATTCACCGCAATCTTAATTAGCATTTTAATAGTAAAATAATAAAAAAAACTTACACAAAAAAATGGTTTCGATGTCGCAAATGGTACAACAACAAACACTCGCGACAACGAACGAACACGACCGACCGGCGCGACGGTCTGCCTACCACTGAAGCTACAGCTTCCGACGAGTATGTATATAATGTAGGCGCGTTTGTATGTACATCTTTCTACGGCATGTGTTTATTAAATAATCCAGATTTTAGGCGACGTGTTATCTGTTAGTGCCTTACCGTGTTTTCGAGTTAATTTAGGAAGTATAAGCTTGATTGTTTTAAGGCTGTATATGTGTTAGTAAAACAATTGTGGTGTCAATCTGTTATTACAGCGATCGTGGATGTTAAGCAACTTACGCAAGTTAGTATTAAGATGGGTGACCACCAAAGTGGCTGTCAGTTAAAAAGTGAGCCCAACTTAAAGATTAATACTTCTACAAATACCCTTCATAATACTTCTATACACATAAATAACACAAATATTCGTATAAATATTTGCTCTGGGTGGGGATTAAACTCACGACCTTATAACACGACACAATATATTTTTTAATTTTGACACGACACGACATATTTTTTTACACCCAGACACAGGACAAACATAAATATCACCATATAAATATTTATCCTGAGTAGGTATCGAACCTACGACCCCTGGCGACTAAGATGGGATCACTACCATCTGTGCCATCGGGCCCGTCTAGATTTATTGTTAGTTTACACAGGAAGCGCTGAACTGTTTTTTTAGAGGTATTTAGGGTATTTAAATTGGCAACACTTTTTTAAACTGGCGGCCATTTAGTCAGCCTCCAAGTTATTTTTTAGTTTGGCTTCCAAATTGTGCTTATTTATTTTGGAAACACCCTTATATGCGACTCCTCTGATGTCTGATATACATAACACAAGTGCTTCGAGCTACTTATCTCTAAGACACTATTTAGAACTTCTATTTAACATTTCTGTGCATTCCACAGTTTTTTAGTAAGTCTTATATTTATCTATCACTTATATTAGATGCATGAAGTCCCTACCTGTGTTTAAATGTTTGGTGAAGGATTACTCTCTTTCATTATAGTTATATTTCATTATATTTCTATCTTTTTCTTTCTTTCTTTGTATCTCATTTACATTTTCATTTCTGCTTTCCATCCCGAGGTTATCTGGAAGAAATTACTCTTCGCGATAAGGCCGCCCAATATATTTTGGGATCATTGTTTTTGTCTTCTATCCTTGAGTTTGCTGTATAATAAATAATTAATTATAACTGTTGTTTAATTTAAAATAGTCTTTATTTAAATACATCTAGCACATGCACTTTTAAATTAATAGTAAGACAATTTATTATATAAAAATAGATAATAATACTTGACCCGGATTAAAGTTATATAAACAAGCAGGTCAACGAGTAGCCTACATTAGACTAGTCTGCCAGAATCATGCGGGTCTTAATAATAAGTGTGTCCTGCAGTTAAAGTAATGTCAGCTGTAGACCTCTCTTGCTGGAAATGGACTTCTTGACAATTTCGGAAGATGTTTGCACATCCTTCTGGACAGGGATGCTGCTTAACCTCATCATGTAGTATTTGAGCTCGGGCGGTTATACCGCCATCTGTTAGTTCTGTTACTTCAGTCGATTTACAACACCTGGTATAGGGAGAGCTACTATCCTACATTGTCGGTAACCCACAACTAATCTAAATATGCAAAATTAATTATAATTCACGGTATTATTTATAATTCCAGAATTAACTTCTAAACTAAACCAATTTTAAACATTTCTTGTACAATTTAATTTATTGTCGCCAATTTTTTTATGATTATCATAATCATATCCGCTATATAAAACTGTCCACTGTTGGACATAGACCTTCCCACAATGAAGGCAATTATTGCCCATAATTACCACGCTGGGCAAGCATGGTAGCAATCGCAGAGCGTAACTACTAGACGAGAATGCTGACCATCCTTGCGCTGTAGTATTAAAAATGCGCTGCATATACCGCCATCTGCGGGTTTCGGTACATCAACCGCCTTTTACGAAACCCGATACAGAGAGAGGTACTATTCTACTCCGCTGGTAACCCAGTTTTTATGATAAAAATAGGTATATAGTTAGAACAGGATAACGTCTATTGGGTCAGCTAGCACTAATATAGCTATATGCATTTCATATAAACACAACTTCATATAGATTACATAAAACAAACAAAGTTTTAACACAAAGCGGTGTATATGAGTCAGGAAATACTTACGATTACTTCCATGCACCTGCTATTCCGTCACAGCCATCACTGATAAACTCACCGGCATTACATTATATTACTAACTTATTCATTGATTAGGTAGCTTAGTGTTTTATATATCTGTATAAAATACCTTTTAGGTTATTTATCTTTTAATGTATTAAGGATAGTAATTAGTTTTTTATCATCAGTATATAATTTTATATTCTATTAAAAATTTCGGCAAATAAATAGAAGAAATATGCTATAATTACATATAATAGTCACCCACAACATTTTATTAAGATTGACAATTATTATTGACCTGACTCTGTCAGATAACAGAGGAATCACAAATATAATTCCTAAATACATTTAAATCCATACACAGGACAAACGGAAAAGCATAGGGAACGAACTCACGACCATTAGCGTATGACATAAGATTCCTACCATCTTCGCCATCGGGCCCGTCAAATATCATTATCATCATGCCTGCATGATGATATGTAGGCTGCATGCCATGCATGGTTGGGGGAGTTTTGCTTACAATTGCTGGTTTGCGCAAGCCTCTTGGCAATCGCAGAGCGCGACGGGATTGCTGCTGCCCATCCCACCCCATGCATTTAAGCAGCCTTTCATCTTAGTCGTCACTTACAACTCGCACAGCAGGAGGTACTTTTCTACTCAGTTGGTAACTCACGGCATATATATATATTTAAAAATATATATTATAATATATTAACAAGTCATTCACACTTAAAGGATTTTAATGTGGGTAAATATGTGTGTGTGTTGTTTATCGGAAGTGGGTTAATTTGTATTATATTAAGCAGCAATCATGTTAAGACAATACCCAAGGCCACGCCAAATAACATATCTAGAGCAAGTGTTATTGCACTGGTAAAATGGAAGCGTACGTAATTCCCTCTTAACAAAAGAGTACGATCTAAGCCGTACTTTTCAAATAGATGACCCAAAGATTTGCACTTATTTAGAACTAGCTGTGCCCGCGACTATGTCCTTGTGGAATTGAGACTAGGCAACAATTTCGAATTACAAACTTCCACATTTTTCAATTAATGCACCGCTCCTGTGGGATGTAGCCAGATGTAATTATAGCCTAAGTTACTAATTATTACGTAAACTATCTGCCAGTGAAACTCCCGTCCGAATTGGTCCAGCCGTTCCAGAGATTGGCTGGAACAAACAGACAGACAGACAAAAATTGTAAAAAAATATATTTTGGTATGTTTACCGTATATACATTCATATATATGTAGAAGAAAGCGGTTATTTTAATATTACAAACAGACACTCCAACTTTATTTATATGTATAGATGTATAGATTTGCTACTCCAATAGACATCAATCGATCTTACACTTTTAATTTCACTGTTTATTTCAATGAAATTTTATCTTTATATTATTTTAGATTATTTCACTTTTAAGATTTTGTATATATAGGATTATTTTTAAAATATTTTTTTTTATTTGATTTTATTAAATTTTCATTGATTTCAAAATTCAATTCTATAAACGTTTGTTTTACGAATAATTATAAAATTCAATTCATTACAAAATATAAAAAGTTTCTTAATAATGGCTGCTTGTTCAAACATAAGCCATGAAATTGGCATTCGTGGTAATTAGTGGTAGTATCAATTGTCATGTACGTCAAAGGACATGGGTTCGATTTCCGCCCAGGACAAACATTGCATCATATAAGCCATAGAAAGTCTAATGTTTGACGTAAATCTCCCCAAGATACAAGTAATTTTGCCCATAATTGCTATGCTCGGCAATCGCGATCACTACTTTGCAACAAGGATGCTACTGCCCATACCCGCCCTGTAGTATTTAATTTTTTGTAAGATAAATATTTGTATTTGTTCTATATGTTGAAAACGTGTCAGGTCAATGCATGAGATATACTGTGAATTTATTATAATTATTAAAATAGATAAAAATCTTTAAAAACGTATCAGGCAGTCTGTAAACACCGATTACTCAAATAACTACTAATATAGAGATAATTATATCCTGACGTAGTACCAGTAGACTGGTTTGGAGATGTTTACTCATGAATCATTCACTGCAGAGAAAGCATGTGACTTGTGTCCCAACGTCTAATTGAGCGCCGGCTGTTTGATACTGTTCAATTAAACTGCGTTTGTAACAGTTTGTTTGTTCTTCATCAGTAACTGAAAACATATTTAGACTATCCGACTGTCATTTTTCTATTGCTGCAGCAGGCCAGCCCAATTGATTTTTTTAGACTAGTTTTATAAACAAGGCCGTGATGTACCGGTGGAATATAATAGTACCTCTATCCGTGCCAGGTGTCGTGAAATGGGAATAAGGTACTGAAACCGACAGATGGCGGTATATCCATCCGAAACAGCGCAGCGTTAATACTATAGGGCGAAGACGGGCAGCATTCTCGTTGAGGAGTTGCGTTCTGCGATTGCCACCACGCCTACCCAGCGTGGCAATGACGGGTAAAAATCCCCCTATTCTGGGGTGGCCCATATCTAACAGTGGACTTTCTATGGCTGATATGATGATGATGATGACAAACAAGTATACAATCCGCGTAATAGTAAACATTACCGCAACCTATAGACGCTCATAGATACGAGAATATCAGTAGCGTATAGCAAACCTTGCGTTTTAAAGATATTATATCACGTTACGCAGTAATTTCACTGCCTCTCTCACTTTAAACTCGAATAGAGTAATGTGTACATTGCTATTTGTCGATAGCCATAGGTAAGCATGAGATAGATAATCCAGACCTTTGTATAACTTTGTATGATGTTAGATTTATTAAAATAGGACCGGTTGTATGTGGAATGCGTCCAGCACGATCGATCCTGCGGTTCTTGTCGGACCGTCAACCCACTGGCGTGGTCTACACTCTAGAACCTTGCAGTCGTAACAGATGTCGGTTCTGCGAGTTATTTGGTCGGTATACTGTAACTTATTTTTTTTTTATACGCTTGGGTTTGCGCTGACTTCGATTCTTTTATGAACCTCTGCATTTCAAATTCGATCGCGCAAAAAGGTTCGCATGACTCCATTAGTCGTGGGGTTATCAGGTAAACTCTTTGTACCGACGTTATTTTGCTGCTAGGTATCGCGGTTGCAAAAAATAATTAATCCTCAATTATCGAATTTCCACAGAATTTTAATGTTTTTTTTCATCGCGTTTTTTGCTCGATCTCAATAATGGTGTTGGACAAAAACTTTCGAGCTTTGTAATTCTTGGTTTATTTATTTAGTATAGGTACACTTACACATTACTGTCATACATATGTACTAAAATTTATAACTAAATATAATATTAACTAGACAGCAACCTATGATTTGTACTCGACATATTTTATGTAAATCTATAATTTTTTTATACCAAATAAGACGGTAAATAATGAAAAAGAATATTACCAAATAACATTATATGATAATTTTTTTTGCACTTTTTCGTTACAGTCATCGGAAGCCCACTGCTGGACATAGGCCTTCCCAAGAAAGGGGGAATTTTGCCCATAACTGCCGCGATGGGCAAGCGTGTTGGCAATCGGAGAGCGCAGCTTTCGCGACGGAGATGCTGCTGCCCATCCCCACCCTATGCATTTAAACTACTCTGTTTCGGATGTATATACCGCCATCTGTCAGTTCTGGTACCTTAGTCGCCTCTTACGACGCCTGGTACAGAAGGAGGTATTGTACTCTGCCGGTACCTCACGGCACTTTGATCTTTAGTCGATTATGATATTTTATGTGGAGGCTGAGAATGATCAGCCGCCAGAATTTTTGAGATTCCCTCTTAAAAGTTAGAAATCTATTATTAAAAACATCTATGTCTTTGCCCCAGCATTTAAGTTCGAAGTAACGACAGATTCGTGTTAATTAGCAGCTATTGTATACTTAAATTAATTATATAGTGTTACACGAAAAATAAGTGACACGCATTTACCTGTGTTCATAAGAGAGACCATCTGGAAAACGAAAACATGTCTTCATAATTTTAACATCATCATATCAGCCTCAAGACGTCCACTGCTGGACATAGGCCTCCCCAAGTAATCCCCAATAGGATCGGTTGTATGCGGCCTGTGTCCAGCGCGATTCTACGGTTTGACGTCATACGCTGCGCCGCTACTTGGTCTAAATTCCAGAACCTCACGACTCCATCGGCCATCAGTTCTGCGTGCTAAATGCCCTGCCCACTGCTACTTCAACTGATTATTCCGCCGGGCTGCGTCGGTAACTTTCGTTCTCTTACGAATGCCATTCCTGATTCGATCGCGCAAAAAGACTCCAAGCGTTGGCCTCTCCATAGATTATAATTTGATAAACGATAACTTGCCACCACTGAATAGACAAGCCACATCAGCAGACGCAATCAAATACAAGTGCCTGTAACATGGTTATGAGCAGCTCAGGCTGTATTGAAGTATACACCGCTGTCTGCAAGGAGGTTTACCTACCTCATTAAGTCTTACTTTTTACGTCTTACTTCCATTCTGCTAATATATCATTCTGATGCCCTAATGAAGACAAGCCAGAGTTGATACTCGTTAGCCCCCTTTGTGATCCAGTATGCTCGGCTATTAAAGGCAAGCTGAAACAGAGGCCGTGGTCGTCTTTCAGGAAGTTTCAGATACGAGGTTTGATTCACCAAATCATTGAATTTTTTGAGATAGAAAATATTTATTGTCCTTTTATATATTTTTATGGTCTAGGTACCTCATACCGCACCATACATATTTACCTCAAACAAAAGGTCGTCTGCATTGGTACCTCACCTATTTCTACCGCCAAATAGCAGTGTTCGCATTGCTGTGTTCCGATGTGAAGGATGAAAGAGGTAGTGAATTTACTAGGTAATGTAGCATAAAGTCACAAGATTGGCAACGTGTTTGTGATATTACGAGCATCTATAGGCTTCAGTGACCCTTACTATCCCGGGTACTGCATGCTTGTTTGTCAACCTGGACTAATAAAAAAATAAGAATACTTGTGTCGTGCGGTATGAGGTAGAGCGGGACAGAATGCTGCTGCCCTAACCCGGCCCTATTGTATTTAATCTACATTTAACGTCTGTTAGCTTTGGTACTTCAGTCACCACTGATGACATCTGGTGCAAGGGGATATAAATATTCTATTTTGCCGATGACACACGGCTTTGCTAGTTTAGAGAAATAATTAAAAAAAATCAATTAAAACTATTACCAAAACAATAAAATATTATCGAGTTATAAAAAAAAGTATAAACAATAAGAAAATACATACGTAATTGTTCAATTTTCAATTCTATCGGCACTCCTAGAGTGTAACTGTATTTTTTCCTGCGACTTAACCTACTGCTCTACGAACCAACCAACTGTGTTTCAGTTCCGTTCACCCTCGGCTTATCACGCGAGTGCCGCGTGTCGTTTATAGTGAGAGGAAAATTTATCACCAATATTTAGATTTATAATCTGCCTATTTGACAAGGGATCTTACAGGGCCTGTGTGGAAAATTTTACTGTTTTTAGTTATATTGTGACATTGGATAATGGCAGAAGTAATTGTGTATTCAGGGTTGTGTCAGATTCTTCGATTGATGTTAAGTAAGAAAATCGTAATAGGAAAATGCATTCGGCCGTGGTGTAATTACTTTTTTTTTCAACGTTTAGGGTGTTTTCATTATATCATACCGATAATTAAAAGTCCACTGTTGGATATAAGGCCAACGTCCAGCAGTGGACTTTCAAAGGCTTGTGTGATAAACTGATTATTTGGAGTAACTGCCTAAGTCCATAAACCAAAGCTGCTTTGACGGGCCCGATTGCGAAGATGGTAGTCATCCTAATTTGTGCGCCAAATATCGTAGGTTGGATCCCAACAACAACTATTTCGACTAATATTTAAATGTTGATATTTGTGTTTGTCCTGTGTCTGGGTGTTAAAAATCTATTTAAGTATTATATTTGTAATGTATCTTTTGTCTGACGTCTGTAACACAAGTGCTTTAAGCGACTTATCTCGGAGTCAGATCAACGTATGAACGAACAACGTATAGCGAACAGATGAAAACACAGGATAACCCTATATGTAAGATTTAGATATCATCACCATCATATCATATCATCGTATCATCTCTTCTCTCTCTTTCTCTTCTCTATTCTATCTATTCTCTCAAATCAAAATATTCTTTATTCAAGTAAGCACATTAGATTACATTACAAGCACTTTAGAATTGTCAAAAATAATAAATATACAAATTTTATTTTTGGAATATGTAGTGCCATATTCTATTATACTCATAATACTGATGACCTGGATAATACCTGGACCTGGATCATAAAAATCATATGTGTTTGTGAGTGAAAGTTCTACGCTACTCTTGCCGGTACGTGGTCCTCATTCCAAAACGTAGGTTTGATCGTAGGTTCTGGAATCCAAAAGCCGTCATGAATATAAAAACGGCAAATATAACATTTTTTTAAATTTATCTGTCTGTCTCTAATCTGTCTATAATCTCAGAATGGGCTAGATTTATTTTGATAGGATTTACATTGGCAGATAGCTGATAATAACATTACGAGAATATTTAACATTACGCTCTGACTAATAAAAGCGAAGCATCAATCAATAATGTTGTAAAATCCGGCGAAAAATATACTTTCAAAAGCTTTCATTGCTTGCGTTGTGTAAACGGTCGTTTGAAAGTATACTGCCCAAAGTCACTATTCTATGCGGACGATGTCGCGGGCAGAGCTAGTTCATATTTTAGAGTTGATACACACACCTACATACAACTCGTACGTCATTTGTACATAGCTTGTTAAAATGGAAGTATGCAAACTGAAATATGCAAACTTTAGTCTCCTTAAAAAGGAGGCACTAATTGTGGTGATAACACGATAGGTTTTTTTATTTAAGTACCAGTTCAAACGAGATCCTTCCGGTTATACTTGATAAAATAAATTAAGTGTATGTCTGTAATCTCAGATTGACAAACAGCTTGTTTAAAATGTTCCCAATTAGGCTCCTCAAGCCGATGGCATTCTTTGAGTGGCAATCATCGGCTTGTTTCCACTGGTGTCATTGGAATTCATTTGAAAAAAAATCCTTTATCATTATAACTTGGGTTCGGTTTGCAAATGATCATTATCGACATATTACTTTAGGACGACCACTGCTGCACGTAAGCTTACCTTGAAGCGTTTCTGGTGATTGTGGTATGTGGGTTGAACCCGAAATCCAGTAAGACTATTTCGTTGTGAAAAAATGATGGGTAACCACCGTGTGATACAGGCATACTAGAATAGTACCTTCCTAAAACCTAGGTGTCGTAAACAAATAGATGGCGGCATATCCATCCAAAAAAGCTTAGCTAACGCAAGTACTAATTTAGTAAGAGGCGACCTAGGTGCCAGAATCGACATATGGCGGTATATCCAACCGAAACAGTTCTCAAATGCACAGGACGGGGATAGGCACCAGAATCACCATCGTGAAAGCTGCACTCTGCGATTGCCAACACGCTTGCCCAGCGCGGCAATTATGGGCAAAAACTCCCTATTTCTTGAGGAGACATATGTCCAGCAGTGGATGTCCATTGGTTGGTATGATGAACGCAACAACCTCGGGAGGGGCAACAGCGTACCTATCGTGTAGCCATTCTCTGCAAATGTCAGCACGCCTGCCAATGCGGCAAATATGGGCAAATCTCCCCCTTTCTTGATGATCCTTGATTTTAGCAACGAAGTTCGCAGCTTTGATAAATGAACACTTAGACTATATAAAACTAAAAAATCTCTCATATTTGCTATTTACTAGCCTTGATTTTATCTGGAATAAGCTATAGACTATGATAGGCATAAGCGTGAAATTTTGAAACTTCTTGATATTAGAGTCTTATTAAAAATCAGATATCACAATGGCGTATGCAAGAGCGTGGCGATGAGTCTAAAACTGACAAATGACGTTATCCTCGACACCTCCTTTTAAGACAACACTGTTTGAAAATAGAATTACGAGTGTAATTGAAATTATCGTCGTGTGATGTTACTGTATGTAAATAATCTGAATGTAACCGGACCGTTTTGTGCCGCACCTTGTATTTAATCGGAAATCTATACTAATATTATAATTTTACTAATATTTTAATTTCTTTGATTGAACTCGCTAATCTCAGGAATCGCTGGTCTAATTAGAAAAAATCTGAGTGTTGGATACTCCATTCATCGAGGATGTATAACTATAAGGCAACTGCTAGTAAGAGATAAAATTATAAGTAAAGTTTTCTCCGGTCTAAACTCTCAACTCATTTTTCCGGTCTAATCTCATACTGTATACTGGTAGAGTATACCGGCTAGCACTTTAATGTATCAGGTGTCCTAAGAGGCGACTGAGGTACCAACACAACAAATAGCGGTACATCCACAAATAGTGGATGTCTACGGATGCTTTGATGATGAAAATAAGCCTCGTGTTGAAATTCTCCGATATCAATTCTAGCGCGATTGAAGGAATTTGCAGAATTGGAGCAAAACCGACGGCAATTACTCGAGGGCACTCTGTAAAAAGCTATCAATATCATCATACCAGCCTTTGGAAATCTACTGCTGGACATAGGCCTTCCCAAGGAAGGGGGAATTCAGCCCATAATTTAGCCCATAATATAAAGATATCCAGTCCGTATTGTTTCAGTAAATATCTGTTTTCTGTAAAAATAGGCTCATTTCTGTTATCTACAAATATCAGCCTTATATTCTTATATATAAAGATATTATAAATAACTAATCTAACACTGATAAAAAACTCCAAAAAGCGTGAATCACGCGTGATTGCATCTACTATCTTTCATCTAGAGCATCAAAAATCTCGTCATTTCCTAATCACACACCGGCCACGTTTCGTTAAATTTTCATCAAGCAACTGTTTGATCAAATGTTTGTGTAGGTTGGCGTGTTAGTTATTAATGCGCTAGACTGTTAGCAAATATAGGCCATTATCTTTTAAGTTGTTGTGACGAAATTTACAATGTGTCTGAGACGTGATTGTGATTTCCCACGGATTATATATACCTGCCATCGCCGTGGGGTACTGGAGTAGTATAGTTTCCAGACGTCAGTTGTTGTCAAAATTCCCCCTCTCATGTGAAGGCCTGTTTCCAGAAGAGCATGTTTTATTGGTAACTAAATAAACATAGGTTTCATAAACACCAACTACGTTAAAAATTAAGTAAGAGTTAATAGAACCTCCAGTTTCTCTGGCAGGTTATTTGCTGGTGGCTCGCGTAATGAACCTAAATTAAACTTGGTATTAAGTCGCGTCTTTAGCTTACATGCTAGTTTAAGAAACCGTTAATTTTGAAAAATAAAGTCGTGTAGTGGGTAACATGAAACATGCATATATTTAATTAGATCAGGTCGACATACAAGCGTACACTACGCTTGATAGTAATCGTCACTGCAGCCTATAGATGCTTGTAATATCACAAGGATATCACTAACGCGTTGCCAACCTTGTGACTTGAGGATATTATGCCACATTAACCAGTAAATTCACTGCCTCTCTCACCTTTTAGACCGGAACACAGCAATTACACTGCTATTTGGTGGTAGCAATAAGAGATTGTAAGGTACTAATGCAGAGGAATTTTTGTATAAGGTAATGGAGGACACAAGAGGACTGTGAGGACTGAGTAAGTCCTCTTTCGTTTCAATTCAAAATGTTGTTTTGATATGCTCTTGTTGGTGGTCGGCATTCATTCGCATTTAGTAGTATCTCGATGTAGGTACTACGAAAAGAATACCTACGCAGTGATCATGGTTGTGAGCCGACATCGAGAGGAAAACGTGAGAAAAAGTGACGGTATCGGGCAAAGACGATGAGGAAGTAGGGCAAAAAATCATGCACGTCGCTTGAATATGAACTTGTATATTATCCACATCATCATTTCAAAAAAAGGGGGAATTTTGCCTATAATTGCCGCGCTGGGCAAGCATGTTGGCAATCGCAGAGCGAAGCTTTCGCGACGCATATGGGCATGCCCGCCCTGTACATTTGAGCTGCACTGTTTCGAATAGATATACCGCCATCTGCGGTTCTGGTATCTTAGTCGCCTCTTACGACACCTGTTACAGGTGGAGGTACTATTCTACTTTGCCACATGAACTTTCGTATCCCTCGCACTTGAAGGTACATCGCGCCGCACTAAAAGTCCTTAGGAATCGTAAAGTTTATGATTTTGATGATTATCATGATGAAGATGACAAATTACCTGTATACTCTATACAACGTTAGACGTACTTAAGAACGTAGTAACGAAACAAACAGAAAAGGAAATCCCGAAAAATAAGAACTAGGATTCTATATCAATTAAAGTCTTTGTGGAATTAATTTAGACGGATAATTAACGAAATGATTAAACTGTAATAAAATCTACGCTTTTTGTGGTCGGTACATAGGTAATTTTCCTAAACAAACAAGTAACAGAGTTTCCATGATTCGTTGAATCGATTAAAATATAGCTCATTCATTAATTTGATAAATTTATCACTGAATTTTACATACAGGCAACACAGTGTAAATTAGGGTAAAAGGTATTACGCCATAAATGTTATGCTGAGGACGAGTGGAATGATTATAAGAATGAGTATACCCGACAGATGGCGATCTGTCGGGTCCAGTCAATCACTTAACTCATACCTTAGTTCTATGTAAGGAAGATCTCATACAAAAGGTTTGTGTTGGTACCTCACTCTCACCTATTTCTACCGGCAAATAGCAGTGATTGCATTGCTGTGTTCCGGTCTGAACATTTAGAGAGGGAGAGATTTTACTGGGTTATGTGGCATAATATCCTCAAGTCACAAGGTTGGCAACGCGTTAGTGATATCCTTGTAATATCACGAGCGTCTATAGGCAGCAGTGACGCTTGCTATCACTGCATGCTTTGGTTGCTATCACTGCACGCATGCAAAGGTTTGCGTTGGCACCTCACTCTCACCTATTTCTACCGCCAAATAGCAGTGATTGCATTGCTGTGTTCCGGTCTGAACATTTAGAGATGGAGAGATTTTACTGGGTTATGTGGCATAATATTCTCAAGTCACAATGTTTGCAACGCGTTAGTGATATCCTTGTAATATCACGAGCGTCTATAGGCAGCAGTGAGGCTTGCTATCACTGCATGCTTGTTAAGTAAATAATAATAATAATGAATTTGAAAGTGTATATCTGTAGGTTACGCATTATATATTCAATTTATTGTAATTAAATTTAGTGTGTGGACGTGGAATACTCAAATACTTTCAAATAAGTGTAAACTGTGAATCGTAGCTGAAGAGACAACATTACTAATATAAAGTCTTCATCGCACCTGTCTGTATGTTAGTACAGCCTTACAATTTGTGTTTTTGAGATCAACGCATCAATTAATACTTATTGGATTTTCTTACAATCTCCGTCAATGGACTTAGGTATATAGTTTTCTGAAAATTGTTTTAAAAAAGTGTTCGGTAAATAAACTTAAATATTCATGTCGATGCGATATTTTAAAGTAGTCAGGTTTCTTTATTTCCATTGACAAAGTAGAAAGAATTAAAAGTATATAAGAATATAGACATACTTACTAAAAACTAAAAATTTGTAATGAACACAATAGAATTAATGTCTAATGTAATTTTTTTTAAATAATTTTACACGCTTTAAAAAGTAAAGTCTTCAGTTGCATGAATGTATGTATGTGTGTAGGTATGTTTGTTGCCGACTCATTCAAAGTCGATTCCAGTGCAGACGGACAGATTGAATTGAAACTCATACCAAGGATCGGCTCCAATACAATATTTCGATAAGATAATCTCATTATCCTGATCAGGATCCTCTGGATGAAAGAAATTCGTCTGTGTAAGAGCAAGTGAGACCACGCAACCTGCGCAAGCGCACCGTCTACCTAATTTCCAGATTACATCAAGGACTCATCTAGTTAATATTATTTAACAATAAATCGAACTAAAACGTGAAAAATAAAATAAGGTTATAAAAAATATGCTTTTAAAATATATCATACCAAAGGGCAAAAGATTATTTTTTATAACAAAGTGAACAGAATGATGAACAAAAAATACTAGTGGAATTCTGAACAATTGTGCTATATTTTTGTAGACCTAGCAACCCGCGATGTTTTCAGAATCAGCCATTGGAAGTTCACTGTTGGACATAGGCCTCCCTAAAAGGAGCAATTTTGCCCATAATTGCCGCGCTGGGTAAGCGTGGTGGTAATCGCAGAGCGCAGCTTTCGAGACGGGGTTGCTGCTGTCCATCCCCGCCCTGTGTATTTGAGCAACACCGTTTCAGGTGGAAATATCCTCATCTGTTGGTACGTTACTTTTCAGAATTCTGCTAGTATGTTTTGTTGATCATTATTTTTACGTTGTTATAAGAAATATTTTAAGTGTGTTGTATGTTTGTACGTATAGATGTGTCCAAAATAATATTGTACCGATGACTAAACAAACTGTATTTACTTCGTTCCCTGATCCAAATTTGTTTTGTCATCTTACTGCCCAACCACGTAGTCAAATCACGCATACAAAAATACATCGCCATGCGTCCATCGGCTGATATCTGAGTGTTGAGCTGTTTAGTCAGATACGTTTTTGGGTTAGTGACTCTGTTGTCTGATGTTTGCCCTGATAATTATGGTGCATTGTTTGCGTATTTGCATTTGACGGGCCCGATGGCGCAGTTGGTAGTGGTCCCGTATTGTGCGCCAAAGGTTGTGGGCTCGATCCCCACTCAGGCCAAATATTTATATATTGATATTTATGTTGGTTCTGTCTGGGTGTTGCATATACGTATTTAAGTATTATATTTGTGATTCCTCTGTTGTCTGACGTGCGTGCTCTCAGCACGAGTGCTCCAAGCGACTTATTTCGGAGTCAGGTTAATGTATGTGATTTAGTGTGTATTATTATTATTATAGGCCGCATGGTACTGGCAAAGTAGAATACTGCCACCCTCTATACGACGACTTGAGTACCGGAACTGGCAGATGGTGGTATATCCTAAAGCAGTGTAGCATAAATGCAACGGGACAGGGTTGGGTAACAACATTCCCATCACGAAGCTACGTTTTGGGATTGCCACCCAGCTTTTTTACCAAGCACGGCAATTATGGGCAAAATTGCTCCTTTTAGGGAGGCTAACTCCTGCTGTCTTGAGGAGGCCTGCTTCCAGCAGTGGATGTTTTACGGTAGCTATGATGATGATCCAAATTTGATCTTTATTAATTTTTTCGTTTGTTACTGATGACAAATAGTGGAAACATTTAAAAAGCAATTAATGCATTTTTATTTATACTCACTCATGTCACGTAGTCACCTGGTCTACGTCTCAGACTAAATAAATACTATTCTTAAGGTCGTAAGGTACCCTCAGAGTAGTTAGTCGCCTCATGCAACGCCTGGTACAGAGGTGTCGTATGAGGCGACTAAAGTACCAGAACCGGGCAGGGATAGGCAGCAATATCCCTATAGCAAAAGCTGCGCTCTGCGATTGCCAACACGCTTGCCTAGCGTGGCAATTATGTGCCAAATTCCCCCTCCCTTGGGAAGGCCTATGTTCAGCAGTGGACTTCAAATGGCTGGTGGGACAAAGACGACTATTCTTCTCCTTTGTTTTTTTTATTAGACCAGGTCAAGATAAACAAGCATACAGCCCGAGTGATATCACATGGATATCACTAGCGCGTGGCCAACCTTGTTTGCATTGTTGTGTATTACATTTGGGTTAAAAAGATGACAGATGCAGTAACATTACTGGGCAATGGTGACATAATATCTTCAAGTTATAAGGTTTGCAACGCTAGTGATATCCATGTGATATTACGAACGTCTCTTGCAAGCAAAGCTTGCTAGCACGCGGCCTGTATGTTTATCCTGTGTTTATCGACCTAGTATAATAAAAAAAACAAAGGAGAAGTATGTACGTTGTATTTATTTAGACTGACACGTAGGCCCGATGTCTACGTGGCATGAGTGGCGTAAAAATAAAAATACATTAATTACTATTGAAACGTTTCCACTGTTTGTCGTCAGTAATAAATCAAAACGTCATATTAATATAAATCTGAGGAAGCAGACTTCCCTAAGACAAGAGTTGCTATTTGGCGTTGCTTTAATTGTTCCTGTTTATGCGTATATATTGATGTACTGGTTGGGTTTGTATCTTTCACAAATTAAGAGTAGAATTTACTTTGGCTCTATGATATGAATAAGAAATAAATTCCCACAACATCTAATACATTGACATGTATTAAATGATTCCGTGATAAGTCGCTTAAAGCACTTGTATTACGGACATCAGACAACAGAGGAATCACAAATATACTATTTTATAGATATATTTAACACCCAGAGACAGAACAATCATAAAAATATTTATCCTGGGTGGGGATCGAACCCACAACCTTTGGAGCACAAGACAGAATTACTACCATCTGCGCCATAGGGCCAGTCGAACTGTGTCTGAGTGTAAAATATTTATTTGAGGATTATATTTGTAATTCCTCTGTTGCCTGATATCTGTAAGACAAATGCTCAATGCTAGGTCAATGACAAATTTTGTTTTTTTATAGTATATTCTACGTTTATTCTGTTTTAACAATGTCGTTCGGAATCTAAAATTTTCTTTGCAGTAAAAAAATCGGCTTATCTTGATCGAACAAAATAAACCTTCACTGTTTGTCGTTATGATGTAGGTGTAGGTAAGTACGTACTACATAAGTACTTTTACATGCATACCAAATTTGCCCCTCAGAGTCGATGAAACCGTATTTTTAGCAGCTTTAAAACGCATTACAATTGAGGTCACCATCCGAAAAGGGTATCTGACCACAAAAAATGGGTTAATATCGAATAAGCCATGTATTTATAAGAATAACTTTTAGCGATTAACAAATTTAAAAGTCGTGAATAAACAGTAGGTAATATTATTTGTGGGAGACTGGTACCTATGTAGGTTCGTAGACCCATATTACAGGCCACCAGGCTCTCCCAAACTTTTTTATGTGTTTATTCTAACATACTCCAACAATAAACTGATTTCAAATTAACAATTACGCTCAAAGTCAAGAAACAAAAATAAGATTTACAAAAAGCTATTAAAATCAGTACTCTGCCGTTTGGTACCGGTAGTGTAGAACAGTACCACCCCCTGTAAAAGGTATCGTAAGTTGCTAGTAAGGTACATCCATCCAGAACCGTGTAGCTCAAATGTACTTGGCGGAGATGGGCTGCAGCATACCCGTCGCGAAAGCTATGCACTAGGTTTGCAAACATGCTAGCCTAACGCGGCCATTACGGGCAATATTCTCCCTTTCTAGGGGAGGCCTATGTCCAACAGTGAACCGAACCCACGACCCTTGACGCATAAGATATCAAAAGCGCTATCGGCCCCGTCTATACCTAAATAAGTACTTTTATTACGAGCAGTGAAAACGTAAGTATTATAAACCATATTGTTTGTATCTAGAACTTTTAGATATAAAGAGATACGCGTATATAACGAAAGAAAGTATATGAGAGGTAAATATCATGCAAAGGTCGCCTGCGTTGGTACCCCATCAACCATTTTTACTGCCAAACAGCAGTGAACCGGTTCTAAGGGCAAAAGGCAGAGATATAACTAGGTATTGATATATTTGAGGCACAAGGTTGGCAAAGTGCCAGTGATATCCTTTTGATGATATGACGTCTATAGATTGCGGTAGCGTACATGTACACAATTGTTGTGGACATTTCTGACTCAGTAATCCAAGCATTGTTCAATTAATGCCACATTATCCTCATGACCATAGTCCACGGTCGCACCAAATGAATCGGCGAAAAGTAATTTAAAAATATATATATTTTTATATATCATCCTTGAAGATAAAGCATTCGATCGAATAATTTGGAATGCTGTAATCTATTATATCATTTGACTACAAATGATATAATAGTCACGACACGGTTGTTTAACCGCATAGACTCACCTGATTTTACCACCAACAAACATTAGACAAATAGTTTCGCTCTGGAAGGAAGATAGTATCATAATATCATTATACATGAGAAAAACCTCAAGGGGTAAACCTCAACCTCATGACCAAAGGTCGTCTGTATTCGTCACTCTCCCCTATTTCCACCTCCAAATAGCAGTGTTCACATTTCTGTGGTCCGGTTTGGCAGTGAAATTACTAGCTAACAAATTTTCTTCAAGTCACAATGTTGGCAACACGCTAGTGATATCCTTGTGATATAAGCGTCAATAGGCTGTGGTAACGGCGTATAGCACGGATTGTATGCTTGTTTGTTTACAACAAGCTTTTAAATGACATCAAACTAAAAAGTAATGAATATTTTTTCATAACAAAGTAAAAATTAACAAAAATTAGGTACTAGTATATAGTATTCTGAAAAAATCGCGGCTTTCAAGGTTTACGATAAATATGGTACAACGAACCCCACTCCTTGTTAAGAATACCACTAGTATTTCTTGTTCATTATTTTTTACTTCATATTTTTAACACTATTTTTCAATTTGTAGTTCGATTTATTTTTACATTACATTAACTAGATGAGTACTTGACATTAGGTAGACGGTACGGACTGCGTGTTCTTACTTGCTCTTACACAGAGGAATTTCTCATCTCCTGAGGATCCTGATTACTATAATGAAAAAATCTGATCGTGTAAGGTGGGTCAAAATCGACTTCGAATGTGTCTGTTACAAACATACAACTGAAGCTAATATAAAGCGTCTAAAAAGGAAGTAAGTTGTAAATAAAATGAAAAATATACATAGAAATTATTTATTGCCCTTTACAATCTATGTTACTTACGTATGAGTACTCAATAATATCTTCGCTTAGCTATAATATACAGTAGAATGTACATACGAAACAACTTTTGTATAATATTTGGTGAGCGATATGGCAAACACGGGACGACATCAACAAAATGGCGGACTTTTCATCAGAAAAATGGCCGACATACAACACTCTTACCAATAAATTAATTTCCTTTTATTTAAAACAGATGATTGTGAATGATGATTATATTAAATGGTTAATGAAACATCGCCCCAATGTTACTGAAATATTCAACAACTTAATTTACAATATACATCCAAAGGTATTTATTTTTCTACACAATATATATATAAATATTCTACAATTACAATGTGTCTATTCGACAGCAGTGTTGTGACATGAGGCAGTTCCATACTGTAAAGAAGTATTTATTTATAAGTATTTAAGATAATATCCTATTTGTCTGGAGATTAATTGCGTGAATTAACGCGTTTGTTATAGAAACAAACCTAATGCAGACTCGAAAAATTTAAATCTAAGTAACTATTTTAGATTTTTATCTAGACTTCATTTTCAGCGTCGCTAGAATTGAGGCCAGGACGTAAATGGAGACAGGTATGGCGGTATACAACATACAAGTGACTTCAGAGGTGCAGTTATATCACCTAATAAACATGCTTGAACAGGGATCCCAGGTATTCTATCACTTACGTATTCTAACCTCTGACGATATCCCAGAGCAGATTTATGATTACACTTATCATATAAGACGTTACACTTGCCATAATCAGACAAATAAAATACTGAAAGAATAATCTACTAATTACCCAATATATACAGCCACTGAGACGGTTATACTTCCGTTCATATTAAGTGTGCAGCATATTATTTTAAAATTAACATCAAAGAAACAATCAAAACGCTGATCCTTATTTAAATGAGTTAATCGTGTATGTCAAGAAACAACAATTCACCTACTACAATATAATAACATACAATGGTAACTTATTATTTATAAATGTAATAAATATCTAGAAATATCGATAAGTAACTACATACTAGATTATTAAATATACGTCAATATGACTTTGGATTAATGGCATCGAGTTATTTTTCATATCACAATGCTACAAATATAAAATAATTATGATAGTATTTTACATATAAAATTGCCGATACCGAATTTGCTGCACCTGGTGTTAAATTACATCAGTTTCGGTTTAGTTGGAATACAATTAACAGATATAAGTATTGGTATCTCTAATATCATAGTAACATTTATACCAAATGGATTAGAACAGGAAAAATTTCGATTTACAAAAGTTTTTGAAGAACCACGAAAATTTAACGAGTTATCACGGAAGAAATGAGGCGGCGGTGAAGTCCTTTGATAAATAAGTAATATTATTTTGTCGGGCCTGATGGCGCAGATGGTAGTGATCCTATCTTATGCGCCAGATGTCGTGGGTTCGATTCCCACCCAGAGTAAATATTTATATAATAATGCGTGTTTAATTTGATATTTGATTATTGCTGTGTATAGAACTAGCCGCAGCTTCATACTTAAAGAAGTTGCCGGGTTTAGAGAGCTAGCACCACTATACGTTTCTCGCAACATTTCTAACCACTAACCCACCGCCAATTGATATATACATAGTGATAGCAGTTATATTTATAATATTATAGATACTTACCAACTACTTTATAGGTAAGAACTTATATCATGTCTTTTGTAAACTAACAGTTATTATCTGGAAGACGGTGGTCTTAAATTTTGTTTCTACTATATACTCAATCACAGAACCAAACTCACCGTATTGACGGAAATGAGTCAAACAAATGAGCACTTAGAAGTGTCTAATATTGTAGTGTTTAATAGTACGAGAGTGTAGTGGAAGGTAACTGTAATTTGGTTATTACTAAATTACAGTTACCTTCCAGTGTCGGTATCGACCTCCAGAGGTAAATTTAAGGCTTACGCTTAGCGATTCCCAGTGTCTGTATCGACCTACACGTGTAGATTATAGGCTTTTTATTTTTTAGTATAGTTAACATTTAGTCATCAATACTGAGTCAATAAGTCAACTTGTGTCAAAATAGATTGCTGTTGAAAATCGTATAGCAATTCTGTGTTGGAAACCACTGTCATATACTCGTACATACGGTATTTACACTTTGGGAACCCTTGTTCTAACTATTGGTTTTGTCATATACCCCGGAGAGACAGTGTTTTCCGGCAAACGTTTAATTCGATATACAGACGTCTTCGGTACAAAATTTGAAAAGTAACTTTAAAATTATCACTTTCATCTCGTTAGCATCTACTTACTGTTTTTATTCAAAAACATATCATTGTCAAGAGAACAGTTAGCACTATGTATTCTTTGGAGTATTTTTTTAAATATAAGCTACCAAGCCAAACATAATCCCTTGCTTCGCGTGAGTGAATTAAATGATATCACAAATCAATTGGTTCTGAATTAAATAAGTTAAAGGATATTTTCCCATTTAGTTACGAAATTTTCCATCTAACTGCAGTCTATACCATCTCGAGTCAAAACAAGTCAAATATTATGAAAATTTCAATGAACACTTTTCATGGCCAGTAGTTTACAAATGTTAGAATTAACTTAAATCATTATTATTATCATAATTTTAACAAATATTATCATTTACTGGTAACGTAATTGTAAGTACTTATTTATGACAAATTGGTGGGATATTTTTTGAAAGTTATCAAATAGGTTTGATTGCCGTTAAATATTAATGAAGTTATAACAGAAAAAAAAAACATTTGCATCTCAATTTAGATCATGTCACTGAATTTTTCGCTCCTATCCTTTCACTTATACAAAGTATTCTAACTACATATATATTATAAAAGTATTATGATTCTTAACTATCCAGAAATATAGTCAGAACATCGGATGAAGACATCGAAAAAGACATCGAACAGTTGAGGCTCGGATCGGAGACTACATCCCCCCTCTTTTGTATCGGCTCGTCTTTAAACAGATATAATGCTAATTCAAGTCAAAACAAATAGAAACACCGATACTAGCAATTAAATAACACGACTCAAGATCAGGTTGGATCCATAGAATCTTCTAAACCAAAGAGACGAACCCGATAAACCTTTCGGTAGTGTCCTTAACTTGTACATCAAGAGTAACATTTATATGGTGATATTTAGAGTATATAAGCACCTCCCTTTGTACCAGGTGTATGAGACAACTAAGGTACCAGATCCGACAGATGGCGGTATATCCATCTGTAGCAGTGTAGCTTAAATGCACTTGGCAAGTCGAGATAGGTATCAACATCTCCGTCGCGAAAGCTTCGCTCTGCGATTGCAAATACGCTTCATATTAGCGCGTCAATTTTTGGGCAAAATTCTCTCTTTCTTAAGGAGGCTTATGCCCAGCAGTGGACTTCCATTAGCTGATATGATGATGTATCTGAATGCTCAATACGTATTTAAGTATTATATTTGTGATACCTTTGTTGTCTGATCCGGAATACGATTGCTATGAGCGACCTATCACGGAATCAAGTATGAAAATATTTTAGTCACAAAAAATGTTTGTTTACTGCATATTTTTTAAAGAACCAGTATATATCCAGGGGTCCTCAAGAATGGATGTGGGCGTGTTTCTTCTTGGGCGGCGGCGTGGGCGGCGTGGGGGGCATGTCGGCGGGCGGGCGGCGGCCGGCGACGGAGCTGTAGAGGAAGGAGCCGCGCGGGGTCCACACGGTGTCGTAGTTGTGCCGCGCGGGCAGCGGCGCGTCGCCGTTGTTGTTGGTGTCGGCCTCCAGCTCGGCGCTGCGGTGCGACAGCTTTTCGGGCAGCGGGGGCGGCTCCTCCTCCTCCTGGTTCGAGTCTGTCGTGCCTGCGGGATCCCGGCTCGTTAATCTCACCGAATGACAGTGACTGGATAGTTTATGATTAAAACTAACACCGCCCCGAGGTTCCATCCAGGTTGTCTGTTCTCGTGCGAATTCGCACTTATAAACAGAAGAGATTCTCCCAAACAGCTTAGCTATGCTAAAACATCGTTCCGATTCTATAGAGAAAATACAAAGCCAGATGTATTCCACGAGAACGAACATCACGCTTGTGTGCCATCGGGGTCGGCAAAGACTATAGATCTCCACTTGTTATGATCGTAGCATACCTCTCTTGCTTCTCTTACTCGCATTAGTTCTTTCATACACGCTCGTTTATTCTTCGTTCTTCTGACCCGGCCCTTCTTTGAAACGTCTTCTACCTGGTTAAGATGAAGATATATTCGCCTCGGTCGTCCTATACCAACTCTTCCATTCACTTCCACTCTATATTTGAGCAGTCAATCTACTTTCATCTATCCTTTCAATGTCCAAACCATTATAACATATCTTATTTATTGTCACAACATCATATTTTATATACTAAATATATTTTTCATTGGAATAGTTAATTATATATGTAAATAAAACACGAAACATCAAATAATTTTATAACGATCGATGACATACATGAAATGAATTAACTAAATATATTCGTACTACTCACCCATAGAATCCCTGTTGGAGGGCGGTGCGGAGGAAGTGAGAAGGCTAGTCCTTTGAGACAGCCGCCTCTCCCTCTCCACCTCTGCCCGCAAAGGCCTTTCCGTCACCAACTACAATAAACACACCCCAAAAATCAGTAAAGTTTAAAAAAATATATATTATGATAAAATTTGCAAGCAAAGCCAATTTAAAGTACGTGATTCAAACCAGCTCTTAAAAATCGAAGACACAATGGCTTGTATCTATCGATATCTGTTGGACGTCCAGATTGTTAGAAGTCTGGGAGTGCTTTCAGATCTTCTCCATGAATAAAAAATTGCAGCTAAATAAGAATACGCTTAAAAATTCTAACGAACAACGATATCTAGTAATAAAAATTGGATTTCAGTGAAACGAGCAAAAACGAGCAAGGTGATAAGAGCGATTTGTGATGTGTAAGATGATATCATTAACATTAAAATTATTTTGCTCGAGCAAAGAGAGCATATGCGAGTGCTTTAATTTTTCTACTCGTGTATATTTTTTCAAACGAAATGCCAAGGTTATCAAAATTACTAGAGGCAGACCTCATACAAAGGTAGTCTGCATCGGTACCTCTCTCTCCTAGTTCTACCGTCAAACAGCAATTCTCATAGTTGTATTCCGGTCTGAAGGAAGAGAGGCAGTGAAATTATTGGGTAATGTCACATAATTTCTTCAAGTGTTGGCCGTGAAGTACTGGCAGAGTAAGAATAATACCTTCCCCTATACCAGGTGTCAAAAGAGTCGTCAAAGGTGCCGGAACCGACAGATGGCGGTATATCTATCCGAAACAATATAGCTCAAATGCACAGAGCGGGGATGAGCAGCAGCATAGTCACGAAAGCTGCGCTGTGTGCTAGCCAACACACTTGTTAAGCATGGCAATTATGGGCAAAATTCTACCTTTATCGGGATTTTCTTATTCAGCAGTGGACTTCCAATGGCTGGTATGATGATAATGATTTTAAAGTCACAAGTTTGGTAACGCGCGATCGTTCTCGTGTTTAAGCTGCGGTGACGCGCAAAATGGAAGCTTATCGACTAAGCCACATAAAAACAAATGTGAACAAAGAAGACTTAATGTTTTAAAGAGATTAATGTGATATGTCAAGGAATATAGAGTTGGATGAATTCAGAATCTCAAATCAAATAATTTATAAGGGAAATTTATAATAATATACTCTTTATTGTACACCAATAAAAACAACACAAGAACATCACAAAAACATGTAATAGTAGGTACAAGAGGCGGCCTTGTCGCTAAATGCAATTTCTTACAGGCAACCTTTGCATAGAAATAATGTTAAAGCTGGTAGACGTTTGAGGTGCATTTAGTACAACAAACAAACATACACACATATAAACACAATAATGTGATTGATTGAGAAGAGAGTACGCTCATCAATTGGAAGACATTAGAAGATTTACGTGGTCTATATCCAAGCAGTTTATGATGAGAATTGTGGGATGTTAGGGAGAAGTGTCATCATAGGATCATGTGATTTCGACGGGCCCGATGGCGCAGATGGTAGTGATTTTATCTTGTGCGCCAAAGATTGTGAGTTTGATCCCCACCCAGGACAAATATTTATATGATGATATTTGTGTTTGCTCTGTGTCTGGGTGTTAAATATATGTATTTAAGTAGTATATTTATGATTCCTCTGATGTCTGGTGTCAGTAACGCTTTAAGCGACTTACCACGGAGTCAGGTCAAGGTATGAGATGTTATGAGAAATAAATAAAAAGAATCTCAACTATAACGGGTTTACCTTCCGGTAAGAAACTGGGAAAAATCCCTACGGTAAAGTACAATAATTCCGGATAAAGTCGGAAATGCCGCGGTGTTACAGAGCTTCAGGAATGACTTTGCTCGTTCTTCTAATGTTATGTGTAATATAAAAAAGGGATTTATTCATATTTAATAACAGGTAATCGCTTCTTACGACACCTGGTACAGAGGGAAGTACTATACTACTCTGCCGGTACTACACGGCATTTTAAATGTGACTAAGTTATAAGAACTGACAGATAGCGGTATATCCACAGTAATTTCGCGGCCCCTGTTAACCTTGGAACCAGAAGACGACAATACGAACATTGATATTTGTCTGGAGAAATAGGTGAGTGAGGTACCAATGCAGACGACCGTTGTTTGTGGTTTACCTCATGTAAGTACTTTTTTGAAGTGCCCATTGGCGCAGATGGTTGAGATGCATTCTTTTGCGTCAAGGGCCGAGGGTTCGACTCAGGGCAAAAATTTATATAATGAATATTTGTATTTCTTTGTCTGCTGTAAATATGTATCTTATTATTAAATTTGTGATTGCTCTGTTATTCGATGCCCGTAACACAAGTGGTTTAAGCGACTTATCTTGGAAACAGGTCAAATATATAAGGTGTTTTGAGAATTTATTTATTTTATAGTGTTTAAGTTGCTTCTGTGTGACAAGACTAAATAGATGCAAGGATAAATTACTGGTATTCTTTTTTATTACTGTATGTATGTACTTATTAATATTCTAAATTGAATTATTGTTGTGTATCAAATAGAGTTTACTACGACTGGGGATGGCTTTAATAACGTTAATGCAAAAGTTATTATAAAATACAACTATGCAGCCAAATGTTACACAAAAGATTAAATCATTGATTAAAGTTCCCAAAGCAATAACCTCTACTTTATGCAAACTTTTTTAGGTCGAAAATACGAAAAAGCCAAGCATGCAAAAATATTCCGTCCTCAATCAATCAAAGCCAAATAAAAGTAAATGTACCTATTGTGACATTCGAAAAACACTGATTTCAACCTTATACTAAAGTAATCAAAGTTGAAATTATTATTTTCTTTTCTGTTTTAACATCAGTTAATTTCACCTCTTCACGAAATATGTGTATGAATTCTACGCTCGATAGATGTTGTAGTAATATCTAACATAACTATCAGTCCATCAGGACTTTGGATACCTGGTAATTGGAGATCATGAAATTTCAGGCATGCTAGCTCTACGAAATGCAATCGCATTGTTCATTCCTTCTTTTTAGTGTACAGATAATCGAATACATATTTAACTTGAGTATTTTCTGGCTGATTTATCAGGGAAGCGGTTTCTACAATGTGGCAGAGTACGTACATTCGCGATTCCGAGATTATTAACCAAAGGCTATTCATAAATTGGGTAAAGGAGTGATGGTGTTCTTTATATGTATTATTATACTTCTTAGTTGAAAAATGATGCCTTTACTAACTTGTCTGCGGATTCGGATCTCAGGAAATGTATCACTACCAATATAATATATTTATATCACAATATAAGTAATTTATCAACAAAAAAAACCGACTTCAATACCAGACTTGAATACTACTACCAGATTAGTTTTAGAATAATCTGCAATGCATTGTACGTGATTATAAATTTTGAGAATTGCCCTGGACTTCCCTGGCGTCACATCATCATATCCTGACTTGGTGCCAAAGGGACCATCTCGCTGTTATACCCGATTGAATAAAAAAATAATTTTAGAAATCAGTATACTACTCGAAGACATCGCGGAACATACATAACATAATAAACAAGTCTTATTTGTGAAGTCAGTTAAAATTGGCTATAAAATAGTAAATATACATACTATACTATGACCTCGTTTTCCTGGTAATCAATAGCTTAAGGGCTAATGATATGACGATATATACGGGCAGCCCTTCAATAAATAAATCTATTTGAAACTATATTAGTATTATATAGGTATACAACTATATATAATATACTAATATAAACTACATACATATAACTATAATATTCAAATGTCTAGTTAAGAAAAACAGCAAGCACAATGGCGAAGTAGTAGTGTTACCATTTACATAGACCCGATAACTCAGACTAATTTGTGGTTTGAAATTAAAAAAAATACAAGTCTCGTATCGTTGTCATGCGTCACACTTAATCTGTTGCATATAATTCTTAATCATTATAAATCTCACAAAGTATACACATACATGTATTAATCCCGGAATCGCGGGATTGGTATAAGAAAAAATTACATTAACTAGCCAAATATGTACCCGGGCATCCCTCCCACACACAAGTGAAGCGTAGCGCGAAGCGTAGACAGCCTATGCTTAAATACCATACCGCGGCTAGCTACACCGTTTGCGTGTTTTTTTCTTTGTGCCCCGCTGGTCGCAGCGCGGCGGGGCGGGCGCGGGGGTGGGGGCGGGGGCGGGGGAGCGGTTTATGGCGGAGGCGGGGGCGGGCGCAGGGCAGGGGGAGGGGTTAACATTGGGATCGCATTCAATTTCGGCCAACGGCTCTATCCGTGACCAGCGCTGAAAACAGTGGGGTTAAACATGGAGTTACTGTTACGACTGCAGTTACTGAGTGGATTCTCGTCAGGCAAATTGTTGATATACTGGTTACTGTTACTATTGCAGTTTATGAGTGGATTCTCGTCAGGCAAAAAGTGTTTACGCTTTACTGTTCACCCCGTAGTTGCTGAGTGTATTTACGTCAGGCAAATGTATACTGATGTCAGTGAGAAATGTAAATAGACAGAAATTTGTGTTCAAACTCAGATAATAAAGAAGCGTTAAGCGATGCTTTATAAGACTAGCGTTTAAATGTTTGTGTACAAAATAAATCACTTACATCATTCTCTGAATCAAACATGCTGACATTCAATAGACCTTGTACTACTGAGAGACCGTGCAATCTAAAATGGCCCTTATTATCGACTAGATCATTATGAACAAGGCTTAGGGAAAGCTGAGCTTACACAAGATCACTATTGGTATCCGACTTTATTTAAAAAAATGTCTAAATTATTTAGCTATACCTCAAGTGCGGTTATTTTTTTCGAAGCCAGTTTTGAAAGTTTCTTCGTGTATCCCCGCAATGTACAGAATTATTTACTTTCAAATCAAATATATATATTTTTCAGTCAAAAAAACAAAATACGAGATGATGATTTTAGGAAACAAATCTGAATCATTTGTTGAAATAACACTTACAATATTTTTACTTTTTATATGTATAAAAACGTTCTATTGCCAACTAAACAGACAAACATGGCTTCAAAAAAACATCTGACGAAACTGCAGAAACACTTTTATAGCCAAATTTTATTTGCCCTTTTGCGGCCTGTATGTAGAGCCTTTAATGTTAAGGGCTCACTTCACTAAATGGTACTAAGTAGAAGAATATAATTACAGGGCGCATGTCTCAGATTAGACGATCTCGAGAAAATCGGAAGTCATGAAATTGTAGTTAATAAACATAATCTCGCATCTGGATGTATATTCAGGTTAAAAAAGTTGTTTCTATGGAATATTTTCACCTTCACCAAAGTATTAAAAACACCGGCATTTTCCAATATCCACACCAAACAACACACACTCGTATTAAAAAACCACATGCATTCAAACATTCAAACACAAAAACAGAACAACTAAACATCAACATAGAATCAAGACCGACCTCCTGCCGGAGCTCCCGGAGCGGCGAGGCGGAGGGCGTGTCCGGGAGCGGGTTGTTATTGGATTGGGCGGCGGGCGCGGGGGCGGGGCCGGGGGCGGGGCCGGCCGCCACGAGCGCGGCGTTGGTGGCACACACCACGCCGTTGGGCGCCGACGACGTGTACCACTGACTACCGCTAGCCGGGGTACCCACTTCACTCTGGGACGCAACAGGAAACAAGTATAATATAAATATATTTAACTAACTTCCTAGAGGTAGATAAACAAAGGTCATCTGAGTGGATACCTTACTCTTAAATATTTCTATAGCTAAACAGCAGTGTTTGTATTGCTATGTTCCAATTAGAATTGTGAGAGAGGCAGTGAAATTACTGGCTGCTGTGGGATGTACCGCCATCTGTCGGTTCATATCTCAAATGCTTTTAATAGTAAATTTAAACAATGTAGATATAGTTTTTCTTTGCGCGACCTTAAATAATAATAACATAATTACCTGACTCCGCCGTAAGTCGTTTAAAGCACTTGTGTTACGGACATTAGATAATAGAGGAATTACAAATATGTTTTATATTTAAATGCATATATTTAACACCCAGACACACAACAAACACAAATATCATCATATAAATATTTGCTCAGAGTAGGAATCGAACCCACGATCCTTGGCGCATAAGATAGGATCACTACCACCTGCGCCATTGGGCCCGTCATTGTATACAAACTTACCTTTCTTGCTCGTCTTTTATCTCTGCGCTTCGGTGTACTTTGCAGCGTGCCGAAGTAGCTCACCACTCCACCACTACTGTTCCGGCTAAAATTGATTGGATAAATTATTATAAACATATACCACTTTCTACTTCATCATACCAGCTATTGAAAGTCCACTACTGTACAGATGCCTCTCCAAGAAAGGAGGTTTTTTGCCCACAATTGCCGCGCTGGGCAAGCGTGTTGGCAATCGCAGCTATCGCGACGGGGTGCTGCTGCCCATCTTCGCCCTGTGCATTTGAATTGCACTGTTTCGGATGGATACACCGCTATCTGTCGGTTCTGGTACCTTAGTCGGCTCTTACGACACCTGGTGCAGTGGGAGATACTATTCTACTCTGCCGGTACCTCACGATTTTCTATTTAGATAATAACAATAATTCTTACAACATCTCATACATTGACCTGACTCAGAGATAGGTCACTTAAAGCACTTGTAAAACGGACAACAGACAACAGAACAAACATGAGGTAGACCACTTACAAATGTCGTCTGCATTGGCACTAAACTCACACCTATTTCTACCGCCAAATTGGAGGTTTGAATTGCCGTTCCGTATTGAAGTGTGAAAGAGGCAGTGAAATTACTCTGGAAAAGTGACATAGTGTCTTCAATTCACAAGGATGGCGACACGCTATTGATATCTTTATGATGACACAAGCGTGTATAGGCTGCGGTCACGTTTACCATCAAGCGGACCGTATGCTTGTTTGAATGGGTCGCACGGCCTTTGTTGCACAAGATAGGAACACCGTCAAAAATGTGCCGTGGATATATTTACACAGATTTTAAAAGGGAGAAAGATATGATACTTACTTGGCTAGGGGGTTTATCGCGCTGTTAAAGCTGAAAAACTTCGACCGGGACGCCGAGCTGAAAAGAAGATACAATCATGGATGAATAAAAAATGTATAAATATTATAAAAGCTCGACGGAAATTTTATTTGTTATATATAGGCCTCTCCAGAAAGGAGGATTTTTTTGCCTATAATTGCAGCGATGGGCAAGCGTGTTGGCAATCGCAGAGCGCAGCTTTCGCGACGGAGATGCTGCTGCCCATCCCCGCCCTGTGCATTCGAGCTGCACTGTTTCGGATGGAGCATGCTAAGTACTAAGTCTAGACAGTAGGTTTCAAATAGATACTTCGATGAATATATCCCAACTAACTAAATAGATTTTACTCACTCATTGCCCGTGGAAATGTCTGATATCCGATTGTTGGCTGCGGTGACCGGATCCGATGGCAAGCTGTCTCTCATGGTCCGCAGCTGCACTTCAGGGGTTTCAGGTTCGAAGTCGCACATCTGAAGGGAGTAACGTTAAAATTAGTACATACATAAATACATACATCAGTCATGTGTCCCATCGGGGTAGACAGACTATGGATTCCCTCTTGGCATACCTCCGCATTAGTCCATTCATACGCTCGTTTGTTCTTGGGAGTCTATTAATCAGTAACGTTTTAAATTAAACATCTGAGTAAGTTTTAGAAATATATCACAACTGACCCCAGCTTGACTGGCACCGTAGTATTTTTTTTTGACTGTGAGGTATCTGATGTCAAAGTATTTTAAAAGATCTGATGCAGAAGATCTCTCTCATCATCATTCTGGGGACCTTTGGGTCGGACATGTCTTTTTATATAACGCATAACTTTTTTAGACTGTGTAAACATATTACCAACTTTATTAAAAAAAAAAGGGAAATATAAATATTTATATACACAAATTAAAAAAAAAAATATGATCAATTTAAAAGATATTAATTCACACCTGACTCCGTGATAAATAATAAACTATAAATAAATTCCTACAACATGTCATACATTGACCTGACTCCGTGATAAGTCGCTTAAAGCACTTGTGTTACGGCAGCCAGACAGACAACAGAGGAATTATTACCTATTAAAAAAACATGTAATGGACATATAGACACAAAACAAACACGAATATCGACATATAAATACCTATTTGTCCTGGATGGGAATCGAACCCACGACTTTAGTGATCCGACTCATACATTGACCTGACTCCATGGTAAGTCGCTTAAAGCACTTGTGTTACGGAATCCAGAAAACAGAAGAATTACAAATAACCTATTAAAAATTTATAATTAACAACCAGGCATAGAAAGGGGATATGAGACATCCCCCTTTAAGGAGGAGGGGCCATCATTCCCTCCCACACAGCAATATGCACCCGTAATCCGTTCTGATTTGTGGTCCTCCTAAATAAAAGTCACTCTGGCTGAGGTCCATGTTAAAACTGCTCTTGAGAGATCGACGTTGGTTTCGTTCCGATCCTGAAATATTTACGAGTGGGACAAGCGAAGTGCGCACACATAAGGCTGTGACACTGGAACTAGCCTTCGAGTCAGCCAGCATTAGGCTCGTCAAATGTGACGTGTAAAAAACTTTGTTGAATTTTTTCAATATCTTCTTCATTAAGAAAAATCCGGTACATTTTGTATTCTTGACCATATCACTTTACTATTGTTTATGTATTGATGAAGTCTAATCTTACTCAAACTACTCCTTGACTTGGCGTCTAGCTGCGTTTACCCTGCTGTCACCTTTAAAGTCCAGATCTGAGGCTGCATTGTTGGCATTCTCATGCTAATGTGCTGTATGTTTCATAGGCATTAAGGCTAACGCAGTAATGTATAATGCCACCTGCGGCCTGCACAGACACACGTACCTTGCGGCCGTACCGCTGGTGCACGTGCTGCTGCACGCGCCGGAAGCACGCCAGCAGGTGCGCGTGCAGCGCCTCCATGCTGCTGGGCACGCGCGACCCGTGCACCTCCAGGCCTGCGAGTCAGGGAACGCGCGGTCACACATACATCACGCCTGTGCCCCATCGGGGTAGGCAGAGACTATGGATCTCCACTTGTTACGATTTTAGCATACATCTCTAGCTACCTTTACTCGCGTAAGTTTTTCATACACGCTCGTTTATTCTTGGTACTTCTCCAGACTCTTCTTTGATACGTCTTTTACCTGGTGAAGGTATGTGCGCCTAGGTCGTCCTAAATCAACTCATAAATACACTTCTACTCTATATATTTGTGCAGTCATTCTACTTTCATCCATCCTTTCTTTAACACACGGTCAAAGTCTAGCAATCATTGCGACATGGTCACCAGTAGTAGATATATAATTATCGAAGTCAGAAAATGTTTATCAGTCTAATTTTCTTTTTTTTTACACCAGGTGACAAACAAGCAGACATTCGCGTGATAGTAAGCGTCACTGCAGCCTATAAACGCTCGTGATATCATAAGGATATCGCTATCGTGTTGGCAACCCTGTGACATGAAGATATTATGCCAAATTACCCAGTAATATCACTACCTCTCTCTAAACCGCACAACAATGCAAACACTGCTATTTGGCGGTAGAAATAGGTGAGTGAGGTACCATTGACGAGCTTTTGTATGAGACCTACCTCATGTTTATTTATTTACAATTAAAAATGTTTTTTGGGGTTACCTTGTCTACCTGATACTTTAACATAATTCAGAACATGAAGCTACATGTCCACTCTTAACTTTCAACAATTCTCCTGCAATTGGTCAGGATCTAACGGTTTGACCAGCTAATGATATCCTTAAGGAGTCGCGAGCGCTGCGTGCGTACCAAACCATTATAAATATATTTACGAGATAACAAGCTAGAATTGATTATGTAACAGATAACAGACTCCAGTAGAATTACTAATATAATACTTACAACCAGAAAAAACATGAATGTCAATTAGCCTTGGGTGAGGATCGAACCCTTGTTGTCAACCAAGTAGTATAAAGAAGTTACAAGTCTTGTCAAATAATTCAATATAGCCGTGAAGTACTGGCACAGTAGAGTAGTACCTCCCCCTGTACCAGGTGTTGTGGGAGGCGACTGAGGGACCAAAAGCGACAGATGGCAGAATACCCAGCCGAAACACCGTTGCTCAAATGCTACACGGCGGGGATGGGCAGTAGCATTCCTGACGCAAAGCTACGCCCTGCGAATTACCAACACGCCTGCCTAGCACGAGGACTTTCACGGAGAAGCCTATGTCCAGCGGTGGACATCCGATGCCTGATAAAATAATGACTTACCGAATTTGAGGAGCGGTATCTGGTCAGCTATCAGATCCTTGAGCTGCACGAGCAGCTCAGCGTGTTCAGGGTGCCGCGCTTCATACGCCGGCGTCAGGAACGCACGCTCGTAGTTTACTATGCCGCCTTGAACCGCTGGATCTAGGATACCTGAACAGAGTAAGAAATACACATAGCCTCGTGTTATGCGGCCAACCATAAACAATCCAGCGCTTTTAATTTTACGCTTTCCTTTGAAATTAGCCAAGCATTATTTTTCATATATTATTTTGAATATAAATAATAATTGTAATAAAAAGACAGCTTATGAAACCACAACGCTGTTGGTTATATTCACGACTTCAGAGTACTAGTTTACAACTTAAACTAACACAATTGAACAGATTAAAAAATATAGTTAATAAAACAACAAAAAAACACGCTTTTAAAATACATCGAACTAAAAATTTAAAAGTATTTTTATAATAAAGTGTAAATAATGATGAACAAAAAATACTAGTGTAGCATGCGTAGGCTGCGTGGTCTCACTTGCTTTTACACAGAGAAATTCCTTTCATCCTAAGGATTCTGATTAGTATAATGAGATAACCGTATCGAAATATTGTATTAGATTCTTGATGTTTACATAGTTCGAAATTAACCTGTACGTCTATAGTGGGTCTAAATCGGCCTCGAATGATTCGGTGACAAACATACACACATTCATACAATTAAAGCTAATATAAAGCGCGTAAAAAAATAATATGCAACCCTTTTTTACATAAAATCTTATATTATTATTGTTAAAAACCAATAACGCATACATATTTTATGTATGTATTTTAAAAAAAATTCATGCAGTCAGTTATTTTGAACGAGCTCTTATTTGTCGCGTAACGTCATTTGTTATTATAGTAACAAAAACTATGTATTCGAAATATATATACAAATATATATATCCATATGTGCATATATAAATATAGTATATTCGTAAATGTCTTACTAATCAAACATAGATGAGTTTCAACTAGTATTAATTTGCCTAATCTATATGGAATTTTTAATAAAGAAAGTTTGGAATCAAGAAAACCAATGTCGGGAAAAGCATTAGCGTCTAGAATTTGTTGATTATTTTTCACTTCTAAAAACAACCACTTACCTGTCACCTACACTCGTTCGAAAAATAAACAAGAGAATAAAGCAACCCCCCCGAGGCTGGGCACTGACCGTTGAGCCGCATGGTGAGCGGCTGCAGCGGCGCGTCGGGCGCGCGCGCCGACAGGATGAGCGCCTTGAGCGCGCGGTTGGACTCGCGCATCGCCTCCACCGCCGCCTCCACCGGCGACACCCAGTACGTGCGCTGCTTCTTCACTGGGAACCACCGCAGGATGCCTGCGGCGCGGGGGGGGGGGGGAGAGAGAAGAAACACACGTCAACAAAGAGAAGAAGTCGGTGGAGACTAGCACCTGGTCAGACCTGGATCATGCTAACTGCAATACCGTTCAGGTTTTATAGTAAAATATTATAAACTTAATTAATAAAGTCACATCGAGGTTCAACCCGGCGTCAGAGGTCAGGTAGAGTCAGTACCTTGATGTATCAAGGAGTTGTTTCCGGTTTGAAAATTAATTCCGACAAGTCTCTCTGCCGAATGAGCGACGGAGAGACCGTATAGTTTGAGTTATTTAGCTACAGAAACTCTCAATTATGAAACGTTTGCCAATAAAACGATTTATATGAGGTTGACCTCATAGAAAAGGTCGCCTGCATTAGCACTTCACTCTCATCTATTTCCACCGCCAGATAGCAGTGTGCTGTTACGGTTTGAAAGGTGTAAGAGGCAATGAAAGTACTAGGCGTAATCTACTAATGATATCCTTGTGATATCACTCGGACTGTTTCTTGACGTAGTCTAATAATATATATACTCGCATATACATAGCGAATTTACGACATCCATTAAAAAAGTCATGAGAGAATCGTTTTACCTAAGAAAGATTCGTCGACAAAGCTTATTTGGCATTAGAATCTAACAAAAGTCAGAAATGAATAAAGACACATTTCTTTGTCCATACTTTTCCATACGCCAATTGAATTTCTGACCGTCGACATACTATCAAGGTTCTAAGTACTCACCAGGAAGTTTCTCCCCAATCTCAAGTTCAGTCCTCTCAAGCCACCTGGTCGCAAATTCATTCTGACTCGTCATATCGTCGGTCGACCCGTTCAGTGACTCTTCTGTGAATAACATTATAAATACATTGGAAAAGTCTCTTCTCTCGTCTATTTAGCAAATATTGCTGACTGTGAATTACGGGTAGAGTCTGGTGGTAGACTCCAGCATGATTATAAAGCCAGATTTATTATTTCAGATTTATTTATTTGACATGCAATGAAAATGTCAACGCCACATCTACACCAGGTTATTAAATGTGCGATCTTAGGCCTGCACAACACTCGGCCTTATCGCAGACGCTCTCGCAGTGTAATCGAAATTGGAAAGGGCCCGGAACATTCAGCGTTGTCCATTTGCATGAACTTTCTAACTATTCCGCAGGTGTTTAAAATAGAGGCATCTTGCAGAGAAGAGGTGCTTAGAGGACTCCTGTTCTTGAAACGACGATGTGGACTATATAAACTTTCTCTAGCTTCTAGATTTTTGTAACTTCTCCTTTAAGTCTATCATTATTATTACTAAGTTATCTCTAATGTATCAGGTATTTTGCCAAAATAGATTTGCATAAACAAAGTTATCTCTGATGTATCAGGTATTTTGCCAAAAGATATTTCTATTAACAAACAGCATATTCTAACAATAAGTAAAAGAAGTTTGTATTAACAAATAGCATATTCTAACAATAAGTACCAGGGAATCATGAGTCGACGTATACCTGGCCTGTGGAACGGTCTCGAGAAGACGAACTTGTCGACGTTGTTGTGTTTGTAGTACATGAGTATTTGATCCGCCACCGGCTTGCCGGACAACCGCTTCAGTTTGTCGCTTATCACCGGCTCAACTGCGTTTATTTGGACATCTGTTTCGGCTTTCGTTAAGGAACAATCCAAACAGTATACAATCTATAGAATATAATAAAATTAGGTTCAAAGACACTTATTTTCTCACAACAACTTAGATATTTAAAGAAATACATATTATTTTCAATTAAAAAGTGAAATTTGTAAAATTATCTATTTTACAAATTTGTAATATATTAATTAGTTTATAAGCGTAGTGCAACACAACCCATTCACCATATGTACAACTCGATCCAAATAACGAAGGTAAAAACATAAGTGTCTGTTTGTGATAGGATATAATCGAAGAGAAAAATAGGTTTTTATAAATTCAGCAAAACACATGTGTAGGCACTATCCTGATATTTACACATTACATCTTGATACTAATATATTTACTAGAAGTAGACCTCTTACAAAGGTCGCCTGCATCGGTACCTCACTCTCACCTATTTCTACCGCTAAATAGCAGTGTTCGCATTGCTGTTACGACCTGAAGGGTGAGAGAGGCAGTGGGTAATGTAACATAATATCTTCAAGTCTCAAGGTTGGCAACGCGTTAGTGATATCCTTGTGATATAACGAGCGTCTGCAGGCTGCAGTGACGGTTAGTATATGCTTGTTTGTCGACCTGGTCTAATAATCAAAATGTTAGAAAGGATACACTGCGCGTCGGAGTGGGTGACGTCGCGGCCGGGAGCGTCGAGGCGCGTCAACACCTCGGCCGCGGGCCACTCGTCCAGCACTCGCTCCTTGAACTCCTGCAGCTGCTCGTATTCGTTGCCGCGGAATATGTAGCCCTGGATGTTTATACGTGTTATGCATTAGGGCCCGATGACGCATTTGGTAGTGATCCCATCAAAAGGTCGGGGGGTTCGATCCCCACTCAGAACAAATATTTATATGATGATATTTGTGTTTGTTCTGTAGCTGGGTGTTAAATATATGCATTTCAATTTCCGTGATACCTCTATTGCCTGATGTCAGTAACATAAGTGTTAAAAGCTTACGCACTTAAGCACTTATTCTCGGAATCAGCTCAATGTACAAGATGTTGTGTGAATTATTTATTAATATTTATTATTCAAGAGCCGCGAGGTATCAGCAAAATAGACCAGTACTTCCCCCTGTGCCAGATGTTAAAGGACTCAACTAAGGTACCATATCCAATCGAAACAGTGCAGCTCAAATGCACAAAACGGCATGAGCAGCAGCATCCCCGTCGCGAAAGCTTCGCTCCACGATTGCCACCACGCTTACCCAGCGCGTTAATTATGGGCAAAATTCCCGCTTTTTCTAGGAGGCTTATGTCTATGGCTGTTATATATATTCGAAAAATCCATGCAACTTGTGAATTAAGTAAACAAGTAATTTTTTTGGTAAATATTATCTAATAAGATGTCTCTTCCCTGTGCTTTAATACAGAAAACCATTAAACAGTATTTAAAACATAGACATCAAAAACAACACCAGAATTTTGCTTGAATAAAAAAACAATCTACTTACATGTGGAGCCCGAAGGAGTTCCGGGAAACCTTTCCCATAATACACCACCCTGAAATACCCAGGGTGGTATCTAGGGGTCCGTAGCATGGCACCGTACAGACTCGCCAGCTGTCCGTGCAGTTCGGCGAGGGGTCCATAGCCTAAGGCCTCCTCCTCATACACCATGACTAATTCTTTGACTATTTCCACTGCCAGCTCCCATTGGCGGCCTCGGTTTAGTAGCTCAGCTATTTCTAGGTAGAGGTATTCCTGGTAATCATAAAGAGCATATTCAGCATACCCCACGTCAGTACCGGCGGAGTAGAATAGTACCTCCCTCTGTACCAGGTAAGAGGGGACTACTGCAGCGAAATAGAAAGATGGCGGTATATCCAACCGAAAAATGGCAGCTTTAATACGACAGAGACGGGCAGCAGCATCTTTGTCGCGTTGCACTTTGCGATTGCCTAGTGCGGCAATAATGGTCAAAACTCCCCCTATCTTTTACGGCGACTTTCTACGGCTGATATGATGATGATGATAGCAGGCGGTGATATGATTCTTACTAATATTAAGAATTTATGGGTGTATAGTGATATGTTTGTTACTCTTTCACGCTGGAACAGCTCAACAGTTCCAGAAAAGTTGGCAAAGAAAATATTCTAGAGTCTGGAGTAACAGATGTGCTCGTTTTTATCCCGAAACATGTTTCCACTGAATAGGCCTGGTAATTTATTTTGTATAATCGGCACGATATATTGCGTTGTTTAGCTGCCAAGGATCTACGTAGCTATAAAGCTAGATATAAAAGAGTTTTATGACTTGGGACATCATCAGGATAAAGTGATAATCCGAATGTAAATTTCTCAAACAATCAATAACATATGTTTCTGTATGTTTTTGTACGCCAATGTAGAATACATTGGCGTTTTAGAAAAGTTACCTTACAAAAAATATAATTGAATTATAAAAAATATTGGTTAATGCTTTAATAATAGACTTTTACCAATGTGAATATGTATTTGAAATTATAATAACTGACACTTAATTTAAACCAAAGTCTACAGAATTATATAAATTCCTTTTATATTTCTAAAACTACTATTCATTATAGGGTTATCGCAATTACACAATTATGAAGTTGTAACAAAAATAAAATTAATCTACATCGAGCTTTATTATTATAAATACATCAAAATCTGGGTGAGACATAAGGAGTGCGTTAAGTATACATATTTTGTATTTGTAATATACCTTAATAAAAACAAATTTACTTTAGTTGATTGCAATTGCTAAAGTTTGTGAGAAGGTAAACCTGAATCGAAAAAAAAACATCATGTAAAAGATCAGAAATCAAACTAGGTCTCTACCGCAGTATAGAACGAAAACTAGTATGTCTATGGTATTCATGTTCCAAGTATAAAATAAAATTATAATTTACACAGCAATATCAACCAAAAAGCACCATAATTACGTAAGGAATTAGTGCGATTTCCCTTCGAATCACTAGCATCACATACCTTCAACTCCCTATGCGTTGAATGCCGATCCTGCTGATCAGGCGAGGGGTGCCGCAGTCTCGGCGGCAGCGGGTCATGGGTCCACAGCAGAAGTTTCGCGTGGAGCCGAAGCGAGAGACCCGCCTCGGCCCACTGTTGCACCGCGAGGTGCATGTTGGCGAGTTTGTGGACGTATCTGTATAGAACGGACGAAATAAGCATTTTGTTTAGTGTAGACGCGATGATTTTCGTATATATTTTTAACATTGACTTCGACGGCTTCGATGACGCAGATTGTACCGATTTTTCACGTAGCATCGCATCGTTGACCTGATTTTGAGATAAGTAGCTAAAAGCACACAAACACAAACGCACACAAATTAAACAAAAATACAATACTAAAAACCGGTATCGGCAGAGTTGATTATTACCTCCCACCGCAACAGGTGTCGTAAGAGGCGACTAAGGTACCAGAACCTACAGAAGGCGGTATATCTATCCGAAACGGATGGACAGCAGCCCTGTAGCGAAAGCTGCGCTCTGCGCGTTAGTGATATCCTTGTTATATTACAAGCGTCTATATGCTGTAGTGATGTTTACGATCACCCGAACTTTATATTTGTGCGTCAACCTGGTGTGATAAAAAAACATCGCACATTTGATCTCACTCCGAAATATGTAGCTTAAAGCTCCGGTTTTATGGAAATACAGAGGAAAAGTATATAATATTAAAGTACATATTTAACATGAAACGGCGGGGTCACTGACCGTATGTACATGTGCGGGCGGTCCACCTGCTCGTAGAAGTGCAGCACGCTGGTGGTGAGGTGCATGCGGTGCGGCGTGGCCGAGCGCAGCATGGCGGCGCGGTACTGCAGCAGCGTGTCCAGCTGCCGCGCCGCCGCCGCCACCAGCGTGGCGCCTGCGGGACGGCTCGATTAGTATTTGTTAGCAGGTTAGAGTACGCTCCCTCCCTGGTACTCCACGAACACTTTGCGCACATTCCTTGCGTAGCCGCACTAGTGCTTACTTTTAGCTTTACTCCTCTTTAGCAGACAAGGAATTACAACTGTGAAAGATGAAAACAATCTGGCATAGGGTCTACAGAAATGAGTGGCCTCGCAACCTTCTGGTGGCGCTAGAGTTGACAGCTGAGTAATCCATCCATAAGGTTATTCCAAAAAAAAGGGAGTTGACATCTTAGTGTGCATAAAATGTAATCTTACTTGGATTTGTCATCTTCATATACAGAACCGTTATCAACATAATTTATTGTGTTCCCGTTCATGCATTAAATTTTTACATGTTTTGTTAACTCATCGCCGCTGCCGCTCTGTAGGGGCCTACATATTTATACACAGCACATGCACAGTGTAGTGTACAGTGTACAGGCAGGGAGGCAGGGAGGCAGGGAGGCAGGGAGGCAGGGAGGCAGGGAGGCAGCGAGGGCGGCACGGACCGGCGGCGCGCAGGCCGGCGGGCGCGGCGCCGCACAGCGCGCCGCACAGCGACACGAAGCGCGCGCGCCAGCCCGGGTCGCCGCTGCCGCTCTCCACCAGCACGTCCACCTTGTCTATCAGCTCGCTCTCCAGGTCCTTCAGGTGGCCCTCTGGGGACAGGCCGGTCGGGTCAGGTCATGTTCAAACAGTGCTCGAATGCACGAGTTCGGGGTAACTCGGTGCAGTGATCGGTCAGGAATGACGACTTCTAAAGGTGCTCGCTAGCACCATCTAAGTCACTTACGATCTAATTTGATCTTTAATACAATGGTATTAAAGTGTACCACGTTGCAAGTTTTAGGCTTAGGCCACACTCCGTTTTTTCTGCAATCGGCAAAACGCCAAACTGCGGGACTGCCCGAGACGCTAACGTTAACTTTCAACGGGCCCGAAGGCACAGATCACAAAGGTCGTGGGTTCGATTCCCACCCAGGGCAAATATTTATATGATATATTTATATAAGTGATTCATCTGTTGTCTGGCGTCCGCAACACAAGTGCTTTAAGCGACATAGTTAGGTAATATATGAGATGTTGTGGGAATTTAATATTATTATTTTATATCTATACTCGTGATATACCCGACAATATTTTTGTTATTTTAATGTGAGGCATGTTACGAGCCCCCACACTATTAAAATAGCCGATCAGCAAGAACTTAAATTCAGCAATAAAATCTCTATAACGCAAATATGAATTTAACCTGACGCGAGGCAGCTAACACAGCGGAACGTGAGGCCCTTAAGGTCGTCCGGTGCCGCAAACCATTTCGCTACTTTTGGTCCATACTTCGAACACTAGTCCAATTCTTTAATTATAATTTTAATAGTTATTCTTATTAATAAAATTTTACATTGCATTTCATATTCTTTTGCACTCTACGGCTTTAACTTTCATAATTGACTTGCAGATTTGTAATTGACTATCTGACCCGACAGACGTTGTCGTTAACAATAACTTATATTTAATTGGAATTTGAATAATTAAGTTTAAATAACATTAAACACAACAAAAACAGTGTATTTATAATACTAATGCTTTATGATATACCATATTTTTAGATTTTTTGAGCGTATATAAATAGTTTTGGACAATATAAATAAAATTATGACATTTAACATGAATTAACAGAACGCGTGCTAATGTATTTAATATTTTCTTTTATAAGATACGTCTCCTGACAATAACAAACACAGCAAAAAATAAAATAGTACAATCAGTCCAGACCGTCACGCGTGATGGCGTGACCAAGGGAAACACTGATTTATTTTTATATCATCATCATATCAGCCATGGAAAGTCCACTGTCACCGAAGTCTATATCCAGACCTCCCCAAGATAAGAGGATTTATTGCCCGTAATTGCCACGGTAGGTATTACACGGCGTGGTAGCAATCACAGAGCGCAACTTCGCGAGGAGGATACTGCTGCCCATCCCCATCCTGTAGTATTTTAGCTGTGCTCTTTCAAATCGATATATTGTCATCTGTCGGTACCATATTTATAGTTTACATAAATACATCACGCCTGTGTCTTATCGTGGTACGCAGATATGGATCTCTACTTGCTACGACAATCATTAAAACTCACCGCTCTCCTCGCTGGCTATACTGTGCAAGTACTCCGTCTGCATCATATCGAAGAACAGTGGTATCGTCGTGTTCCTCACTTCCTCGTCTCGGAGGAAACTGACCTCCAAGAACGGACCCACGAGGCACGGAATGAACGAACGTTTGTATTCACCTGTAAATATAATCAACATTTATGGGATCAGTGATGTTCGAAATCTTCATCATCATTATATCACATTACCAGAGTCAGAGAGGTAGTGAAATAACATAATTTTACTATTTCTCTTACCCTTCAAACCGGAACATTGCTGGTGGTAGAAATAAAATGATGATTTGAAGGGCCTGATAGCTCAGATGGTAGTGATCCTATAGGCGAAGGGTCGTGAGATCGAAAACAAACATTTAAATGATGATATTTGCTCTGAGTCTGGGTGTTCAAAATATATATTTAAGTATCATATTTGTGAATTATCTGTCGTCTGATGTCCGTAACCCACGTGCTTTAGGCGACTTAGGTCGCAGTCAAATCAATGTATGAGATTTTGTGTGAATATTGTTATTTTTTTTAAATCACATGGATGATTACACGTTGGAGTGTCGCGTCCGCCATTTTATGACGTTGGTAACATCTCTCTATGTCGTGCTAAGACCACATGTCCCATTTAAGTCCACCAGGAATTTAATTAAATTGAAAATCTTTTTGATTTATACTATCCTATTTAGATTTTATATTTAGATTAAATTACATCATCACTCTAGCTATTAAAAATTCACAACTGAACATAGGCCTCTCCAAGAGAGGTTTTTTGCCCATAATTGCCGCGCTGGGTAAGCGTGTTGGCAATCGCAGAGGGCAATCTTTGCGATGAGGATGCTGCTGCCCATCCACATTTTGTGCATTTGATCTACACCGTTTCAGATGGGTCAGTCGGTTCCGGAACTTCAGTCACCAATTACGACACCTGGTACAGTAGGAGGTACTATTCGACTCTGCCGGTTCCTCAAGACTTATTCTTCTCCTATATCTATTCGTTGTTTAGCTATGAGCTGATCGTGCTATGCATTATATAGAGAACTCACCCAAACTGAACCACATTTCGCTGATCAGTGTAGCAGCCGACCGTCTCAAGTCTCCGTAAAGTGCCACGACCCTCTGCTTCCGCGCCGGGGGCAATATATCCAGTTGCAGTACAGATGAAGTCGCCAATATCGCCACAGCGTTGAACCATTCCCGCCACATACTATGGATGTTTGTTATTGCCTCGGTGTCTGTCTCGTCGACGTTCGCTAAGCGCTCGCGGAGAGTTGATGCTAGTAATCTGACACAAAATAAGACCATTTAATAAATAAAAAAACATAGATTAGAAACGGACTCCATGATGATGATGGTTGTGATCCTGTCTTGTGCGCCAAAGGTCGTGTGTTCAATCCTCCGCTCAGGGCAAATATTTATGTGAAGATATTTGTATTTGTTATGTGTCTGGGTGTTATTTATGTGCATTTAAGTATTATATTTATAATTCCTCTATTTCTGTAACAGAAGTGCTTTGAGCTACATATCCCGGAGTCAGGTCAGTGTATGAAATGTCTAAATGTATAGATTAAATAAACGAGTTTGTCAAGACTTACTGTCTTGCACCTAAATGCGTGTTTTGTATTTAGATATGGCAATAAAAAATGTTGAAGAATCTTATCCGTGTCTCATGTAACATCCAAAATTGTACTTAAGGCCTATATAGTTTTTATTCGGTGAGTTGTTCGACAAGAAATAAAAAATGGCTTAACATATTTAAAGTATTATAACATTTTATATTTTTATAATATTAAAATTTTATTATAAAATTTAATATAATAAAAAATGTAATCTGGTCTAACTCAAGTTTGGGACTTAAGAAAAAATAAATAAACAGTAAACCATATGAACGCAATAAATTACTTGATTTGATGACAAAAATTAAGGTCTCATGATCATCGGTTACTATGTGACAAAATGTAATGACAAAATCTTATACACCAGTAAATTTAGTTTTTTAAAAAAGTAAAAAAATACAATAATACTCCTGACTTTACAATGCTATGATGCGCAGATCGTCTTGTCATTGTGCAGCAATCTTAAGACTAGACTGCCGATATGATTATAACCGCAAGATCGCGTTGGATACAGGCAGCATGCAAACGATCCTATTAGAAAACACCTGAGAGACTTTTTTTTTCATTACCAGGTCGACAATCTAGCATACAATCCGTGTGATAGTAAGCGTCACTGTAGCCTAAAGACGCTTGCAATATCACAAGCATATCACTAGTGCGTTGCCAGCTTTGTAACTTAAAGATATTGTGTCACCATTACCCAGTAATTTCACTGCCTCTCTCACCCTATAAACCGGAACACAGTAATACGAACACTGCCAAGGTACCAATGCAGACCACCTTTGTATGAGGTCTACCTCTTGTAGGCATATACCCATGATGATGATGGAGCTAACCTGAGCGCGTGCAGCATGACGTGGTGCTGTAGGTGCAGCATGTCAGCCCAGTGCGCGCGGAACACGGGCCGCCGCAGCAGCGCCGTCAACAGCTGCAGCGCGTCTGAGACCAGCGAGCGGGACGAGCCCGTGTTCTCCGCCTCGAGCGCCTTCACCACCACCAGGTACTGCTCGTCGGACATCTGTCGCACCATGTCCAGGATCACGCAGATTATCCGTCTCTGAAAACGGACAAGCGACTGTTACTTAATTGTGATCAGGATCCGATGCTATAAAAACTGCTTACAATTGAATTTACAGGTTCTCATTTTTGAATTACTTTTTTTTTAAATAAATAATTTCTACTCGGTTTGAAAACAAAAATCTTGATATCGGTTGCCGCAATTTATTCGAAAAAGTAGAAAAAAAGCTATAAAACATTAGACAAACCGCATTTTAAAGCCGTTAAAAAGTTTCATTACTTCTCAGTCCTTTAGGAAGGATTTCTAGAAAAAATTGCGCTAACGTAATCATAATATCATAATAATAATCTAATTGTGCGAAATTTGACACAATTACATTCAAATTGCAGAAGAAGGGCATACAACTATCTTTTTTTATATACAAAATGCACTAAACACATTAAATTTATAAGAAAAAACATTTCACACATCACATCAGCCATTGTAAGTCTTCGGCTGGGTGTAGGCCTCCCCAAGAAAGGGGTAATTTTGCCCCATAATTGCCGCGCTGGGCAAGCGCGTTAGGAAATGTACATATGGGCAGGTATGGGCAGCAGCAACGCAGTCGCCAGTGCTGCGCTCTGCGATTACCAACTCGCCCGTTTCTTGGGGGAGGCCTATGTCCAGTCATTGGTCCCTTAATGGCTGGTATGATAAAAGCATATTTATGACTAAAGTCTAATAGTACGTACGTACATCATCCTTAGAATGAGAGACCTAAGACAATAAAGCAATTTGTCGGAAACAAGCAAAATAATGGACACAAAAGTAAGAATTTGCTTTTTTATTCACGTTTTGTTCTATTTTAACCGAAGTCTTAAATATTATTTTTAAAGAGAGTTAATAGTAGAAATAGAAGGTTCATGACTTTTGACTTATATCAGTATCATTCTAAGGGTGCGATTTCCGCACAGTCTTGCCCCTATCTGCCTCAAACTCAATCAAGTCGACCAAAAAGAAACCAACTCATCGTAATTACAAGATCCCTAAACAGAACCAGTCAGTCGACACTCACCAATAATTGGTCATCGGCCGCGTTATCATCGCTTTTCCTCTCCTTCAGCATAGACGCAGCGGTGTGGAAGAAGGTCGGCAGCAGGCGGCGCGCCAGGTCACCTCGGTCCGCCTCGACGGGGCCGACGTCATCACGAGCCAGGAGCGTCAACACCTCGCCCAGGGTTTCTACGCACAACTCCACCTACCAGCCCACTACTTTAAAACCCGATCACATTCAACACGATCCAATTGGAACACCTGTTTTGCTAGTTGCACACAGTCGTTTATCTTTGTACATCAATAAACCTGTCATACCTTTTCCACTCCCAAAAGCTTTCTAAAGACAACCTTCGTTCTCTACCAGGTGAATTTAACATATAATGGAGACAGGTCGCATGATTTCTTTTTATATAAATCGACCAACAAGAATACGGTTGCAGTATAAATACTTGTATCATCACAAGGCATGTATCACTACCGCATTGCCAACCTTGTGACTTGGAGGTACTGGGGGACGGTAATTTCACTGCCTCTCTCATCCTTTAAAGCACAGCAACGCGAACACTGCTGTTTGGCGATAGAAATAGGTGAAAGTGAGATATCAATGCAGGCGACCTTTATATAGTATTCCTTTATATTATTAAACCCTGCATATTTCAAATGCAAACTCTTTTATCCAAAGCTTTCATTAAACCGACTCAACCATTTATTTAATGTACATGAAACATGCTATGATCTTAAATATAATAAATTAATCCCATATAACAAATTTCATTTACTCCGTACATGGGAGTAAATAATAGTATATAATTATATATAATTATTGTTTATACTAACCTTACAAACCTCGACTTAGCTGCATCAATTTATAACAAGGTATTAGTGAGTATGTCCGACACAGACAGTACAATAAACTTAATCACTAACCGTTATATATAACTAATTCAATTACATAAATCAATAAGGTATGTTATATATTACATAAAGGCGTATATCTTTTTGAAATTGTGAAACATATATTAAGCTATATACATTATACGCAGGACACACAATTAACTGATCTCTTATGTACTTCGAATAATTGTAAGATTACTAATAGATCTTTTTAATCTGTGTCCTGGATCATTAATCTATTAAATTTAGAACCGAAAGTAACCGTAACTTCTTTATCATTAATTTATCATACCTTGATTAAAATATACTGTAGTGAAAGCAGAATAGGGTTCAATATCAAATGTTACGTTCATTTCGGCGTAATGTTAGTAAGTTTTCCATACAGCGGTCCGCTATTACTATACAAAAGTTCAGAACTCACTATTATACGTTATTTATTATATCATCATCATCATATCTGCCATAAGACGTCCACTGCTGAACATAGAAATCTCCAATGAGACCGCTTGTATGAGGCCTGTGTCCAGCGTGATCCTGCAGTTTTAGTCAGATCGTCTATCCATCTTACTAGTGGAAACCCTAAGCTGTGGTGGTCTCCATTCCAAAACCTTACGACTTCATCGGCCATAGATTCTGCGTATTAAATGCCCTACCCACTGCCATTCCACTTATTTCATTCCACTGCCACTTCAACTTACTAATCCGTTTTTTGTATAAATCTACAGAAAGATATTTTTTTTACAATAAAATTGTAGTACTTATATTATTTTTTAATTCCTCGTATCGTATATATATTAATATAAGTCAATCGTAAATGTACAATTAATTAATTAATTAATTAACTTCTTACTTTTTAACTACAAAGTAGATAAACAAATAACCAAAAAACATCTGTCTAAACACAAAATCCTTAGAACAACCAAAAGTACATCGCCAACCTGTGACTTTGTCAATCGTCATATCAGCAGTTGGGCATCCACAAGTGGACATATGCTTCCCCATAAGATGCGGAAGCCTCAATGGTCCGGTCTCATACTGTTACGGTCAAAACCTCGAATATAATATAAACTCGTATATGAATACTTCGTATAGACATAGCTGAACAACTGTATGGAGACCTAGTTCTATTACATACGATATGCTGATGCCGATGTTCGTCGTGCAGCCTCGATGTGTCAGCGCCGAGCAGCCTCGCCGCCTTGTCCACCGACCGCGACTTGAGCGCCGCGTCGCGGTCCCACTGAACGCACACGCTACAAGCTTGCGACAAATTCCCGAAAGAAGCGCGCAATGTATGCCCTTCACGATTACTTTGATCGACGGTTATAAAACGGCGATTGTTTATATATTATTTTTAAACATTGTTTTGATTTTTTTATGGACAAGAAATTTAACAAAGCTTTAGGTAGCTTGTTTGTACCAAAAATATATTGGCTTATGTAGACTTTTTATATTAACGATCAATAAATATATAGAAAACAAATCGTGAAAGACATAATATGGTTACACGCATGATCAAATTGCTACTTTATGTACAGTCCTTCAAATTTAAGAACTGTGAATTCATTTCGAATAAGATTCATTCATAAATTAAATTAGTTTTTCATAAAGTAGCAATTGCATCGGGCATCCGTCATAAGCATACACCGACTGCATATTGATTGACCATTACAAATAATTTGACTTCAATTTCATTAGAAAAAATATATTTTATGAATAATAGATTAAAACACTTGTAATAGCCAATCAGCGCATAGCAAACCGTCAACTGTCACTGACAGAAATGTCAAAGTGACAGCTGCCAAGTTGCAAGCGCGCGCAGCATGCAACACATCAAGAGTTTGCACACAATTTAGTTCGTAGGCGCAAAAAGGCCCGTTTGTTACTTTATTGCTTTTTTAATTTTTAACAACATCGAGAAAAAAAATGTTGCAGTGTTACTTTTAAATAAAACAATAAGATTAAATTCATAATAAAAAAAAATGAGAAGAATATAATACATAAAATAATTTTACATCATATAGATAAATATATTAGAAAAACAAAAACAAGGGACGTCAACGTATGATATAAGAACAAGAGACAGTGTTTATTAGTAAAAGTGAACACACAGACAAACACACAACATTAGGGGACACTACAAAATTACTCGACCACACCAAATTACCAATGTCTTATTTCCATAAGATAATTAATTTCCATAATTAATAATCAAAAACATAATACCACAAGTACTAAGGTTCATTTTTGGAACTTTTTGAACTATTTGGACTATAGAATTCATAATGTATCAGAAAAGCTATTTTGTAAAAAGAATTAATCAATTATCTACTTTTAACCAGACTGAACTAGAGAGGTAGTCGAACGAAATCCTTTGTCTCATTTTAACTTACAAAAACTGCTTAGTATTAAAGTGGGACGAAAACAAAAGAACTACATGCTCACACACGCACACACACACAAGTGAGGTTAGTTTACAATACATATTGATAATGGATACTTCTAAGAGATACTACTTAAGAAATCATGTCTTGTTTTCAACGTGTTTAGGTATGTTTTTGTGTGATATGAAGTTAGAACGATTTGTGTGCACATCTCACGATGCTAGGTGCGACGACGTGATATTAAAAATTAGTCGAATACTGTCTTGAGAGCGAATAAATATTTTTTTTTTATTATTGTTGTATAACAGAACTATAAAGTGATATTTATAGACAATGTTCGACTAAATTATACGTGGCAAATGCCGGGTAAGTGAAGCTTTGTATAGCTAAATTAGTGCTTGGAAAGAATAGACATAAAAGCTGATAATATATTTAATGGTTATTTTGTCAAAAACCAAATATCAAATTAGATTTGTTTCAACATTATGCAATGTTGAATTATGCATTATGCAATTACATTTATGAGACTAAAATGTGAGAATTGTTAATAAAGTTAAAAGATGTAAATGTTTTAATGGCACCTGAATTGTTACAAAAATGTAAAACTTTTGATAGACAGTTTATATATGAGGTCACATAGACAAGTATGTATGTACATACATTTACCTATCTCACATTCATTCTCTCATAAATACAGTTTTAACACAACACAAAGATTTATCTGGACAAATCACAAAGTGAAAGCTTCCTTAGCAACTGCATTCAAGCGTTCATAAATCTTTAATTCAAATGAGACTAATTTATATAAGGATACATGAAATCTGGTGACGTCATTAGATAGTAAACACGCTTTTGCAGCTGTAAGAAAGCACGCACAATCGCAACATTTAGTTAAAATTTAAATGTGACAGACAAGATTTTGTTTAAACAACACATTGACTCCGTAGTTCGCAGTTAAATATATTTCCAATCTCTCAACATGTGTCAACATCTGTCTCAAAACTCATAGTGCATAAACTGACAGTTGAGTATCCATACAAAAAATACTTTTAAGAGGTCTACTACAGATAATACACAAAATAGATGACGCGTTAATGAAATAAAATTAAAAATACTTTTTGAAAATATGTAAAAGTTTCTCGCCTATTTTTTTGTTTATGAAAGAAGATTCTAATAAAATTCTATGTTAATTCTTCAAACCATCCCGAATAAGAGATAACTCTTCTTGAAAACCAGCATAGATGATTATTTTCTGTAGATGATTGTCATCATTATCATAGCAACCGTAAAATGTCCTCTATCAGACATAGGCGTCTCCAAGAATGGAGGATTCATCCAAAATTGTATCGCTGGGCAAGCGTGGTAGCAATCACAGAGCGTAGCTAGCTTCACGGTAATGCGGCTGCCCATCCCCGCCCAGTTGCATTTGAGCTACACAGTTGGATGTACCGCCTTCTGTCGGCTTCGGTGACTAAGTCGCCTCTTACGACACCTGGTACAGGGAGAGGTACTTCTACTCTAACGGTTACCCAAGGCAAAAGATGTATATAATTTTTTGATGCATACTAAAAACGACCTTATAGAATTAGACACAAGTAGGGTTATGCGGCGTCAATGTGTTGTCACTTCGGTCTGCAGGTCCGTGAGGGCGCGGCGTGCAGCGCCAGCAGGCGGCATGCATCGGCGTGCGGTGCTTACCTCGCGGTGGGCGCGGCGATGTCGCAGACACATCCAATAGCCGCTACTCTTGCTCTAGCCCAGTTTTGGTCGAGAATTTAATTCATGTGGAAACCAGAATTGGTTGTAATATACCATTTTTACCAACATAGAGGTTACTGAAAATGACCGTATTCAGAAACGATATAAAAATAAAGATAAGGAGTTGTGCCGACGGCAGCGCCAACTGCCCGGCTCATTTGTGAATCTAAAGCATCCAGAGCACCATCCAAACGCATTAATGAAAATTGTTTCTTTTTTACAATAAATTACAAAATGATTGTTTTTAAGTAATATCAAAATAAATTTAGTGTATGCATTGGATAGCATAAATTTTACTGTTTTTTGAGATTTTTCTTTAATTTTATTTCATCATCTCAAGCTTAAATGTTCACTGTCCGAAGTCTGAGTATATCAGCACCATACAGTACAGCTATACTCTCAGCTTATATAAAAAGAATTAATAATCATCTAAAAATACGGCCGAAAACATCATGATAAGTGACGTAAGAGTTTATTTTTTTATTATAATTAAATGCTGAACCAAAACTGGACGTTCCGTACTGTGAGTTACGATAAGGGTACATACCATTGCTAGGGAGTGCCAAGTGGGTTACATACCATACAACGCGGTGTTGGGACGAACACAATGTTAACACATAACTGCCTGTACGCTTACTCAACACAAACATATCTACCCAACAAGAAGCAACAATACCGTAGTAAACTCGAGAATAGGCTTGTGGCTTCTTTTAACACAAATAAAAATAAAACGTAGGACTTATAATAGTTAGGACTAGAATTGTATGCACTTGATGACATTGCATATAAGAAAGATATGAAATTAGGTAAAGAGTTTTATATATTAAACTTGTAAATTAAATTATTAATTTAATATAAGTTATTGGAATTGTTCAATCTGTTCAATATAAAACGACTATTACCTACGATAGGTTATTATGATACATCACCGTTTGTTATATATTCCAAAAATCAGTGCTCAAAAGAATTAAGATTTCGTAAAAAAATAACGAACCATGGTCTTAATGAGATTTTATATAACCTTTGTTTGGAGGACCCAAGGAAAGGCAAGGAATGTCATAAAGCAAATACCTACCAATTTGTTTTAAATTATTTTGTTTAAAACACAAGTTAAACATAGTGGGTTGTAAACGCAACCGATTTTCTGTTCGTAGCAAATATAAATTTAAATTATATATATATATATATATATATATATATATATATATATTAGTATCTACATAATTTAAAACATATATGTCTAATAGCGAACTGAATTTACAAAAATCTAATGACAGTACTGCAGCCAACTTAAAACAAAGTTATTAGAATTGAGTTCCCACTCACTTCATAAAGCCGTATTTTTGACCTTTTACCGATGACCGGTACTTAGGTTAAGAATAGTGGTAATCAATGTACCCGAGACATTCCTTCCCCCGACCCCTTGTTTCCTGTATTTGACGGGCCCGATGGCGCAGATAGTAGTGATCCTATGCTATCTAGTGCACCAAAGATTGTGGGTTCGATCCCCACCCAGGACAAATATTAACATGAATTATATTTGTATTTGTTTTTTGTTCTGTGCCTGGGTGTTATATATATGTATTGAAGCGACTTATCTCGATGTCGGGTCGATGTATGAGATGTCGTGTGCATGTATCAACGTAAACGAGATCCAACTCACCTCTGCCTTATAGTTGAGCATAGTCTTGATGGTGGTGGCGAGGTGCGGCAGCAGCAGCGCGCGGGCCGCGGGCGCGGCACAGAGCGGCCCTCGGACCAGCTCCAGCAGCGTCAACATGCGCTGCTTGCTGAGCCGGCCCAGCGGCAGCGCATCTAATGCCCGGACTACGTATGCGCTACAATTTCATAATAATATTATTAAAGATACATATCATCAACACACATAAATAAAACTGTAATGTGTATTTGTAATAAAAAAAATAACTGCCTTTTACTAAATGCATGTCGATTTTTACACGGTATATACAACAATTTTTTTTTAGTTTGTGTCTGTTTGTCTGTCTGTTCAATCGAGGTATACTCTGAAACGGCTGGACCGATTTTAATGGGACTTCGACTGGCAGATTGCTCCTGTAATAAGAGGTAATTAAGGCTGTATAACATCTTACGATTAATAGGAGCATCAATGAAAAATGTGATAAAAACGAGACAAAAAATTATGTTTACGGAGCTGTCGTTGTGCCGCAAAATATAAAAACGGCGTTCTTCGAAGCCGCATTGCTAGTAAAAAATTTGATTATTTTAAAGCACTCAATATGTTCTGCTTCTTGCTGGTTATGCTGCCAAATCCACCCGGTTAATATCATCAATAAATGCCTTCCTGAATCGCAAACGTCGGCTCTCACGTGAGAATCGTCCTCAAGTGAGTTAATGCGCGGGTAAAAAAAATGATCAAATTATTCTGACGCTGCAAGAATCGTCCGAGTTAGGCCACTCGGACGATTCTACGAATATGTCAGTCCAAAAATCCCTTAATTCTTGCATTTATTAAATTTTGAATTTTATTAATAGTTTCAAGTCAAAGAGTTTAAATATTTTTTTGTTAAAAACAGCTTGAACGTAATTAATAATAAATTTTTAAATAATAAAGTAATTAATTTTATTTACATTTTTGTTTCTCCTGTATACCTGCACGATGGCCCCTAAAATTGAATTTATGACCGTCGATATGAAACACCACTCAACAGCCATTATGAGAGGGCATTTTTATTGGATAAGGTCCGGACTCTGAATTAATTAGAAAAATCAACCACAGCCACTTCAGTATTAGAAGAAGTAACAATAAAACTTCTCGGCAATACTGAGATGCGCAGACCGCAACACATATCAACCTGGCACCGTGCAGCAAGCCGATCTCAATACTAAACTGGCATCGCTGACTGAGTCCGTTACACAAGTCGCCATAATGCGCGCGTCGTGTACCTGAGGTCGGCGGGCGCGCACACGGCGAGCGCGTGCGGCACGGCGGCGGGCAGGAACTTCAGCGCCGAGCCCTGGCACGTCAGCGCGTGCTCGTCCCGCCGCATCAGCCACACCACGGCCTCCAGCAGCCGCTGCGGCCAGGCCAGAACATCTTTTGTAACCTTAACCTTACCGCTCTCCACGCTCGTAATGTCACACGCGCGCTGCCAACCTTGTGACTTGACGAAATTTTGTCACATTACCCGGGAATATCACAGCCTCTTTCAACCTTCAAACCGGTATCCTGCTATTTGGCAATAGAAATAGGTGAGAGTGTGGTACCACGCAGATGATCTATATGAGGTCAGCCTCATATAAAACTGGAACTGTTTTATTTTAGCTGTATATTTTGCGACCTTGCGATTTTGAAGAGCGCGTCCTCACTGTGTAATTGTAAACTTGAATTTTAATACAGCCCAGAAAAATATACGGTTCGAAAATGTCAGGCCACAAAGGAAATACAGTAACCTCTCAACGTGGAGATGAAGAGATATTCTGAAATGGAATTTCACTCTCACCAATTTCTACTGAACAAATCAGATAACTTTCATACTAACTTTACCCCCTCCCCCATTTCACCCTTCCCCCTCTTGAGGGGTGGTTTACGAAAAAAATATATATCAAGTTTCAATGAAGAATCTTCCTCCGGAATTCCATTCGAATAAGAGGTGAATGTTCGAATATGAGGTAATCGAGGTGAATTATCAAAAATATTTTCTTAGTGTTTCCCTAAATTATAAAACAACACCTGAGCAGATTTTTTTATTTCTAACCTTTATAGGCCCTACATTGATGTCAGTCAACTTCTTTTTTACATATATAAAGACAGATAATACTGGAGTACTGACCTCAAAGCGAGCATTGAAGTCAGCGTCGGCCGCGCTGTCCCCGAGGGCGCTCCTGAGCTGTCTGCTGCGTACGATGATCCGCACCAGGCTCTCGATGCACTTCATACACACTAACAACCTCTTCAGAGCTGCTTCACCGTTGTCCGCCATTGTGATCACCCATACAATTACTGATATCAGTTTCCTGTCATATGGGCAGACGTTAGATTTGATTCATCATCATATCAGCCATTGGAAGTCCACTGCTGGACAAAGGGCTCTCCAAAAGGTCCCTCCCACTACACCAGGTGTCGTAAGAGGTGACTAAGGTACTATAACCGACGAATAGCTGGAACAGTGCAGCTCAAATGCACAAGGCGAGGATGGGCAGCTGCATCCCCGTCGCGAAAGCTGCGCTCTGCGATAGCCAACACGTTTGCCAATAGCGGCAATAATGGTCAAAAACCCTCCTTTCTTGGAGATGCCGATGGCCAGCAGTGGGCTTCCAATGGCTGATGGATGACTAAGTAGTGATCCTGAACCATATATGTTAAAGAATAGGCATCATCAGTTACAAGGTGTTTACGTACTCGTAAGCGAGAGCGTCGCAGAAGCTGTCGTCGATGTACACGTAGAGTACCGGTTGAAAGTGCTGGTACTTGTGGTCGGCCACCAGGCTGATCACCCGCAGCAGACACTCCAGCACGAGAACGCCGTAGCTCTTGTCACTGTACTCGTTCTGATCTTCTTCTACCTATAAGTTGAGTTATTTTCTCTTTATATACAATAACTTTGTTAGCAATCTGATAAGGTAGACTTCATACAAAGGTTGTCTGCATTGGTGGTACCTCACTTTCACCTATTTCTACCGCCAAATTATAGAGTTCACATTACTGTGTTCAAATTGTATCTTAAGTTCAAAAGGTTTGGACACACTCGTGATAACATTGTAATGAATATATATAGTCAAGCGGACCGTATGCTCGTTTGTTGACTTCCTAACATAAAAAAATACAAGATGTAATAGTTTAGGGGTGTGATATCAATATTCTTAAGTCTTCTAAGTCTTCTCCCACATCGATGTGTGACAGAAATGCACTAAATGTGTTGAAGAACTACCGATAGTTTGCTTATCTATAGGTGAACAGTTAGCCAAAATAGAAATAAAACGTTACAGCCATTCACAATTGACAAATCATCCCTACTAATATTATAAATGCGAAAGTAACTCTGTCTGTCTGTCTGCCTTTTACGCTTTACGGAAATAAGGGTTGTAAGGGGTGGAAAGGGGGCTTTAGAGCTAGAAACTTTAAACTTATTTTTCAGGCCATTGATACGATATAAATAAACATGACATTTAAAGTTTATATAAGTTGAGGTAAAGAGGTATGGTACCCAAAAAAACTATTCCACGCGGACGAAGTCGCGGGCACAGCTAGTACAATATAAAAGTAAAGTGAAGCGAAATATTAAGTAGTTGTCAAACAAGCCACAGACCTGCGTCAGTATGTTAAAGAGCGCGTCCAGGATGTCTTGCAGGAACTTGACCAGCTCCTCGCTGGGCACGTGCAGCAGCCTCGTCAGCGCCGTGCGCAGCGTGCCCTCCGCGTGGTGCGTGCTCCACTTCAGCACGCCGAGGATTTCCTCTGCGGGGACACAACGCAATATGAACGCCGGAACGTGAATCTTCGAGGCGACTATAGCGAGTATCATATCATACACATACATAACCTCTCCAAGCAAGGATTTTACTTATAATTGTCGCGATGGGCAAGCGTGGCAACCGCAGGGCGCAGCTTTCGCGCCGGGGATGCTGCTGCCCATCCCTGCTCTCTACAAGTGAGCTGCACTGTTTTGGATGGATATACCACCATCTGTCGGTTTTAGTACCTTAATCACCTCTTACGACACCTGGCACAGGGCTAGGTGCTACTCTACCTCACGGCAAGTACAATTACGATAAACTAAAAGATAGAATAATAGAAAGATAGAGACTCCAAATACTATTCCTATATATCAAGAAACTGCGACTACATGGAGTCAATAATAAGCCTATGCCGTGTCGTTGGTTCCAATTCCAGTCAGATTTTTTAATCGGTTTAATGGTACAAGTAATTAATATCCGTTTGGGCATTTTATTACTAAGTTTCGTTTACTTGACAGTAGGCAGTTTATTTATCAATCAAGTTTTCATTATTATGATTTTTTTATAATTTAGCAGTGAACGCACGGATATACTTAACGGGATCAATAGCGCAGATGGTAATGATCCTATCTTGTGTGCCAAGGGTTTGATTCTCATCCAGTGCAAATATTTATACAACGATTTGTGTGTTTTTTCTGTGTCTGGGTATTACATATGCATATATATATATACATATAAGAACATGAGTGACCTCGCTGCGTGAGCTTGGTGGAGCACAGCCTGGTGGCGACGCTGAGCGCGTCCCGATGCACCAGCGACAGCACGCCGCGCGTGAGGCCGCGCTCCGAGCCCGCCGGCAGCTCCAGCTTCTTGGACGGCAGGCCCAGGCACGCCGCCGCCGCCTCCGCCTCCACGTCGGCCGTGGTCGCGCGCTTCATGTCGATCTGGCGCCGGAACGATATTAACACTTGGAGTTGGAGAACTTCAATATCAACCTAGCGGTGCCCTGCCGTTTCACCAGCGCAGTGTTTGTTCTCGAGAGAATCAATACATGTAATCGACATAGGTGTCTGTTTGTAACATTGAAACGACTGCCTTTCACAGAATAAAATTCTTTAATTCATATAACCTCTGAATAATATCTTAAACGGCTGCACCGATTTTGATGGGACTTTCCTATGCTAAGATAGCTGATGTTATAAGGAGAAACTCAGGCGGAGCGAAGGATCAATAAAAAAGTGGCAATAATCCATGTTCATCGCCGCATTGTTTGTTTAATTAGTGTTACGCTGTATCGGATATCCGCCATCAATCTCCTCTTGCGACACCTCGTTCAGAGAGAGGTGCTTTTCAACTCTGCCGATAGCCTGCGGCATTTTTACTTTTTTAATAATGCATATATGCATAATAATTTAGAAAAAAGCTGTTCATTTGGAATCACAGACAAACATTTCAATTACAACCATTTTTCGTAACTTTACGATTTAAAAAAAAAAAAATATGAATAGTTCATAAAATTTGCTATAAAAATCGACTAAATAAAAATGGATTCATACTTATACTATAAAGTGAACTACCTTAGAAAAATATTTTATTAATAACTGAAATATGAAACGAAAATAGTAATTCGCTGAAAAATTTTTATTAGAGATTGACTTCTTACAAAGGTCTCTCACTCTTCCGATTTGAAGAGTGAGAGAGACGGTGAAATTACTGGGCAAATGTGACATTTTATCTTCAGTTCACCAGACTGCGGTAAGGTTTATCATCAAGGGAACCGTATGCTTGTTTTAAACTTTCCTAATTAATACCCATTTCTTACCTTATAGACACAGAGAGCGTGGTCCGTGTCCGGTGTGGTGGTGCCTTCCCGTTGCATAAGCCGAAGGAACGACAGCGCAAAATGCTTCTCCGCGCGGTCCTTCGCTTCGTTCGAGCTCCGGTGCCGGCATAAGAAGACTAGGTGAGCTTCTTTGAATTCCTCGATATTGAGACACACCTGGAAATTTAACAACAAAATTGAACCGCCAATTTGACAATGCGGAAATAGTCGCGTCTTAACAACTCTAGTCTCTGTTCTTTTTGATCCGTGCGAACCAAAGTATCTAGAATCCAGATTTCACTGTCCCCTTCCTATGATAGTAACAATCGCTCTTCTAATACTCTTTCACTTTTCACTCTCGTCACCACTTATGTTTCACGTCCCATATGTTTATATATATATATATATATATATATATATATATATATATATATATATATATATTTATATTTATATGTGTGTGTGTGTGTGTGTTTACATGGTGATTTTGCTATGTATTTATATAACTTATATTAATAATTTATTTATATTTGTAATTTATCTATGAGTATTGCACCGCCTTATCTATTTTCTGTTTTTCCCGAATATTACTGGCAGTTAAGTCCGCCATGTGTACATTGTATGTTTGTCGTGTGAAAAGTTAATTAATAGATAAATTCCACAACTTCTGATCGACCTGATAAGTCGCTTGAAGCACTTGTGTTACAGACAAAAGATTTACATTGATTAAATACATGTTGTGGGGATCGATCCCAAGACTTTTCGATCGCACGAGACAGAATCACAACCATCTGCGCCATCGGACCCGTTAAATAAATAACTACTGTATCGAATTGACACATAATTGTATTACTCGTTTACATAAGTGTTTCAATCAATCCTCAAGGCGCCTTTGAGGTACGTCAGTAACTATAAATATTAACCCCGGTGAATTTGCAAAAGTTTATTATCCAGACAGTTTTGAAAGGAAGTTTGAAAAAAGTAATAATGCTTTTCTTGAAGAGTCATAAGTTTGAGACACAGCGCATTAGACCATAGTTTCCAACGGGAGCGGTACCGCTCCCTAATAGGCGGTAGAGTTTTACGTGGGAGTGATAGCAGATACAAAGTCAAAAGGGGCGTTATAACAGACAAATAGACAGTGGAGGTATACCTAATTAGAAATGTATTCTAGAAATAAAACCTTGTAAATTATATATTTTTATATCATAGTGGTGCCGTGAGATACCGGCAGAGTCGAACAGTACCTTATCCTGTACCAGGGTGTCGTGAGAGTCAAATAAGGTACCACAACCGACAGATAGCGGTATATCCATCCAAAAAATTGCGGCTCAAATGCACAGGCTCAAATAAGCAGTGCGGGGATGGGCAGCAGCATCCCCGTCGAACTTTACCCAGTATTTTCTTACACTTCAAACCAGAACACAGCAATGTGAACACTGCTATCTGCCGGTAGAAATTGAGTTACTTAATTTATTAATACTTGTTTTAATGTTTATTTTCGCTATAAGAATTAAATAATCATCTCAGACGGTTAGAGAAAACGTAGAAGGCATTATGATATCATCATACCAGCCATTGAAGGTCCACTGCTAGACATAGATCTCCCCAAGAAAGGGGGAATGTTACCAATAATTGCCGTGCTGGGCAAGCATGGTGGCAATCGTAGAGCGTATTTTCGCGACGGGAATGCTGCTGCCCATGCCCGCACTGCTTATTTGAGCTACACCGCTTTGGATGAATATACCGCCATCTCTCGGTTCTGATACCTCATCCGCCTCTTACAGCACCTGGTACAGGGGGAGGTACCTGCTATTCTGCTCCGCCGGTGCCACACGGCCAGTGTGTTATGAATTCAAGTTGGCGATATTCGATGTACATAAATACACATATTTGCAGTATTAACATAAACTTATTTTACAAACATTACAAATTGCATTAGCTATTTATTGGTGTATTCTTTCATATAGATATAGTATATATAAGTTTATGGGATTTCCCGTACCGAGAATTATTAAGCCAGAATAATAAATAAATATACATACTTCCATATCCGTCCATAATAGCACGCGCCAGTACATCTTGCGATAAAGGAGCAGGAAACACGTATAAATAACTAAAAATTATCCACAATACATAGGTAACACCTATAAGAAGTATATAGTTTATGTAATATCGCATATATATATTTATTAGCATAATTATACTGGTTATCCCAATTACACAATTATGAAGTTGTAACAAAAATTAAATTATTCTACTTCGAGCTTAATTATTAATGGTTTTACGTTGTTAACAAATACGTCAAAGTCCGGGTGAGACATAAGGAGTGCGTTAAGTGCTTGCTTCATGCGGCGTAAAGGTGATTGCGCACGCGCTACAATACGATATAAAGAACGGTCTCTTTAAAAAGGTTAGGTACCCTCCCCGACTAAGCACGGGTGCATGAGGATAGAAAATGGTTGTTGTGAAGAAATCTCTAAGAAATATATGCCATCGCGGCAATTTTTTAGACTTTTTATAGTACAATGTTGTAATACATCATCCGGTTCCAGCGTTTGCGATACAATCGCAAAAGAAGTATTTGTTTACGATACCACATTGAAGACCATTGAAGACCGCAAAAATTGACATTGTTTTTACAATAAAATTGTCATTTAAAATTTTCAAGAATAAAATTAATATCATACACCTCATACATTAGCCTGATAAGTAGATTAAAGCGTAGTGTTACGGATATCAAACAACAAAGGTATTACAAATATAACACTTAAAAACATATTTAACACCTGGACGCAGAACAAACACAAATTTTCATCACATCTTTGTTTCTCGTGTGCATCGCGACATCGAACCCGTCCAAGTTACAATAGTAGACGTCAATTAGGTAATCGAGTAATCCAGTATAGTAATCGACGGGCCCGATAGCGCAGATGGTAATGATCCTATCTTGTGCGACAAATATTTAAATGATGATATTCATGTTTGTTCTGTATGTGGTTGATAATTAATTAAATGTATTTAAGTAGTATATTTGTAATTCCTTTGTTGCCTGATGCCCATGTTAACACAAGAACTTTAAGCGACTTATCACGGAGTCAGGTTAATTTATGAGATGTGGAAATTTATTATTTAAATGTGGAACCGCGAATTTACCGTTAAACAGAAAAATTGCTAAGTGAAAAAAATTATGTGAGTTCAACGACCTTTTTAATATGTCTACCGAATTAGTTATTAAAATTTCTTACCTTAAACACCTCCTGCCACCTCGGCCGGTCATCGTGGTAATACACTATAGAAGTGTACTCGTCTGCGAGAGGCACGCCAGCGCCGAGGGATATAACACCCTGTTGGCAAACAGTATACAGATGATTCTTGCATGTCAATCATATGTTTAATGTTGTGAACGGTTTGTCTACATCAATCAAGCAATATCGACTATATTTTTAACAAATGAACGCTACATGCAGGGGGACATGTACAATAAATAAATAAACAAAAACATTCGTGAATAAACATGGTGAAGTAAACCTCATATAGAGGTCGTCTGCATTGGTGCCTAACTCTCAGCTATTTCTACCACCAATTAGCAGTGTTGGCATTACAGGCAAGGGTGAGTGAGGCAGAAGATATTATGTCAAACTACTGGAAATACATCGTTTCTTTCTTATTAAATTACAGTAGATAGTCTAAGTGTCCTATTGAATAAAAATAAAACATGAATAAAATCTATGGCTTTTAACTGCCTTGCATTTTATAAACCTTAATATATAAATAATTACGCGTTTGAAACTGATCGAATGATAAAAAATTGGTTCTTAATCATAATTATCAACAGCCGCAAGACATCCACTGCTGGACATAGGCCTCCTCAAGAAAGACGTCATTTTGACCAATGCGGCACTGAGCGAGCGTGGTGGCGCAGTAGCTCGCCACCAGCCTGGACGCCTCCTACTGGACGTCCTACGGTGCACTTGCGTGGTCTCCACTCCAGAACCTTTCGGATCCATCGGTAATTTTACGCGCTGTGTTCTTTTACTTACCTTTTGTTTTCATCATATCAGCCATTGACAGTCTACTGCTGAGTATGTCCAGCCTCCGCAAGAAAGGAGGAACTTTGCCCATAATTGCCGCGCTGGGCAAGCGTGTTAGCAATCGCAGAGCGCAGCTTCTTGCAGCAACGGGGATGCTGCTGCCCATCCCCGCCCTGTGCATTTCAGCTGCACTTTTTTGGATGGATATACCGCCATCTGTCAGTTCTTATCTTAGTCGCCTCTTACGACACCTGGTACAGGAGGAGGTACTAGCCTCGCGGCTATTTGTTTTGGATCTATACATTCCTGAGTTGCCCTCTCTATAACTTAATCGAGCCTAGTATTTATTTTAACTTACTCTTTCTGGTGCATATAAATATTAATAATAATGTTCTACCACCACACAACAATGGATCTTTCATTCTAATCTCTGTGTTACAAAATATTTCAAAGTATTATTCAAAGTATTATTTACTCACAACATTGATTTCCCAACAACGAACAATTGTTTACAGTTCCGCGTAATTAGCAGTTCTGACTAAAAATAATAATGAATAACACTACACCATGCCACTTATCGGACACGAGCTACCAGGAAAGATAATTTAAAACCGTGGTAGATTTCAAATTGAAATGTCACTTATTATTTATTAATGCATGCATTTTTAACATAGTAGTCATTATATTTGTAGAGAAATTAAACTTAATCGCTGTATTGTTAGGATTTTGTAATGATTAAAACTGTACTGTTTGGGGAACCATACATACATCACGCCTGTGTCTTGTCACTTGTGACGATCTTGGCATACCTCTCTCGCTTCCCTTACTCGCATTAGTCCTTTCATACACGCTCGTTTATTTGGTACTTTTGACGTGGCCCGTCTTTAATAGGTACCTCTTCTACCTGGTTAAGATGACCGCCTAGGTCGTCCTATTCCATTGAATTGACTTCGTTATAATTACAAATTTATAGAGGCTGACTTAACTAACGCTATGTGTACTGAAAAAAATGGACCGACATAAAATGACTGGTTATTGATAAGCCGTGGCTTGTATTGCTATATATTTAATTCAGTCCACTATGATAGTTTTTAACATATATATTTTAATTATTATTAATAAAAAATCAATACAGTAAAATTCATAAAATCTTTTGTTAAACCACAAAATAATTAAATAATCGGAATAAATTACCGATTACAGATGGACACTCATGTTTGAGTTATTTGAATAAAGATTCACCTAGAATCCGGACTGGTCCATCATCCTAGGTCTCCAACAACTTACTCCTCCCTTAGAAGAATGACTTATTAACTATAGCGACTACAGATACTTGTGCGCTTTTTGACTCACATTTTGACTTAACCCACAAAGTGACGTGGTCAAGAACAACTGCTTACCAGAAGGAACCTTCGACCACACTTAGCGCTAGAATCCGTCACGTCCACAGAGGATTTACCACATCTCTTTAAAAATTAACCCACCTACTATAGTGACTTCAGAAACTTATGCACTTCAGAAAGTTACACACTCTCCCGTAAATTCCATCTACTTGGGATGTACCATCACTTGTCACCTCTTTGGCCTAATGCACGACGTGGTGACTGCGGACATCTACCTGCAAAAGAAACCTTACACACTTACCGGTAGAATCAGTCCACACTAAACCATGACCCTGGCTGCTATCTTGACATTTCCTCTGAGTCCTCATTGAGAACAACGCGCGTACTACAGTGACTACATAAACTTATCTGTTTCAGGAAGTTACGCACTCTCCAGAAGATTCTATCAATATATGCTGGACCATCACTTGCGACCACCTTGACCTGACCCAAGAACACATGAACTCTAGAACCTTGGACCACACTTACCGGTAGAATTCGACCATGCTGGTCTACGACCCTGGCAGCTAGTTCGATGTTCCTCTCCGACGATTTTCCACCCCCCTTGGAGAATGACCCGCTGACTAGAGTGACGTAGAGGTCGTTGCGGGCATCTCCCGGGAGAATGACCTCGGGGAATCCCATCTTGCGGGCGACTGCTGTGTTGCCAACCACTATGTGGGGATTCTCTTCCCTTATCTGTAAGAAAAGTACCTTGCTAAGTGTACTACTTTAGAAATGAAAGCTCTTCTCTCCCCCCCCCCCCCACAACATCTCATACACTGACCTGACTACGTGGTATATCGCTTAAAGCACATATGTAACGGACGCCAGACAACAGAGGGATCACAAATATACTACTTAAATATTTAACACCCAAACACAGAACAAACACAAATATAAATAATAATAAATATTTGCTCTGGTTGGTAGGTATACGAACCCGTCGTAGGTTTGTTTTCCTACCACCCACAACCCTTGTCGCACAAGATAGGACCACTACCATCGGCGCCATCGGGCCCGTCAATTATGTCTATTTTGCTCTCTGAGAGTAATCGGTGTAAAAAATCGTGCCGGTTCTTTAGATTCCTTTAAATGAGATTCCAACGTGGGATACATACAGAAATATGTTTTTTGGGTAAAAAGTTGCCATCGTAATTGCCAAGGTATTCGAGAACTTCAGTAATCTGTGCTAAATTTTATCCTTCTATTTCGGAAACGGATAACAGCACTTTGACTACGACGCTAAGGTCCAGCTCACTCATCATTAATCAACTCACTAGACAAGTTCCGGTAAGACAGACATCCTCGATCACCTCAATTGTTCAATTCGATATTATGTACAATAATATTAATCTAACACAATTTAATAATCTCCTCTAATATGTTTTTATAAAAGTGTTGTGGTTTAAATGGTATTATGTTATATACTTGGTGTTATATTATTATAAATGCTATATTTATTTTAATTATTAATAAAGTATGCATTATATATATGAAAAAAAGACATAAATAAATTGAAAATATATGAAAAAAATTAATATACAGAAATTCTTCAAAAATTACTTTTAGTTTCGTAAATTCGCATTAAGTGTAAGCGGAAATTAAACCTTTAAGTTTTGTTACTAATTTCCAGCTTAGCTTTTACCAATCAATATTTTGACGGGCCCGATGATATTTAATGATTGATATTTAAGTAGCATAATTGTGGTTCCTCTGTTGTCAGATGTCCGTTACAAAAGTGCTTTAAGCGAATTATCACGGAATCAGGTCAATGTATGAGATGTTGTGGGAATTTGTGGGAATATCTCTCAATATTAAGACCGTTTGTCACAAGGTTGTAGTTTTATTATAAATAGTGAACGCGTAAATGTTAGACAATATTATCAATTATCTTCCTTTACTCGTTTGAAAGTGGCAAAGATACAGCCATATTAATTTCGACATTAGTATCGTTCATCAATATTGAATTTAAACTCTTGTTTATATATTATGGTAATTTCAGAGTAGATAGATGTTTTACCTGTTTCAGATCTCCTTGGACAAGTTGCAGCGATACCCAGAGACCTTGTGAATGCTTCGCATCTTTGAGATCTTTGTTAGTTAGCACTTTCTTCAATAAAGTGTCCATCGTTTCCTTTTCGCATCTGTAAAAAACCATTTCTAATTATCACAAGTATCATCATTTCAGTCGTAGAACGTCTTCTGTTGGATGTCCAGGCCTATGTAGGCCTCCCTAAGAAAGAGGGTGTTTTGCTCATAATTGTCGTGATGGGCAAACGGGGTGGCAATCGCAACGAGAATGCTGTAGGCCCATCCTGTTTGATTAACTATTTCGGTTGGATATACCGCCTTCTGTCAAATTCGGCTGTCTGTGCCTCGTACCAGGTGTCATAAGTTGCATCTTATGCTACGTAGTACTTGGGGAAGTTCTATTCTTAAGTGCCGGTACTCCATGAAACAGGGAATAGTAGACTAATAATTGTGATTTGATTTACTTTAAACCATAATTTAACTTACCTTACTTACTATTAATTGTATCATTTACTACCATATTTTACTTCACTTACTGTGTTAATTTGTAGACTGAAAATTCTCAAACCACCTCAGCTCCCACTACAGCTGATATGTGATGAGGGTAGTGATGACTTTCCCCAGTGATAAAGGCGTGTGCTTTCCTAACTCGTTGTACTGCTACATAGTTACTGGGTAGTTACACTCCGCCTGCGCCGAGTTCCCGTCGCGCGTCACGATATAGTGAATACTCACGCGTAGAAGGGCACCTGTATGTGTTTGTCTGGGCTGCCGGACGCGAGGTGCAGCTGGATGTCGGCGCACGCCACCCCGAATGGGCGCCGCATGCCCACCGACGAACTGGTCGGGGCCAAAGGTTGGGCCATGGAGCTACGTCTACCGATAAATAATAGCATATAAATAACGGTTCTAGGAAGGGCAATATTTCACACGATGTCTGTCTTTAGCGTAGACGTGATAAGGGTTTGTTTACAGTTCAAAACTGTTTGGAACGAGAGAGATTCGATTTTAACAGATGTCTTGAATATCGATTCCTTAGATTCCACAAGAGGAAAGAAAGAGGGAGACCCATATGGTACTAGTCGTCTTAATCCTGTGTAAAATGTTTGATATTAAAAAGTCAGCAAACAAGCATATGATTTGCTAGATGGTAATCGTGACCATGGCCTATAGACGCTAGTGTTATTACAAGGACATCACTAGCGTGTCACTAACCCTGTGAACTAAAGATACTCTGTCACATTTACCCAGTAATTTTACTGCCTCTCTCAACCTTGAAACCGAAACACAGCAATGCGAACACTGCTTATTCATGGTAGAAACTCACTGGTAACTCACTCTCGCCTGAGAGTGAGGTACCAATGTAGGCGATCTTTGTAAGAGGTCTACCTCGTGTAACTGTTGGCATGGTATAGTTTTAAATTTTACGCTAATTCGGTAGAGTCAAACCTCTTCTGGCAGCTTTATTACCAACAGCCTTATTTATATATTTATTGTAGCAGCTAATTTAGAATATATGTTGACAATTAATAATAGGACATACCTGTGATCGACATTCTGTGGGTCCATTGACCCTATTCGTACTACATGGCACACAAGATAGATTTTTTCTCTCTTCACATCGCTGGCCAAATCCTAAAAGGAAAACAAATGTTTTTTTATTATTATATCAGCATTAAAGATAAAATAGAAAGATGACTATCAAAAACCGTACGGCATATCAAACACAAAAAATCCCATGTACAATGGACCGCCGGTAACCCGGCCCCTGTCTTCTCCGCCTGTAATCCGACATGGTCAACAAGTATAATTTGTACTTCAGAGTACATATATGTACATATGTATATATAATTCAAGAATCTTATCATTGGATCTGTAATTTGTCGGATTACAAGGAACTCTTTTGTAAAAAAAATCCGGACTATAGGAGGTCTTAGGCAGTACTCTTTAATCCGAAGAATTCGATAGTTCGACACTGCCCTGCTAAATGTTTGTCGGACTACCGGGGGTCCACTATATTATGGTAAGAAAAATTCTTTCACGATTGGTTCACACAGGTCGCAGTGGTAATCCTTATCGGCACCTCAATGACGGCAGAAATAGGACAGACTATTTCTGCCATCATTGAGGAGTTCGCATCTGAACATTGAAAATTGTCACAAAGTTGACCCAAGTGATACTCTTGCGCACCCGTTTCCAAGTGCTTATTTATGCTGTTTTTTTAAACATTAGCATACATTCCGGGAGATGATAAGTCACCCCGTGTTATCACTATTTTGTGACCAAGGACATCATGTCACATAACGCATTATATCTATATACTGCATCTCTTCAAACTGAAATACCAATGCAAGCACTGTAGTTTGACGGTAAAAATGTGACATTGCGGTATATAGATCACCGGGTTCATCACAACCAACCTTACTTAAACGAGTACATGAAGAAGGCAAGGGACCAATTCAGTCAAATGACCGTTCTAGTCCAAGCATCTACCGCGAATACGTCTGGCCAACAGTGTAGAACTTCAACTCACAGTGAACACGACTTGCGCCGGGTTGAAGTTCGCCACGGGCCACCTTAGCATCAGATGTTCGGTGAGCTTGTTCCCTGCTGAGTCGTACAGCGCCAGCTGCAGCTCCGCCGCGTCCGTCATGCGGCACACGAAGTTGTGCACGCGGAGGGCTATCGTGTAAGTCCTCGCAGTGGCCGGTGAGGTGGTAGACTGGCTCGTTGGGGTTGTCTCCTACCAAAGATGAGATTCACAAACAAATATGAGCACATGAACACTGATGTCGTAGATTGTAAATTAATTCGTTATTTGTTTTGTTTGACATAATGATATTATTTGATATAATGATATTGTTAATTACAATATAATGTAATATTAATAGGTCGTGAGGTACCGGCAGAGTAGATTAGTACCTCTCTCTGCACCAGGTGTCGTAAAAGGCGATTAAGGTACCAGAACCGACAGGTGGCGGTATATCCACCCTAGGTAATGTAGCTCAAATACACAGCAGATGGGCTGCAGCATCCCCGTCGTGTAAGCTGCGCTCTGCGATTGCCTACACGCTTGCCCAGCGCTGCAGTTATGGGCAAAATTCCCCATTTCTATGGGAGCCCTATGTCTAGCAGTGGACTTGCAATGGCTGTAATTATGAATAATATTAAGGAAGCGGCAGCTTTATCGCATAAAGCTATTTCTGCCAGGTTAGGTGAAAAATGTAAGTAAAAATAAATACATACAATACATTGGTTAGATACTTTGTTGTACCCGTGTTAAGCAAATCATAATTACGCATTATACAAGTAAAACACACACTTTTAATTACTTTATAGGTTTTATACATTGAAAATTATGAATATAATCAATTTTTGTCAAGCTTGACGGAGGGAAGATTACATTACATTTAAATGTACTACAATATTTAAATATATAATTATACAAGGGGGATTTGTTATTTTTAATAAAGTAATCATCCATATTTTTTTTTACTAGCATACTTATTAGCCCGGACAATATATTTTCTTTACTATTTTTTACCCCTTGTCATTTTAAACCCCAACCTCCAAAAAATAAACGGCTTTAAAACCTAACACATTCAACTTTTTACATATTCTGATCGACGTTTTGGTTACCTTACGGCAATTTTGAAAACGGTTTCATTACTAGTAAGGGACGCGTCAATGTTAATTATGATATCGATACATTTGAAAAGAAAAATTATTTTATTCCACAGTATCCGTAAATGAGGTTGGTATAAAAAAGCAAAATAAAATATAATTCTTCCAGACTCTTTCTTTCTAAAACTAATGGCGGTCAAATATCGTCTATCCACAACTGCGGCGTGTAACTAACATCAGGAGAAACTTTAAAATTAGCAATATAACAAGGACTTTCCTCGAGTATTTGACAATATATAAATAACTATATAGATTAATATGATTATATATGTATGTTTTGCCTGATCTATGACGTAACGACATCCTGCATTCTGATTGGTCCGTTTTAAAAGAACGCATGCAAACGGTGCACTGGCGTTAAAGCAACAATATAAAGCAAAATGTTCATGCTCATTGAATCAGTTTTGCTTCAACTAGCGAACCGAGTACTGACTCAGTTTTTCACATTCGTCAGTGGTAGTTCAATACCGCGAATGTAACAGAACTAAATTACAGTTTTTAAAATGTTAAATTTTAAACTTTATTGTCAACTGCTACATACGCGGTTTTGCGGTATCCCTTCATAACTCTCGACATGTTATTGTAGTGACTAAGCCCTTCGTATAATTTTAACTATTTCCCTATGGCTTATATCACAAATGAATCATACCATTGTTATTTGCTTTAGTGATTTTGCCGCCTTTGTTTGAAATTGTATAAAATATGGTAATATGCAAAATTATTAGAAAGTCCGATCTATAGTTTGTGAAAATATCCATTTAAAATTGATTTTGCCAAATATTTATTCATTAAGAAGTAGCTTAAATTATATATAATTATATATAAAACGTAGAAATTTCGTCATACTGTGATTATTACCGGAGACAAAATATGCGAGCAAAATAAGTTCTTTTTATTGTTAGTAATATGGTATACATGATGATTTAGACATTACAAACCTACAATAATATTTTAATTAGTTATATACAAATTATTGACTAATTATTATATTCAAGAAATGCTACATAAGTAAGGTTACCTCGTAATTAATTCCACATAAATTACTCCAGATTTTTAGTGGACTTTTAGTATCTTATTTTAAATTCAAATTATTATCTAGTACTTACACCTAACGTAACTAGACGCTTAAATTAAAAACTATGTGCTGAAGTACCATAAGATGTAGTAAATAACGTTCACATTCAATCATTTTTCAATTAACTTTTAACTTTATTTGCATCTGCTACTTACTCGGTATTGCACTATAATTGTCGAGTTACAGATCTTATGCATTATATCTAACAGTTTTTGATTGATTTCAATCGTTACAAAGTTTCTAAGGCACAAATTCCATTCTCACATCACATTTAGGCACAAATATAAATAATATTTCTCAATAAAAAAGCAAACGTTCTACTAAATGTTTTGCTAAGTAACCGTTCATCCAGGCCTCCTATTTAATAACTTCAAAATGGCTAACATTTAAATTTGAGCCGTATTTACACGAGCTAGGGCACAAGTTTTGAATGCACGCAACTGGACGAAATCTTTGTTATTGTACTATATTACAAGCTTGTGTTAAATTCGAGTAGCTGTTTAAATAAAATAAAAAAATACCTTTACACACATTTATTACATAAAAAGATACAAAATGTTGAAATCTAAAATAAAATTTTTGTTATAATCAGTTAAAATATCAAATTATATTGGCGTCGTGAAATAGAGCGGGAACTCTTTATGTTTCTCTTTTGTTTGCAGTAAAACCATCACGAGAACTCCACACCAAGAAACACCCCTGATAATAAAGTTTTTATTAGCATTCATATTGTTTAACTTTTTGTAAAGGGTTGTAAGGATCCAAAAGAGAAGAATATAATGTACGTGGAACTTTTTACGCTTCGCTTTCAATTACAGTAAAACCACCAAGCCAACTCCACACCAAGAAACACCCCGGATAATAAAGATTTAACGATCAATTAAACGACCGGCTTGGCCCGCTCAGATCCCGCGAGCCTAGCGGGCGCGACCAGCTAAACGCGTGGTCGCGGCCGCGGGGTTCGCAGGATAATTACGGGCATCGGACCTCTCATCTATGACAGGCCCCGCCCTCTTTTGTCGGTTTGCGCTGGAATTGATATCTGAGTAGTCCAGCAATAGGATCATCCGAAAAAAAAATGAAAATAAAAAGAAAAAAACGACCGGACTCACTATCATCCCGCTCGAAGGACCAAATTAGATTATAGCAGTTATTATGACCTTTGACAGGCTACGACAGAGTAGAAAAGCAGCTTCCATTAAATTGGGTGCTGTAAGAAGCGGAAATCCAAACTCACATGCTTAGATATACCTACTTATACATTTGTAGTTCATGTTTGATTTGCGTCTATTTCTTTCAGTATTTTGGTCCGCGTATTTTTACTTCAATTAGGTTCCCATTTATAAGTCTTAAAAAATTTACGAACCTGTATTTATGAGGATAACGTTAATTCTTTTCGGGTTGTACCTCCCCATATACCAGGTGTCGTAAGAAGCGACTGATGTAACTAAACCTACAAATGGCGGTATATCCAACCGAGTATAAAAAGTAGCTCAAATGCAACAGGGCGGGGATGGGCAGCAGCATCCGAGTTGCGAAGCTACGCACTGCGATTGCCAAGCTCGACAATTATTATGGGCGATTTACCTCCTTGTTGGGAGGCCTATGTCCAGCAGTGGGCGTTTTTAAGGCTGCCATGATGATGAAGATGATGAACGTTAGATGTGGATTGAATATTGGATGCCGTGGTCCAGAAAACAGCAGCAAAAAAGAACCGAAGAATTGATGGACTTTTCGTGAGATTATAAATTATAAAATCAAGTCGAGATATACATAAATTGTATATACATTTATTCTTTAGAAAGTTTCTAGCTTAATCCAGCGTGCTCATAAATTCTAACACGATTAACGTATATTTGACGGATCCGATGGCAAAGATGGTAGTGATCCTATCTTGTGCGACAAGAATCGTACGTTCGATTCCCGCCCAGAGCAAATATTTATATGATGATATTTTTTGTGTCTGGATATTTATAGATATGTATTTAGTGTATTCGTGATTACTCTGTTATATGGCGTCCGTAACACAAATGCTTTAAGCGACTTCCCACAGTCAGATCAGTGTATGAAATGTTCTGGGAATTTATTATAATTATTAATTTATATACTTAGGCCCACTGCAACAAGGGGTGCAAAGCGTAAACCGACGCTAGTGCCTCGTCTACTCCGGCAAATACAACAAATATATATATAGAAAATCTTTGGCATTACTCTCAGATTGCATTTAGGTTGAATGCAATCTGCTTGTATTTATGAATTCATAGTTGAAAATCGTGCCGTATTAGCCGTGAGGTACCGGCAGAGTAGAATAGTACCTCCCCCTGTACCAGGTGTCGTAAGATGCGACTAAGGTACCAGAACCGAGAGGTGGCGGTATATCCATGCAAAAAAGTCAGCACAAATGTACAGGGCGGGGATGAGTAGTAGCTTCACCGTCGCGAAAGCAGCGCTCTGCGATTGCCAACACGCTTGCCCAACGCGGCAATTATGGGCAACAGTGGACGTTTAATGGCTGGTATGATGACGACTAGTTGAAAACACCCAAAGCTTGATATAATCAAAGAAATGTACTTCTAAAACATGGAGTCGCACTGCATGTCGCGTCGTATCCTTGTGGTCGCTTCATTCCTACGGAAAAACTTGTACACGCTGGACATTTTAATATTTTTGTTATATAATTTGTTAATTTTCTTAAACTATTTAAAACATAAGACTCACCATATTTTTGTCTATCCTAGCATTGGCTTCGTCATGCATCGAATTAAGTCTGTATGTCGATGTTTGCAGCGGATCCACGAGTATGCCGCTGCTCGAGCGAACTGCGAGCTCCATACCAAGGATTCTGTTTGATTAAGAAGCATTCAAAATTAAAATCAATAATTACTAACAATAAGTGGTATTCTTAAACTTCAGTTACTTGTAGACAACTTGTACACAAGTTGTTCCTTTGTAAGATCATCTTTGTAACAATATCCAGACAACATCCATTTAACATCCAGACATAGAACAAGTACAAAAATCTTTTTAAAAATGTTTGTCCCGGGGGATCAGGATCCCGGAGATAGGATTTAACTTTCGGACTTCAGGCACTGATATAGGAGCGGATATGCCTAACAGTTTATACATTATAATTGGAAGGACATATTTGTTCCAAGAAAAGAACATATTTTGTCGTTTATATGCGGAAATATATGTTTATTGTCCTTTTTCACGCTCTATTCACACAACCAGTTTTGCAATCATACAGTTAGATACAGGGAGTACGGAGAAAAACATACGCACACGCCTTTAAACCTAAAAAAGCCTATTATTAACGTGGGATTTACGATAAACGACTATTTTAACACAAAAAGTCTATAGATGGCAATAAGCAATTTTAAAATGCACTATCAGATAAAAGCTAATGTAATTCGAATAAACTTATCCGATTCAAAATTTTCTCTCACCGAATTATTATAAAAAACCTTATTCATTTTTTTTTGTTACCTTTTCACGATTTATCAAGCAATCTTCGTTAAATTTTACAAATATATATAGTACATTTTATCCGTAAAAAAGAACTATATCTTAAAAAAAATTATTGATAATAACTGATGTAATCGAATAGTAATTTAATATATTTTGTATTGTGTTTTTTACTCTTTTAAGAAGCTAAAACACTTTTAAATGCTGAAGTAACTTTAAATTATAACGTGTTTCAAACACTTAAAAATGTATTATCGCGTCTAAGAAAATTATTATCATCAACGATCTATTTTATACTGACAAGAAAGAAAGAAAACCATTTATTAATCTTACTAGAAAAAAAATAAAAGGAAATAAATCGTATAATATACATGAATAAGCCGAAATTAAAAAGAAAAAAAATAGTTACACAAGACAGAAAAAAATTACACAGAGTACCATAGACCAAGTTAGATAGGCGGGAAACACTTAAAAAGTACAATAGAAGCAGAAATAAAAGAAAATGTTACACAAGAAAGAAAATATAAATTACACAGAGTATGTACCACAGACAAAGTTAGATAAGCGAGAAGGTCAATTAGATGTCTATGATTGTGAAAATTTATAAATCTTTACATTCTTTCACCGCGTAAGGACGAACGAATTCTACCTCGGTCGCGCGAGACTCGGTCAGCACTGTCCAGTTATTATTAACTAAAGTCTAGGTTTACAGACGTCTATATTTAACTGAGAAACTATACTCCTACTAAATCTATATAGGCGGGTTTTAGAAAGTGCGAAGTATGTATGGATGTTTGTAAGTCTTCCAGGCCAGGTCGGCTTAACAGGTCTGGTTAAAATTTAGCGCAGAAATGTTTGATAGTCCAGACTAAGAATAATTCTATTGATATTGTTAAGTACTACTTGAGTTTATTTGTTAGAAACGTGCAAAAATATCTTCTTTACATAGTTCAACTTTATGTGAGATTCCTTTTTTTTTTTAAATAGACCCTACGTTACTCTGTGTAGAAATAGTTTTGTAACGGTGTTTATAGCAGTCAGTGTTAGTCTAGCTGATAGTCTGCCTGAACTTGACATTAATTTTCACTTTTCCCGGATTTTTGTCATTGATAAAATCGTTTGATGGCGTACCGTAAGATTGTTGACTTTTGATTTTCAATGTTTGTGTATTTCGCTATTTAATTTTACATCTTTACTGAGTGATTATTGCCATTTTTTTAAATATTACTAATTATGCATAATGTGATTGCCTGTATAATTGAAAGAACAGTTAGTTAATATCTTTTTGAAAACACAATTATTGTACATAATTTAAAGTTACTTAAGTTCGTAATCCAATATTAAATAAATAAACGGTTAAAGAATTTTCAAAATCGGTATAAGTCGTCATTGAGTTAAATAGTACCGAACAAAGAAACAACCAATGAAATCGTTACTTTTTATAATCTCATAATTTATACTAAGCCTATGTTCGCTGATACTTTTCTAATATGAGAGAATTAGCAGTTTCCCGCAAATTCACCCGCGTTAAGTTGTTTAACTTTCATACTGATTTTGCAACCCCCTTTTACCTCCCTTAGGGGTGAATCTCGAAAAAAAATTTTACACGTGTTTCATTATTTTTAGTGAAGAACCCTTATACTGAATTTTATTCGAACAACAGTCAGTCAGCTTCTCATTATATATATATATATATATAGAATTGTAAAAATGGTCTTGTCTTGTATCGCTTTAACTCATACAAATAAACAACACCTCTTTATAATATTTTATATCAAGTTATTCAATTTGTTACCTGTTTCCTTTGTCAATTGTGAAGAGGGCGGTCCGGGCGACTCTTCTCAACTGATCCTGTGGGAGAGTCCCGGAGGCAGCCGCCCTCCGTAGTTCTAGTAAAGCTCGCATACTCACTTCCATATAGTTAAACCTTTCGTCATTAGTCTGTAAAGATAAGAAATATTCAATTTATATCATTGTCTAGGCCTGCGTTGACCTTTAATTACACTATTTGAGCCTTATCATTAGAGATGGGTACCGGCAGAGTAGAATAGTACCTCGCTCTGTAGCAGGTGTCGTAAAAGGCGACTAATGTACTAGAACCTATAGACGGCGGTATATCCATTCAAAACAATGTAGCTTAAATGCAGGGCGGGGGTCGGCAGCAGCATCTCCGCGTGGTAAAAATCCCCTTTGTTCCCAAAATTTCTTGGGTAGGCCTATGTCAAGCACTGAACATAAGGTTGAAATAATGATGACTTACTCAAGCAACAATGGCGGCCAGTTTTTATCGCAGGTTCCGTTCTAGTACTAAGTTACGGAAAGCTCATTACGGGCGTTACATTATTCAGAATGAGCGCAGGTTTGATTGAGTCGACGTCGTCATTGACATCGTCTGGCGTCCAATAAAATTAATAGATTAAATGTCTGACAACTCTTACGATAACCTGACATCGAAATAAGTAGCTTAAAGCACTTGTGTGACGAAAATCAGACCACAGACAATTGCAAATAAAATAATAAAATACATTCGAATAACATAGACACTAAACAAATACAAATATTCATCATATAAATATTTGTCATGGTTGGGGATCGAGCCCACGACCTTTAGCGCACAAGGATCACTACTATTTGAGCCAACGAACCCGTTAAAATGTCCTTTGTTTTATAACGGCATAATAACTATATCTGTGAGATACCGGTAGAGTAGAATAGTACCTCTCCCTGTACTAGGTGTCGTAAGAGACGACTAAGATACCAGAACACGCAGATGGGGGTATATCCATCCGCAATAGTGTAGCTCAAATGTACAAGGCTGGGATGGGCAGCGACATCCCTGTCGCGAAAGCTGCGCTATGCGATTACCAACACGCTTGTCCGGTTTGGCAATTATGGGCAAATTCCCCCTTTCTTAGGGAGGCCTATGTTCAGCAGTGGACTTCCAATGGCTGATATGATAATAAAGTATTTAAACCATACTTACTATGTACAGGTTTTTCCATTGGTCTAGCCACTCCCTTAGGGTCTGTGCTATGTCGTGTGAGACTCCGGTGCCGCCGGCCGAAGCTACTATTGTGCCACCGCATCTGAAACAAACAAATATTAATAACACGCCTTATATATTGACCTGACTCGGTGATAAGTCGCTTCGAGCGCCAGTGTTACGGCCATCAGACAATAGAGGAGTACTTTTAGAAACCTCAGCTAAGAGTTGCAAGAGGTGGAAACGATTATGCAAGATACAAGTACACTTAAAAGGAAGGGTTATCATTACGGGCCTAATGGTGCAGATAGTAGTGATCCTATCTTGTCCGCCAAGGGACGTAGGTTCGATTCCTAACCAGGGCGAATATTCATATAATGATATTTATGTTTGTACGTTAAATATATATATTTAAGCAGTATTTTTGTGATTCTTCTGTTGTCTGGTGTCCGTAACACAAGTGCTTTAAGCAACTTACCAAGGAGTCAGGAATTTTTTTTAGTTGTGAAAACAGATATCATATAAATGTTTTTTTCTGGGTGGGGATTATACACATGGCCCTTGGTCCATAAGTTAGGATCACTACTATCTGCGCGCGCCATCGGGTTCATCATTTCCTTATTTTTGGGAAGGCATTTGTCCTGCACTGGACGTTTTACAACTGCTATGATGATGATGAATACATAAACTTCAGCTGACCATGAGGTGCCGCCAGAGTAGATAGTACCTCCCCTGCACCAGAACCGACAAATGGCAGTATATCCATCAATATTCTACCTCAAATGAACAGGGTTATTTCAACTAAGAAAATGATTTTTGAAAATTCATTCCCCAATTTCAATCCCCCCCCCCCTTAAGGGGGTGGTGCAATCGGTGAATTAGTTTAAGGAATTAAGGAATGATTTTTGAAAATCATTCCTTAAGGGGGTAAAAGGAAGGTCAAAGCAAAGTTAGTATGAAATGTCTACAATTTAACGCGGAATGAATCCGCGAGGCGCTGCGAGTTGTTAATACACCTATGTATCCAATTAACTCTTAGCAAGTTTCGTTATCTAAATACCGATATAGAGTATAAAACATTTTGCTCTCAACAATAATCAGTAGCGAAATACAGCATGCAACATATCCCGTACTGCACTGATAATATATTAATTGGACATGGCGTGAATCATTATCACGATTATCATGGGTCATTGACCTGTCAACTACTCTGGTTTGTGTGCTAATGTGACAGATTGGGGATATTGGTCAGTATTCTATTAGGTTCGCTTATCTTCGTGCTTATTTCATATATTCGAGGAATTTCATCTTTAACGCATTGATTGACATAAATACACAAGCTTACGCCTATTTCAAACAGTTGTAAGAAATAATATATACACAAATTAATAATAAAATTAAACATATGCACACGTTATCTCATACATTAACCTGGCTCCGACAAAGTAGCTTAAAGCTCTTGTTTTACGGATTTCAGACAACAGAGAAATTAAAAATATAATACTTAAATACATATAAATAACAGCGACACAGAACATATAAATATTCATCCTACAAATACTTGTTCTGGGTGGGGATCGAACCTACGATCCTTGGTGCAAAAGATAGAAGTACCAAATGCGCCCGGTGCATGCATGCATTGGTCCCGTCAAATGTCTATGAACTTGATCACTATTTGCTTCAATCTTGACATGCTATCCTTAATGTATACACGGCTCCTCACGGAATCGTCCTCATGGAAACGTACTAACTTTTATTTTAGGCATTGACATTTAATTAAATCACCCAGTAAAAGTATCGTCAAAAACAGTCCAGCCGTTTTAGATATTAGCCGAAATACACAGGAATATATTATTTTAATATACGGGCCCGGTGGCGCTGATGGGAGATATCATATTTTATGCGCCAGGAGTCGTGGGTTTAATTCACATCCAGGACCAATATTTATATGGTGATATTTATATTTTTCCTGTGTGTGGGTGTTAAAAATATGTATTTAAGTATTATATTTGTGATTCCTCTGTTGTCTAATGTCCATTACACGATGAGATGTCACAGTCGATGTAAGCGAGGATGGAGTCAGGTCAATATTTGAGATGATGTGGAATATATTTTATTATATATATATATATATCATGTGCAATTACAATATACATTCGGTAAAGAGCTGTCTTTTATTTATATAGAAGTATCAGTAAGATATGCAGGTCTTCTTCATGATGATACAATTTTAAGATAATAACATCCCTAGAAAGCTGCGATTGCACACCAGCTATACAACTAGGCAATTACAGATTCTTCTTCTCTGTGAAGAGCCCTACGTCCAACAGTGGATATCCAGCAGCATTACAAAATATTACCTGTCGACATTGCAGTCTCTTATCACCACGTAGCTCTTTGGGAACGCGCCGCTGGCGTCGCTGCGGAGACTCTTGCCCCAGAACCAGCGCTTCGTCTCCCGCTCCAAGTGGACCAGCTCGCCCACGTCGAGTTGGAGGTGGAATGAGGAGCCGGTGTTGAAGTTGTATATCGCTGGAACAAACGTTGCGATGATGCGGATTTTTTTCATAGGTCTTTACTTCATAAATATAGTGAGTAGAGAGTAGAGAGTAGGTAAGTAGAAAGTGTTTGCTATGTTTTGTATTGTATATGCTAAACTACAGATCGACATCTTAGATTAGGGTATATTGAAACTTAATCCCTATTTCAATGCAGGATTTTTTTAATTCTTCTTTAAAAATACGGTACCAAAATGATTTCAATCATTTGTACATGTTACTGGCCGGTTTTAAAAATGCCGTGGTGTTTAAAACAGTTTGATCTAAATTCAAATTTTCGTTTGATACTCGTTTTTACAGAAAACCACTTTTTATCCTACATTTTTGGTGCGAAGTTCCAAAAAATAATATCGGTTTTCATAACCTTTAGTCAATTTTTATGAATTTATTTCATATTCTTAACTGTTAAAGTTGATTTATTGCTATTTAGCTGTCTCAATAATGTTAGAGAAAGTGGTAAATCTACCAAAATTATTGCGCTTCTCGAAGAGGGTTGCAGCCAATGCTTCGTGGCTCAGAGGCTAAGTGTGAGTCGCTCAACATTTCAAAGGACCTGGCAGCGGTATCAAGACACCGGTTCCGTCGAGAGAAGGCCTGGTTCTGGAAGGAAACCATGTACCCAACCACGGGATGATCGTTTTCTTGTGAGTCGCGCATTGAGAAATCGCAAGTCTTCGTATGTGAACCTTATGAACAACCTCGAAGAAGTAAAAAATATATCACCCGGCCTGCGGCCCTTAGTTACTCCGTGAGCACAGAGCTCAGGTTTAGGCTTAGGTTTACTCGAAATTGTGAGTCATAAACTCAAGAAGACTGGAATAGGATATTGTTCTCCGATGAAGCCAGGATATCTCTGTTCGGTGAATATCGACGTCGGCGAGTGCTATGAAGACGAGGAGAACGCTTTGCAGGCTTGTTTTGAAGAAATCACACCTTATGGTGGGGGCTCTGTTATGTTTTGGGCAGGAATAAATTCAATGGATCGTACAGAGTTAGTCGTCATTGAAAACGGCTCACTGACTGAAAATCGATACATAACGGAAGTTCTAATTCCTCATGCAAAACCCACATTGGCCGCTTTAGGAGAAGACTCAATTTTTATGGACGACAAAGCTCGCGCCCATCGGTCAGGCGATGTGGAAGGAGTGGGAACGTATTCCGCAAGCAAGTATTTGGGATATCATCGCTAGCATACCCAGACGAATTCAAGCTGTGATTTCAGCTAGAGGGGGTCATACTTGGTAATAAACATTTATCTTCTACTTTATTAAAGAAAAAACAAACAAACATCTTTGTTAACTTTTACTTCACAAGCATATGCACTACTAGCGAGCATACACTAGTGAACTTTAGCATTAAAACCCATAATTTTTATCAACATTTTATGATAATACAGATGAAGATGATTATTTGCTTATTAATTTACAAAATTGTGAAAGTAAAACTACCTATAACTATCAAATAAACCAATAGTAACATTTGAAATGGTTGATTGCTTTGGTGTCCGTTTTTTGCAAATGAGTTTAGATAATTAAGAGTAATTCAAGAGGAAGGTTTATAGATAAGACATGCATAATATAGTAAAGAGATACTGTTAATTTTTAAGGTTTTTTATGTGAGATCGTTAATAAAACTTTTTTCGCGATAACATTACAAACGCTGGCTAAACCCAACGATATAGATCGAAAATAATGTACTATAGAATAGTTCACATTAAAAATAAGTCCGGATGCCTATCTCTTACGCGAAACTCGGACGATGACGCAGGTCTAAACCAGGGTACCATGACTGTCCCTTTTTTTTGGACGAATCTATTGCTGGACTACTCAGACGTCAATTCTAGCGCCACCGAAAAAAGGATGACTGTACCATGTCATTGACCACGGCCTGTTGCCGCATAGCAGATGTTACAGACAACGGCAAACGACGCCGTCAGCCGCAACACTCCCAACGAGCTGGGACCAGCGAACGCACTTTATTATTTGTATGTGTTTAGTGTTCTTTTAAATGAGTAAAATGTGGTCCGACCACGTGGTACCTACGTTCACTACTAGACAGATATGCCAATATTGTATATATTTATTAATATTTAGTATAATATTTGTATAACACAAGTGCTTTAAGATACTTATCGAGTCAAGTCTGAGGATGTTAAATTTATTTATATCATCTTTATAAAATCAACTAAATAACAATCAGACTCCAGCTTTCTAAACGTCGTTTATCGGTATCTCCGGTTCTTTCGAATTTAATTTATTACACTGTTAATAAATTGATAAGATAATTACAAACAAGCATAACTAAAGCTTGAATGTTTCCATCCAAATTTTCCTCCATCAATTGTAAGTGAAGAAAAATGATGGTAACAAAATTGTGTAAAATATCATTTATATTGACTTCTTTGACAAAAGATTTTAATAAACGTATAAAACTACATCATCAAAGAAGAACTATTACTGGACAACGTCCACTACAGCACATAGGCCTCTCCAAAGCAGGGGAAATTTGCCCATGAATGCCACGCTGGGCAATCGTGGTGACAATAGCAGAGCGTAGCTTCGCGACGGGATTACTGCTGTCCTGTTGCATTCGAGCTTGTCGCCCACCTTGTGAACTGATGATACTATGTCGCATTTACCCAATAATTCTCTCACCCTTCTTACAGGAACACACAAAAAAACCAGCAATGCGAACACTGCTATTTGGCGAAGAAATAGGTGAGTGAGGTACCAATTCAACCATATTGGATATCCAACTGTACCAGGTGTTGTAAGAGGCAACTACGAGTAAGGTATCGGAGCCGACAAATGGCGGTATATCTATCCGAAACAGCACAACAAAATTGCTACAGGGTGGGGATTGGCAGCAGCATCCTTGTCGCGAAGGTGTGCACTGCGAATGCCACCACGTCTGCACAGCGCGATAACTATGCTCACAAAATACCCAATCCTTGGGGAGGCCTATATCCATTAGTGGACTTTCTTTTGTTGATATGATGAGGTTAGTACCTCTTAATATTAATTAAGGAGAGTTTGAGTTGTGTTCGTCAATCTTAAGATGTGTTAATGTATGACCTAATGAACGCGTAAAGGCTAACAATATTCAATAACGATGCATTATTAACATACATACTTACACACACAAATACCCACAGACTCGGTAATTGCCTAACCATCTCATTGATTTAAATTTAGCTCATTGTATACGGAAAACGCAAGGACAATTATGTGTTTTAATGTAATTAGTTGCTGGTAGTGACACAGTTTATATATAACACTATGAAGATGTACTTCAGATAGGGCCTGAACAAGGCTATTTAATAAAGGTGACATACATTATAACCACAAAACAAATAGGTACATAAGCCAAGCTACATGCAAAGAGCAATGCACACATAGACACCGCTCACGGACACGATATCTCAGACCGGTTGGTACCAGCGCGAATACCATCTGCTTAAAACACTTTTCTATAATAAACAAAACTATTATAAAATAAATAAATAAATTGCTGTAATGTTTAGTCGCTGTAAACTTTTTCCTGGATTGTTTAAATTTACAATTAACTTATTTTTATAATTAGTTAGTTGCTATTGGCAATCGGTTTTTCACTTCCAGTTTGTCCTTCGACCAAGGCCCCCTCTGAAGCTTTCCATTATATGTTGTCTCTTGCAGTGCGTGTCCATTTTGGACCAGCTCTCGGATACCATTCCGTTACTACCCTCGTCCATTTATCTTTGTACAACTAATTAAATATTTAAGTTATTATATGGCTTGGTATGACTACTTTTTACGATTTTAACTCAAAATCCACTCGGCAAATTTAAATAATTCTTTCAAAGTTAGAAACATAGTTCTTCAACGAGTAACTGGGCTATATTACATAAAAAATTCAATTATAAACTGCTAAAATGGTATATTATGTGGTAAAATTTATATATTGTGCGGTTTTAACAAATAAACTCAAAAACCACTCGACTGATTTTATAAAATAGGTTTAAATTATAAATAAATATATTTATTCAGGCTAAGGCACTTTTAAATCGTGAAAAAAATACCTAAAAAAGTATCCATGAGTAGCTAATTACACTTTTACACAAATGACAGATAACCTTGACAATCAGTGTTATAAAAATAATTTAAACAATGCGATCATTGATTGTCCTACTTTAATGCTAGTCTACCGTAGTTCATTACACGAGCCATCAGAAAATAACTTGCAACTATTTCTTTACTGATGGGAAGCTACATTATCATGAAATAAGCTGTATTTTGTTCTCGGAATCACAATCGTATGGGTATGGTACGGGAATTAGGCGGGTAAAACCGCAGTGTAATGCGCATTAGTTTACATTTCGAATCTCCCTGTTGCATCCGCAACAATAAATGAAACAACTATATACGAGTGCTACTCCCGATAGATTTATGTGCATAATCCTGCCTCAACGCGACCACCAAGCGTAGGTATAAAAAATAAGGGCCTGATGTCATTCGGTAGCATCATGTGCAACAATGTTCGTGGATTCTATCCTCTCTCAGGACAGGATTCTATATTCTCTCAGGATAGGATTCTATCCTGTCTCAGGATAGGATTCTATCCTGTCTCAGGATAGGATTCTATCCTGTCTCAGGATAGGATTCTATCCTGTCTCAGGATAGGGTTCTATTCTGTCTCAGGACAGGATTATATCCTCTCTCAGGACAGAATTCTGTCTTCTCTCAGGACAGAATTCTATCCTCTCTTAGAGTAGAATCCTCTCTCAGGATAGGATTATATCCTCTTTCACGACAGAATTCTATCCTCTCCCAGGATAGAATCCTCTCTCAGGATAGAATTCTCTCTCAGGATAGAATCCTCTATCAAAATAGAATCCTCTCTCAGGACAGGATTTTATCTTCTCTCAGGACTTCTCCTTCTTGATCCTTATAGAGGATAGAATCCTGTATAACGCACAATTATGTGTGTGTTAAGCATTTGTTAATGTCCGGGTGTTTTATGTATGTATTTAAGTATTACATTTTCCCCACGGCAAAGCACAAACCCCCTTTTTTACCAGGTATCGCGAGGCTACTCAGATACCGGAACACACAGATGGCGGTAGATCCATCCGAAACTGTGTATCTCAAATGCAAAGTGCGGAAAAGGGCAGCAGCATCCTAAGCCCCACCACGCTTGTCTTGACAAAATTGCCATTGTTTTGGGAAGCTTATATGCAACAGTGCAACAGCTGATATGATTAAGTATTTTGTAACTCCCCTGATGTCTGATAACACTGATGATGATCATCATAAATTTCTTGAGTCATATCCTTGAGCCAAAACTATTTGCAGTATTAATCTATTAAAATCCTCTTCAGCTTTATAATACTATAGTATTATCACAAGGATACCACTAGCGCGTTGCCAACCTTGTGACTTGAAGAATTTATGTCAAAATACCCAGTAAATTCACTGCATCTCTCACCCTTCAAACCAGAACACACGAATGCGAACACTACTGTTAGGCGTAGATATAAGTCAGGTGAGTGAGGAAGTGAGAGTGAGGTACCAATGCAGACGACCTTTGTATGAGATCTATCTACCTACAGTTAAACTGTTTAACTTCTTTGCATAGTTGTTTGAATCAAGATAATCTTATTGTTCCTCCTATATTCGGAACATGATCATTGTTTTCATCACTAAATAATTAAAGTATGTGTTGGTCCGTTAATATACACTTCAAGATAGTCAAATAGTCGAACGAATGTATTAAAGTAAATAAACCGTATGAATGCGGTTAAACAGAAGTATTATTACGTTTTACAAATACATTCGAATTTGGTATATCCAGTGGAATCATAATCCGTGCGTCTGCCAGTTTCGAGCTAAGATACACAGCTTAGTTAGTGTCAATTATGTTCTCGGGACCGTTACCCGACATACCGAGGAGCCAATGAATGCTGATTAAAATCTGTGCCTAAACACACAAGTACATATAATTGACACTAAGAGTGTCTGTGTAAAGTGATAATAAGAACTGTTTACAAAATTCATGGGAAAATATTAACTAAACTGAGTCACCAAAAAAACATTAATTCTGACACTATAGGAGATATATAGAGTACCTTTTTGAACAAACAAGGATCATTGATTGCATCGCCTACTTTTTTACCCCTTATTGTCAACGGTCTAAAAAATTAAAACGACTAGATTTTCTTCGAACAATTTTTTTTTTGTAATTTTTTGTAATCATTTTTAATCAAATTCCTACAACATCTTATACATTGACCTGACTCCGTTGTAAGTGGCTTAAAGCACTTGTGTTACGAATGCCAGACAACAGAGGAATCACTAATATACTACTTAAATACATATATTTAACACACAGACACAGAACAAACACAAATATGATCACATAAATATTTACTCTGGGTGGGAATCGAACCCACGACCTATGGTGAACAAGACAGGATCACTACCATCTGCACCATCGGGCCCGTCAATATTGATTTATCCAAAATATGTGCGCCTTTCGCCTAATTTTTTTATCTCTATTTTCTACTTCCTAAACGGTAACGGTGTAAACGGAACAATTACTCTTTTATAATATTTATTTATTAAATTTATAATTAGAAAAACACCCACGCCGTTCTGACCTAGATTACTGTTAGGTTGTAGCTCTATTATTTTTCTTATAGTTGTACATAGAAAGACAGTTCACTGTTTTAATTTACTAAAATGTTATTCAAAGATTTAAATTATTATAGTAGGTAAATACACAAGATTAAAAATTGTAAAGGCTTCCAATATCAAGACCAATCAGTAATAGAGCAAACACAACAGTTGGGATACAAAATAATCGATGTTTATTATTTCTTTAAAAACTTGTTTTAACCACATTCTGTTTTTATCTAAATATAACATAGATAAATAAAAATGTTAAAAATTGCGCTCAACTATATTCACAGATTTACAAGAAGTATTAGCAATTTTATGCGTGACGAAGGGCACCCGACAATCAAACGGATGAAGTCAAGGAAACCATAACGCACATTTTAAAGGCTTCAAAACAATAACCTATTAAGTGTCACAGTTAATACGGTTACTAAAAGATAACCAAAACGTTAATTATAAATGTTATAGCATGTAAATGTAATAAGAATGTAAAAATACAAAAAATAATCATTTAGAAGTTATATTATTGTTAAAAGTAGTAAATGTCTAAAAATATTATCAAGGAAACCAGCTAGCATTGAGAAATAAGGCAGCTTATTGACCTTTGACATTATGATTACTGATTTGAGGTAAGATGATAATTGATAGAAACCCCATAATTAGTACTGTATATCTAAGTTTTAATGTCAATTGGTTTATTTATGTATCATTTTACTACTGACGATTGAACATCAATTTCATAGCTTACTGGCTTTTATTTATATGATTGCGTTCCATTGAAAATAGAACTAGTCTACAATATTAAGTTCGAATTACGCACACATACATCACGCCCGTGGTGTAGACAGAGACTTATGGATCTTGACATACCTCTCTCACTTCCATTACTTGCATTATGACTTTCATACACGTTCGTGTATTATTGGTACTTATCGTATGATTGCCTAGGTCCTATACTGCCTCTTCCATTCTCTTTCGTTCTATATTTGTATGCAGTCATCCTAGTTATTTTATATATAATATCATATGTATTTATTGCTTTTATTTATACAAATATGTTTGTAACGTTTATCTATTTTGTATATTTGCTGCCTGCACGACTATATATATTTTTTCTGTTTCGTGTAATTAGTCTCCTGGGAGATAATGCCAACAGACATTAAGTCCGCCGTTTGTACTTTTGTAATATTTTGCGCTATAAATGAATATCAATACATTTAATTTACAAGAAGTAGACCTCGTACAAGATGCCTGCATCAGTTCCTCACTCTCACTTATTTATCTTGCCAAACAGTGTATGCATTGCAGTGTTTGAAGGGTGATGTACTAGGCAATGTGACATAATATCTTCAAGTCACAATGTTGGCAACGCGCTGGTGATATCCTTGTGATAATACAAGCGTCTATAGGTTGCGGTGACGCTTACTATTACGCGGATCAAATATTTTTTTGCCAAATTAGTGTAATAAAAAAAACATATACTGATGATGAGTGCGTCTATCTGAGAACCGCTTTATCAAGAAGTGTATTCAATCAATAGTAAATACTTACTGATAGTTTAAAATTGTCCACATGAATTCTCAAGTATCTTTTAATGTATACAGCTATGCCCATATATTTTATCGAGAAGTGTATTCAAGCTTTAATCAATAGAAAATCTCACTAATAGTTTTAAATTGTCTACATGAATTCTCAATTTTCTTTACAGCTATGCTCATATATATTCATATAACTTCTTCTAACAATAGTTATCTGCCAATTAAAGCATGGGTCCATATTGCGAGACAAAGGTCGGGTGCGATCCACATTTGTGATTCCTCTGTTATCTAATGTCCGAAATACAATTGCTTTAAGCGACTTATCTCAAGTCAATGTATTAGATGTGTGAATTTTTCTGGTGGCTCGCATAATGAACCTGGTATAAACATAGATATAAGACCCGTCTGGTGGCGGCAGACTAGTAATAAAGTAGAACACTCAATGATCTATTTGTTTAAATGACTCGTATAACACCATAAGCTTGTCAGGCTCATCGATCATAATAATATGTAAAATTGTGATTAGCAAATTTATATTCATAGATATTTTTTTGTCGATTAAAGTAGAGTAGCAGAGTTAATAAAGCTATATTTAAATTGACTTACTACTAGCTATATTTAAAATTATTAATGAAAGTTCCATCAAATAAGACATTTCATATTAAGTGCAGCATTCACATTCATACTTCAAAAAAAGCGCTGTTATTCCGACATCATATACAAACAGATACAGCAATAATTTATTTGTACAGGAATACAATTATTTTCTGATTTATTTTACATGAGTGATTATTACCTTTTTTTTAATATTAATAATTATATTATGCATGATGTGATTGCCTGTAATTGTAAGAACAGTTAGTTACTTTTTTTGAAAACACAATTATTATTCATAATCTACTGTTACTTATGTTAGCAATCCAATATTAAATAAATAAATACAAACCATTATTAAGGATTACCAACCGTTAACAGACTTGTCGTGACCATGCTAACGAACTCTAAGTTGCATCCTTCGCACTGTCGCCTTTTTAGCAACTACGCCTTTCACGTATGGCGTAACAATAGGGATGCCCAAATGGCATTGTTAACGCAAACTTCGTGCGTTCGCGATTCCGTTTGGCAAACGTGTGTTGTGAACAAATGCATAACTTATTAAAATACTAACTTAATAGTCAATTAAAAGAAAATTTGAATCATATTTGAATGGGAATACTAAAGCACGCTGGAAAATCTGTACGGAGTAGAGTTAAACTTAGCCTAGGAACAGATTACAGGAAAATCACATCAGTACACAGATTGGCCGTAGGGTACCGGCAGAGTAAAGTACCTCTGTACCAGGTGTCGTATACACCCACTCGATGCACCACAGCACAATGTCGCCAGCGCGGCAATTCTCGGAGATTAACCTCTTTCTTGGAGAGGCCTATGTCCAGCAGTGACGTTCAACAGCTGCTATTATGGCCATGACAATGCTGACACAGGTTACTTTTTATCAAAATAAATGTACTCCAGCTTCCTACCAAGCCATTATTAGCCTTCGCATCTAATAGATATCCATTCACTTTCATTCAGACATACTTCTACACACACTACAGCGAGGATATTCGCGCGCCTTATTTGAGAATATCTTTAATTTCTGGTTCGTCCATAGATCTACTTGTACAAATCACCTCATCTTTACTTTATAAAATATGCATTTCAGCTGCACTGTTTAGGATCGATATACCGCCATTTGTCGATTTTAATACTGTACTCTTACGACACCTGGTGCAGTGGGAGGTACTATGCTACTCTACCGGTACCTCACAGCATAATATTTATGCTGTGAGGTCCCGGCAGAGTAGAATAGTACCTCCCCCTGTACCAGGTGGCGTAAAAGGCGACTAAGGTAACAAAACCAATAGATGGCGGTATGGATATACCGCCATCTATTGGACTGCATTGTCTCGGTTGGATAACCGAGACAATGCAGCTCAAATGCACAGGGCGGGGATGGGCAGCAGCATCCCCGTCGCGAAAGCTGCGTTCTGCGATTGCCTATAAAATATTCATCATACCAGCCATTGAAAGTCCACTGTCGGACATAGGCCTCCCCAAGAAAGAGAGATTTTTGCCCATAATTGCCGCCCTTGGCAAGCGTGCTGCTTCTCATACCCGCCCTGTTGTATTTGAGCTACATTGCTTTGGATGGATAAACCGCCATCTGTCGGTTCTGATACCTCTTACTACACCTGGTACAGGAGGAGATACTATTCTGCTCTACCGTTAACATATTCCATTCCATATACCTTTTCATAGTTTTAACATACCATTTCAGTCTTATCACGCTACTTTCACCTACCGCTACCTTGATACTCAATTTCCTTAAATATTAACAATCAAGTGAACCACACTCACCAGCCAATTAATTCTTCAACCATTGTTGTTAAATATTTTTTTAAATATTCAACTAAAATCACTATTAAATAGCTATACTTCATCGTCCTGTTTTGCGAAAATCTCCCAGAGTGTTTTAGAACCATCTTCATATCTGAGCCATGTCACACCAAATATGAATTTAAGCCTTTCTTATGAAACAGTCACTCCATTATGAAACACCGTATGAAAATTAGTTAAGTAGCTTTTTAGCTTCGTGTTCGTACTAAAATTTGTAATAAGCACACAATGATTATCAAATCTACAAGAGTTGTTGTTCGCAGTTTCGACTGAATGCGAGAATAATTAGATCCCTTATATTCTATCCACAGAAGCGTTGGAAGTATTTTAGAAACACAATTGTGTGGTCTCAAATAAAGTTTATTCCAAACCTTACAACATACATAACAACATAACAAAACAGTGAAGGCGTCACTTGTTGATACCTTGACACAGAACAATCATGCAAAACTCATGGTCCCTTAGGTCCATAATAGAGACATCAGAACTGATGGAGGCCTACACTGTGACCTATGTACGGTTTGAAGGGAGAGAGGCAGTGAAGTTACTGGGTAATGGGACATAATATCTTCAACTCACAAGGTTTGGATAGCGCTAGTGACATCCGTGTTTATAACGAGCGTCAATATGCTGCGGTGACGCTTACTATCACGCGGACTGTATGCTTGTTTGTTGACTTGGTATAACAAAAAAATATCTAATCAAATGGTCTAAGGTAAACTCCGTAGCATTAGACTACAGCGTCCATTCATCCATCTATTAGTTTACTTAGTATTACTGTAACAGCCAAACGCTAATATAACAAACACCATTTCTAAGAAACGTTTTAAAGATAGAGCTAACTCGTGTTGGCATTTTTTGCCTCAACGCACTTAATGAAACAACTTAATTGTCGCCTTTCGTCATTTAAGACTTGCTTGCAAACATTTCAACTCTTCACTTTTGAAATTAACACATCCTGTCTGGCATTAGCTGCTGGGAAAGAGATAAAAACAAATTGGCCATTAATTGCGAGAAGTATGCCAATACAACAAAGTAAAAAATACAGCTTCATTTTTTTATAGTACAAAATTTTATTATCATACCAGCCAATAAAAGTCCACTGCTGGACATAGGCCTCCCCAATAAAGGTGGTGTGTTGCCCATAATTGCTGTGCTGGGCAAGTCTGTTGGCAATCGCAAAGTGCAACGGTGAATATACCGATATCTGTCGGTTCTGGTACCTTAGTCGCCTCTTACAACACCTAGTATAAGGAAGGTATAGTACCTTCTGCTCTGCGGAACCTCACTGCAATTGATAATTTTTAAAATACAAAATTTATTGACAAAAAAAAAGCGAGACGCTCCATCTATTTCCGATTGAATAAATCATACTAAACTATCATCTAGATTTGAAATCGCATCTCACCCTCCAAAAAAAAAATTATTTGAATAAATTAATATAGTAATATTATCACATGTATATTACATTTACTTCATTTTAAAAGACACATGAAATCTCTTAAGACATACATCTGTCTTTTCCTTACATTTAATATATAATAAAACAACAACCAAACATGAATACATAGATTATAGATGTTCTTACCCACAGCAACATTTGGAAAAAATCACACACATACAAAAACATCAGTAACCGATAAAAAATCACTTGAACTTTCAATATCCATGATTAGCGGTGGAATGTACTTACATCGAACAATTAATTCGTCACAATAGGGGCGGAATGCGTGAGTCACAAGCGCGTCACTGCGCCCGCGCACAAAAATCGAGCTGCGCGCGTTGCATGCTTATTGGTCGAACGCAGAGTTCGGAAACCGTAGACAGGGCAAGGGGGAATTATTCGACGACATTTATGTTTTATAGACATTGTTAAACTATTATATTCAATGATGTCAAGTGGTTTCTATACGCTGATGTAGATTTGAAATATGTAAGCACGTCAAAACATTATACAACTCATGCTATCCTTAGTTCTACCCATAACTAAAGACGGTTATGTGCACTCAAATCACTCGGATATTACTGAATAAGCTAGTTTCAACAATTACCTTCGCTTTATCATTGCCCTACGCAGTTACGATCATAATTACCATCCATTTAATTTCTTTAAATATATTATTTTAACAGAATTTATTTAAATATACAAAATAATTAAACAAAAAATTTTAAACTTTATAAAAATTGCAGCAACGTTCATTGTAAAGAAACGGCGCTTAGATCGTGAGACGTAAGACGGGTTTACAATAAAAAAGTATGTTGTGAAAAATCACCATTTCAGAAAAGTACCACTAAATTTAAATATTATTTATATTCAAGGCTCTTTTGTTTTTAATCTCCGACACATGCATGTTCTCTTGTCCTTGTGTCGCCACGCCAGTTATAATTCCAGGCGGCATTATAATTTTTTAAATCAAATCAACACAACAAATTGCCACTTTAAAGCCAACTGACACAAAATGTCAATGAGCTTCAAACCCTTTATGAATCACTCTATCTATCGGTAAGAACCGCATGATAATACGTTTAATATTATTTACGATCATCGTTTTCACTGTAAGTCAAATCGTAGCATGGTACACCCACTTATTTCTACTGCAAAATAACAAAGATTGTATTGCTGTTTGAAGGTTGAGAGAGAGGCAGTGAAATTATTAGGTAAATGTGACATAATCTATGACGACTTCTGTGTCCGAATGTTGCAAATAGACAAATATTGCATAACATGGCTACTAGCAAATGCGATAAATAGCGTGACATGCACAGTCCATCGTATAATAAATTTAAAAGTTTCACCAAGCTTTTCCACAGAGCACGTAATTTAAAATAATACTTCTCAGTTGCTGTCTCAGCGGCATACAAGTTTAAGTTAGAGCAATCCTCGGGGAGAGCGTGATTTAGTGGTCACGTCGCCGGGAAACAACTGGGATGCGACATTAATACCGGCCATTTGACTGCTCCTTATCCAGAACATATTTTGTGTAATTGTGACATGAATAACAAATGCTGTTCATCCTTATGAACCAAAGTAGATTTCTGAGCGACTCTACTTCGCCACTCTCAGTAGCATATGATACCGTCAGAGTAGAATAATACCTTCTGTACCAGGTATCGTATGAGGCGACTCAGGTACCCGTACTGACAGATGGCGGTAAATCCACCTAAATGAATAGCTCAAATGAAACAGGGAATGGCTGCATTCCCGTCACGAAGCTATTAAATAAGCTCTGCAATTGCTCGGCGCGGCAATTATGAGCAAAATAAGGGGGATTTCGCTTTCTTAGTTCTGGAGAACTATGTCCAGCAGTGGACGTTCTACGGTTGCAGTTATTATGATGAAGTTAGAAGTAAGAAATGGACAGAGACACTTTCGCATTTATCGTATTGGTATGAAAAGTATCAAATAAGATATTGAGCACTTAAGCCTCGAGTTAGAAAAAGAGAAACAGTACTAATATTAATAAAATAAAGGAATGACTCTGATAACTGCAATGGGGTACTTGCTACGCGGTTGGGTCTAATATTATCTTCTGCTGCTCCAGGAGTCGTAAGAAACAACTGAGTTGGGTACGATAAAGCGCCTTATAGCTAAGACAGCGTAGCTCAAGCAAACTAGGGCGATAATGGGATTCCGAATCGAGCAGCAACATTTTGCGATTGACAGCACGCCTGCCTAGAGAAGCACTGGTAACAATGTCACTTTTTTTCAGAAGACTTATCTGTCTAGAGGAACTAGACACATGTAATTTTGTAAGTGACAACATTAATACATTAACATTTCATAATTAAGCCTTACTGAAACTATGGTTTACAAGCATTCTGATTATCTATATGTACTAAAAGTTACTTCTCTTTAGTCTGAGTAGTCAAGCAGTTTATATTATTTTAAAATGGAACAATGGATTCAAAAATGAATCAAGAGACTTAATTTATGTAGGGATTTAATCTAGATTACAATACGAAAACCTATGATGAATGCTCGGCCACTTTACATGGCCGTTAATAACAAACTTAGAAAATTAATTAAAACTGCGGTCCCCAACAGAATTTTCAGTTCTGTGAAAGGTTTTAACAAAGAACGTTTTCATTTTAGCCAAACGAAAACGCATAAATCTCTTCCTCAACTGAATATTTATGGGCTTCGGGAAAATAACACTGAAACCAATAAAAACGCTGCCTTCTTGTCTGTATTATGTCGGCTAAAACCAGCACTGATAAAGATTTATGAGTTATGCGAAACATACTTAACAATAACATATTTCCGTGTTTGCTGTACGGATAAAAAAGTTCAACAGCGGATGGTTACATTATCAGCTTCATCTCAGGAACAACAAATCGAACTTTGAAAAAAATGTCGAACTATAGAGTTAATCATTAAGGATGGCATATTAAACAGCACACATTTTTGCATACGGTTTATAAAGGAAATAGTATCCTAGGACTAAAGAAAGGTAGACTTCTTACAAAGGTCGTCTGCATTGGTACTTCACTATCACCCATTTCTACTACCAAATAGCAGTGTTCGCATTGCTGTGTTCCAATTGAAGGGTATGAGAAGTAGTGAAAGTACGGGTTAGATGTGACATATAGTTTTCAGAGTTGGCTGCGTTCACGTTTGCCATCAAGCGGGCAGTATGCTTGTTTGCTAAATTCATAATATAAAAAAGTTGCCCTCCATATAGCTCAAGCTCAAAGTTATGTGGTTCATACCAAATTTAGTGAAATCGGGCAGGCCGTACTAAACAGACTGACAGAAGAATAAACACACTTTCCCATATATTAGGATAGGGTATTAGATAACAACTGATATCACTGATCAGGAGATAACCAATACTGAATCATATCGAGTCATGTATTGAGAAGTGATATCATCGACGACCAAGCCAAGAGACAATTTAAAACACAGACTCAATAAGAAAAAATATTTTATCTATTTTTTTTTTTTCCTATAGGACCGGTTTTGAGCGGCCTGTATACAGCGCGAGCCTGCGGTTCTAGTCAGATCGCATATCCGCTGGGCTTGCTAGTAGCCTAGTCTCTATTCTAAAACCTTACACCCTCGTCGGCTGGTGGTTAATCTGTTATTATGTATATTTACCTAATTGTTAATATAAGCCGGATACAATGTATACATATCTGTAAAGAAGAAGCCGCTCGTTATAACACAAGGATTTCACTAACGCGTTGCCAACCTTGTGACTTGAGGATATTATGCCACATTACCCAGTAAATTCACTGTCTCTCTCACCCTTCAGACTGGAACACAGCAATGCGAACATTGCTGTTTGGCGGTAGAAATATGTGAGAGTGAGGTGCCAATGCAAACGACCTTTTGTATGAGTTTTCCCTCATGGACAGATGATGTCACTCAAACCGCAGTATCGCGCTGGCCGCAGGCCGCTATGGTCATATTGGAAATCAATGTAGGAATCTTATGCCCAGCAGTGACCTCCTATTTCTCATAATAACTTATCTACTGATAAATATATCTGAAACTTATCAGAAGATCATAAGAGGTTTAATAATGATCTTTTGATAAGCTTGAAACGTGGTCCCCGTGACTGATGTTCTCCTACCGTTTCTCTTAAATTGTATGCTTCAATGTAATATAACAATAACTTTAGCCACAGCAACGCGTGGCCGGGCCTGCTGGTACTGACTTATATACTTAACTGCCTTGATATCATATTCAATTAGACTACATTTTTTTGGTAGAAAGCAGGTCAAAACGATATTTTTCAATGAAAAGAACTCGACATCAACTCAAATAATACTTTCGTATATATTGTTAAGACACCCAACAATAGCAGTGGGGATAAAAGATGGCGCATAAGTAATATGTGACATGTGTAATAATTTTTTGGGGAACGTAATGTAATCATTTCTGGAAGTAAGATAACAGACGTATTTTGTAGAATCTGTCAAAGATTACATTGAAATCTATAGAAAATTGGTCAAGAAATTTCAATAGATTTCTATAGATCTCTAGTCGAAGACAACTATTGAAAACATACATTTTGCACGTCGTCTCTTTTATTATTGAATACCATTCCTCGTTAGATCGAAATTAGTATTAGGAAAAAGTGTTGTATGAAAAAAATAAACATTTTCAAAAAAAAAGACACTAATAAAATCGTGCGGTTAATTGCGGTGTTATTTGGGACATAACGCGATTTAAGCTTGAATCGCCTACTGCATAAGGGAAGACAGGGTATTAACGATGAGTTAAAAACAAAAAAGAAAGTATAAACGTGTTTCACATGGGCAAGTCGACGATAATATTCTTAAGGAAGCGTGGAACAAAAATAAAATGCGACTTCTGCAATTATTTTAAGTCCTGTCTAAAGCATTGCTAAGTCTATGTGAACACGACTCCATAGAGCACCTGTCACTCGATACTAGTCGTAATATAATATCCGCCTACTCGCATACATCACTAGTAGCCGCATCTGGTTTTGATTGCTATGTATATTTAGTCAATAATTTGGTAGGTAACAAAACATATATTTTGTAATTTAACAGCATCAAATTGGACAGTTAATTTTGTTTGTATACGTAATATCCTAATGTTCTCAGGTATTCTATAAAAATAGTATACATACTCGTATAACATGTCTGTATGCAGATAGGTAGTAAGCAGGGTAGGATGTCGAACGGGATTAAACCTCGCACAATGGGATCAACATTATAAAAATTTCACTAAGTACCCGGATAAAGTCAAGGCATTAAGTTGTATTATATATCGCCGTGTGGCACCGGCAGTGTAGAATAGTACCTCCCCCTACTGGGTATCATAAGAGGCGAATATATATCCACCCGAAACGGTGTAACTTAAATGCAACAGGATGGGGATGGGGATCTTTAGAACTCTAGTTAGAGTTGTGACCACAGGCAGCGGAGCGAGCTAAATGAGCGAAGCAGAAAAACTTTCAATCAAAGAAAAGTTGGTATAAACAAAATCGATCAAAAAAATCGATATAATATGTCGACTGATATAGTGGCAAACGTTCTTACGGCCAAGTGAAAAAAAGGAAACAAAAATAAACGAAAAGTTCCCGATTCAATGAAACAAAATAAATTCGAACTTCTAATATCGTCGATGATAGTGCAATACCGCGTAAGTAGCAGTTGCAAATAAATTTAAAAATTCAATTAGAAAAGACGAAAAATGGACCTTATTAACTTAAGCTACATATGCGGTATTAAAGTATCATTGACGAAATGTTACCTTTTTTTAGCACCACTGAACAGATCTTAATACAATTGGACTTAAAAATAGATTATACTAATGGGCCAAATAAAGTCTATATTGCCGCCTTGTGAAGTGAGAGAATAGTAAAATTACTGGGTAATGTGACATGATATCTCTAATTCACAATACAAGCGTATTATAGCTGCGGTAACGCCACACGGACTGTGTTTGATTTAAATAATTCAAAATAAAAACAGAACCAAGTTTGCAAAATCTACTTAAACGCGTCCCTTAACATTACAAGTAATAAACGAGCTGTCACAAAAGTCTTACGATAAGCCTACATATTTTTAAACAACATACATAATGGCAGAGGGGAGAAGGTGTCCCGAAAATCCCACAGCCCAAATCCAGTGGAGGTCGAAATTAATTCGCGCACATTAAAATCGGTCCTGTGTTTTGTCAGAACAATTGGCGCTTCCGCGTGGGGGCTGGCGGGACGCTGGGATTTATAAAATAATAACTGCAAATTACCGTGCGCTTTGGACCCACACGTACACAACTAGAGACTAGGTATAAATACATTGACATATGTACCTAATACATAGTTTTCTGTAGTTTAATGAAATTGAATACCCTGCAGGTTCTTTTCTGTAAGTCCGCGAAAGGAGCCTGCAATATACTAACCTTAAGTTTACAAACGGATGGAAACGACATTGGAGCTTGGTAGAGTCAATGAAAGACAAAAACTTCACACAAATATTAAAAGCAAATTATTCAAGACCCATCCTTAAGCATTGATGCCAAACATCAAGAAATGGAAAAAAGAACACTCGACTTGTCAATACGCAATAGAAAGGTCAAGAGATAAACAGCAAAACTGTTGTAATTGAACATCAGCGCCACCTATGATGTCCCATCCCTACTAGTTGTAAAAATTAATGTTGTGCCCCTCACTACTCTCTCTGCCATATTTTTTCTCTCAAGTGCGATCGGCAAATTATAATATCCTTAAATATCAATAAACTGTTATTTCATAATTAACGTTTCTACCTTTTATTTTAACAACAAAAACAAACACCTCAGACAATAACACAGAAAATCAGAAGGCTTAAATGGAAATGGACACTGAACCACTCTGTTCCTCTGTTAGAATGGAAAAGGTTGGAGGAGGCCTTTGCCGATGGGTTCTTTGCCAAACTTAAGTTTAGTTGACTTAAGAAAATAAGCAAGCTACACATATGTACTAGAATAATATTTTCTTTTTATATATTTTTGTTTGAAAATCCTTGTGTTTACTTAAATATTAGGAAAGATCTGAATGCTATTATTATTATAAAGTTATAGTTTAAAAGACTAGGGTTTTCTGACCAATGTGTTATATGATTCTGTAAGATCATCATGGTCATCAAAATAACCAGCATAGAACTTCCATTCTCGGAAAAATTACATGATATATTTAATTTTTTAAATGATTGTAATGAGTTGTTACCTAAACAAAAATGTCTGTCAGGCAAAAATTGGATAGCCGTTTTTTAGTTTTATATCTTATCACAATTAAAATTTCTAACTTTTTTGAATATCTACATAGCTTATGACATAGTGTTATACACTGAGTATGTAACAATTTGCACGTAATAGTAAACTTAATAGAAAGATTGATTTATTTCCACGAACATTATATCAGTGTAACATACAATTAAAGAAGCCCACTTAATGATCTATTTTTTAGATGACTGCTCTATCAGGTCACCGGGTTCATCGGTCATTTGAGTTGTAGAATTACATGTTTTTATATAATTCTAACATACTATTGTTATTGTATAGATTTACGACTTCTGAGGGTGCACTATTTTAGATTGATTGGATGACATGGGGACGAGCTGTAGACGTTGAATGAATAAATAAAAAAAAAATGTCGAATGCACCGGACGCCAACCACGAACCTCGCGATCCCTGCTTCGTCCGTGATTCCGTTTTCTAACTTGATGATTACAGTAATTATTATGTTGTCTGCTGATGACAATTTTGTAGCAATATTCAGAAGCAGGGATTGATAAGATAAATACAGTTTAGGAGCCTCTGTTTGAGAAGGTATCTTAGATATAAAATCAAGCAGCGCGGCCGTGCCTTCGGTTTATGCATTAAATTTGTAACTGTCAACGCCAAATTGTATATAACAAAGTATCACAAGATATTACTATTGTTGCCAACATTATGAATTTACTTTATTTTCTTCTTATATATAAATAAGTACACATCTAACTGGCTTATCATATTATCTTCTTTAATATCCGTCCAAAGGTTGCCTGGAAGAGATCGCCCTGAGCGATAAGGTCGCCTATTGTATTGAAACTTCTAACTTTTTATTCTTTCTAATTATGTAATGTTTTTGTGTACAATAAAGAGAACTGTTATTATTATTATTAATTAAACATATTATATCACATTACCCAGTAATTTCACTGCCTCTCTCACCTATCACGCGGAAATGGACACACATAGATGTGGCCTATATTTGGCGCTAAAGTATAATCTGATCGTGATATATCAATGTCACGTTGCCATGCTGCTTTCTTTGCCCTTCAAACCGGAACACAGCAATGCGAACACTGATATTTAGCGGTAGAAATAGGTGAGAGTATACCTATGCAGATGACCTTTGTATGAGGTTTACGTCAAGTGAACGCTATAAAAATATTTTTCACCGAATCTGAGTGTAATCTCTGACATAAATTAAAAGATAATTTCGTTGATAAAATTTAAAGGGCCAATCGGATATCCTGTATTTTTATAACCCTATCTTATCTTGTGTGTAGTTTAACCGTAAAATACTTCCTCACTACTATAGATGCCAAAAATAAACATGGCTTGTTGGCGCGTTTGGTAGTGTTCTTATCTTATACGCCAAAGGTCGTGAATTCGAATTCCGAAACATTTTTGTTTGGTTGTTAAACATATATCTAGTATTATATTTGTAATTCTGAGGCAAGCCCGATGGTAGTGATTTTATCTAGAGCGCCAAAGGTCGTGGGTTCGCTCCCCACTTTGGACAATCATTTATATGATGATATTTGTGTTTATCCTGTGTCTGGGTGTTGTGTATTTAAGTATTATATTAGTGATTCCAGTGTCGTCTGATGTCCGTTACATGGGTGCTTTAAGCGACTTATTTTAGAGTCAGATCAATATATGAGATGTAGTTGAGTTTATTATTATTTATTATGTTGTCTGATATCCATAACACAGTGTTTTAAACTACTTATATCGGAATCAGGTCGGTCAGGTCAAGAGATGTTGTATGAAATTAATATATTTAACACCTAGACACAGGATACAGGTTCATTAATAAAATAAAATATTCTCACACATCAGATACATTTACCTGGCACGGAGATAAGTCGCTTAGACCACTTGTATTACAGACAATAGACAACAGAGGAATCACAAATATAATACTTATATACATATTTATAACCCAGACACAATAATATATGTCCTGGATAGGTATTGAACCCACAACCCTTAGCATATAAGATAGGGAGACTATCAAACATTCCCCAGAAATTGTTTAAACAAGTACCTGTGAGGTAAGTGCCTATTGCCAATCAAGCGAAAAGGCTTAAGTCACTTTCGCCTCAGCCAGTCTTGGCCGTGCTATCGAGAACTGAGAGGCACATTTAGCATAGGAATCGTTATCAATTCATACTTTACATTTGCTACTCGAGTGATAAGATTGGCGAGACATTGACCGTGACATGCAAATCCTAGCCAACAATCACGTAGCACTAGAAATCTTTAAAACTAACAAAAAAATACAACAAGCTATTGCCCGCCGCTTAGTTAGTGCTAATATTGCGCAATGGAAAAAAAATCAAGTTGATCCCTTTATAACGCAGAGAGCAGCATCTGCGACTAGGATGCTGCTGCCCATTCCCGCCCTGTACATTTGAGCTGCACTGTTTCGGATGGGTATATCGCAATCTATCGGTTCTGGTACCTCAGCCGCCTTTTACGACACCTAGTGCAGTGGGAGGTACTAATCTACTCTGCCGGTAGCTCACGGTATACGGATATAAGGATGAATATTACGATAATATTGTGTTTCGATAAACGTTATCGTAATATTTTGATATTTTTCACAACTCGAATTTGTATATAATATTTTTATATAAAATATACATACATTCCCTCATACAGATACTAGCCAACCGGACAGACATTGATCTGTATAACTATATATATATATGTTTATCGTGAAAAAGATATTGCGACTGTTAATTGATAGTTGATAAAAACTATTGTATAGGTATTAAATAATAGGTTGGATCAAACTGTACCACAGTAAGCAAAAATGATTAAATCGGTTTAGTCCGTTTAAAAGCTAGCCCCGGACAAATCAAACCAATATATTCCTTATTAAAGTAGGCCTATTTATTACAAGCACTTCCGAATCGTCCAAAATAATAAATACAACAATTTAATTCAGAAATATGAAGTACTAAATTGTATTATATGCATAATACTGATGACCCTGATGACCCGACTAAACAAACATAGTGATACAGATTTTTATATATGTTTGTACTGACTTTAATAGCTGTATGACAGTTTTGCGAAGGTTTTTCGCCTGTTATCTATTGGCGGTAGAATTTTCAAAATCGGTTTTGTTTTAAAGCCTATTCGTTACAAACTAAAATACAAATATTTTCACTTTGTAATAAAATGTAATATAGAATATAATATATAAAAAGTGTGTATCAACTATCTGCTTATTACTTTTACAGCTAACAGGAAAACGAATGTTGATGAAATTTTGCACAATGATAATTTCGGACATTATTTAAAGGTCTTGGTGGAGCATTCCGTAGTATTCCTATCTCGTACGCCAAGGGTCGTGGGTTTGATTCCAACCTAGTACCAATATTTATGAGAAGCACAGTTGTGTTTATCCTGTGCCTCTGTCGTCTGATATACGATACATAGATCAATGTATGATGTATTATTAATATACATACATACATACACGCCTGTGTCCTATAGGGTAAGCAAAGACTATGGATCTCCACTTGTAACGATCATGGCAAAACTCTCTTCCCTTACTTGCATTAGTCCTTTCATGAACGCTTGTTCATTCTTGTTTATACTTGTAAAGCTTGTTTATACTTCTAACCCGGCCCTTCTGTAACACGTCTTTACCTAGTTAAGGTATGTTCGCCTAGGTCGTTCTATAACAATTCAACCAATACTTTCATCCATCCTTTTTACATGACCAAACCATATATTATTAATATTAGCAGTACACGCGACTTCGTCCGCGTAGAATAGTGATTTTGGGGGGTATAGTAGCCTTTTCCCCGTTTTTGTAACATTTTTCACTGACGCTTCGCTCCTATTGGTCTCAGCGTAATTTTATATAGCCTAAAGACTTCCTCTATAAATGGACTATCCAACAAAAAAAGAATTATTCAAATCGGACCAGTAGATCCTGAAATTAGCCTGAAATTAAAAAACCAAACAAACAAGCTCTTCCGCTTTATAATATTAGTATAGATTATTTATTTGATCCTTTGAAAATTTAAATCCAAGCGTCTTCGTAAAATAATTCAAATACATATTAGTTTGACTGCTGTCATTTAATAAATCTATAATAAAAGGACCATAAACGCAAATAAAAACTCATAAGCACCTCTGCATAACTTTAAACAGGCATGATGACTTTACTTGATCACTATAAAATGCAAAAGATAAATAATTAAGATTAATAATAAGTCAATTGACAAAAACTCATGTGTAACGAACATCAAACAACAAAAGAATTACAAATACAATACTTAGATACATACAAATAACACCCAGGCACAGAACGAACTTAAATATTGATCTTAAAATATTTTCTCTGGGTGGGGATCGAACCTACGACCTTTGGCGCACGAGGTAGGATCACTATTATCTGCGCCATGGCCGCCTTACACATCAAGGAACTAAAATACTCTAATGAAAAAATATAGGTCACAACGGTTTCCGTGACGTTTTTAAGAATGCTCTTGTAAAAAATATATTTAATTATGGTGACATCCCTGGTGTCATTACTCTTTGTCTTAATTAATTGCTACTCTTAAAAGGCTATCGTTATAATAATCTTGAAATGTAGGATGTTCTAAATTCTGTGTTGAACTCCTAACCAAGCGTGCTTTGTTAGCCTTTTCTAATCTTTTTCGTTGACTGTTTCTTGGTTATAACTAAACACAACTGTCTCAGGAATTACGTCATGTGCTGACATTAAATTATTTTAAATTTATTATTTATTAAAAGTTGTGAATGGAACTCAATAGAGAGCGCATCGGAGAGCATCATGATTCAATGGCGGACTGAAGTTTGGATTTACTGGTCCATTTTGATAATATAAAATCTTAATATCATGATCATAATACCAGCCATTGGAAGTTCACTGGACACAGGCCTCTTTAAATAGGAGGTTTTTTGCCCATAATTGTCGGGGATGCTGCTGGGGATGAGCTGAACTGTTTCGGATGGATATACCGCTATCTATCGGTTCCGGCACCCTAGTCGCTTCTTATGAAACCTGGTGAAGTGGGAGGTACTATTCTACTGAACCAGAACCGACAGGTGGGGTATATCCATCCGAAGCGGTGTAGCTTAAATGCATAGGGCCGGGATGGGCAGCAGCATCCCAGTCACGAAAGCTGCGCTTTACGATTGCTAACACGCTCGCTTAGCGCGGAAATTATGGCCAAATTACCCCTTTCTTGGAGAGGCCTATGTATAGCAGCGGACTTCCAAAGACTGGTATAATGACTATGATGAATTCCGAAGCCGTAACCGCGCGACGCTGTTAGTTCAGGATAGATATAATAATGTTACCAAAGAACAGGAAAACTATTGATCGCTTTTATTTACCAGAATTGCCTTTCCATTTTATATCCCCATCCAGGACAACATTCCAGTGATTTACATTTGTGTTTGTTGTTTCCGGATGGATATCTTGTTTAATTTTTATTACTGTTTGTCTGCTTTTATCTTTAAAACATGTCATTTGCATCAAATCAAAACTAACATTGTAGCACTACACAGTGAGAAGAAAGCAAAAAACCTAGCCAAATGAAATCAATTAAATCTAAAGCTTCAATTTATCCTAAGTTATAAGCTTTGTGTTTTACTTTTATTTTATAATGTTATATATGTTTATTTCAAGATTATCTTCAGAATTTGGTACCCACTTAGGTATCAAATCTTTTGTCGGAAAAGTTGAAAACCACACATTTGAGCTTGGCCCCCTTTTTCATATTTAAGTTTTTGATGAGTTTGATACATCATCATAGCAGCCATAGAATATACTACTAATAGAATAGAATAGAATAGAATACACTACTGGATATAAACCTCACCAAGAAAGATGCAATTTTGGATTATCACATAGCAACGGGTATGCCATAGCCCATCCTTAGCCTGTTGCATTTTAGTTATGTTGTTACAGTTTGATACATGACCATCTGTTGGTTCTGGTACCGCAGTAGCCATTATGGAGTTGGTACAGACATTTTGTGAACCCCTTAAAATTTCAGTTTTAAATACAAACAAACATAACCAGTGACAATAGTATATTGTCCACAAAATAATTAATTTAAGATTGTTATATTTCCTGTACTGTCTTAATGCTCATTTAAAAACAAAACTGTTATTATTTAAAACAATATGTAAAAAATTATTAAATAAATTAATGATTATGTATTTATAAATAAATACATATTTACAAAAAGGAAATCGAGAGGTTTCATTTCCCTTCTATACATAGTATATAAAAACACATTTCACATACATTTTGTAAAAATTACTAGAGGAATGCATCAAAATCTGATTACTAAGTCACAATCAAAATCCAATATATATGGACAGTGTAATAGACAATTGTCTAGACCTAAGGTATCAACAGTAAAGAATAAAATGAGTCATAAGTATTTGTATACAGGATTTTTGTTGATTAGTAACGGCACCAATGCTATCCTATGTAACATTAATTAGTTCTTCTATTAAAACTTCAATAGTATATAAAAAGTATAAGCAGGAATGTTACAGTTAAGTTAAGCAATATCGGAATTATTTCTGAAGTTACGACATTAAGTGTTAAGTTATAATTATATGATAGAACAATATGTAGCAGTTTTCTAATAATGTAGAAAACTTATCATGGTTACATTATTAATTGCAAAATTGTAACTTAACTTGAATTCAATTTGAATTTAAACCATAGGGTGCAACTTTGACACATACTTAGGTTCTATCTGAGTTAACTTTGCAGCGAGGTCAATGTTAGCATACTATATTATATTGCTTAGTCTCTATGCATCACAAATCAAGCACCCTAAGTATAAAATTTGTAATTTAATTTAACTGTAACACTGACACAATAACAATGGCAGAGATATTGATACGACATTTACCTCAATTAAATGTTTTGGTAATTATAACGAAAACATTAAAGGACGTCACATCATCATTTATTGTGAATTGCTATCAATCAACGAAGGGAGTGGCCTTTATAGTTTTCTATAGATTTTTTACAGCACGCGGGCACGATATTGGGGACAATTTTTAACATGATAACACTGATGGATGTTTAGTGATATAATGTTTATATTTAAACACTCCGCGGGAGGTAATGGGATCAACAAGTGGTGGAGAGAATCATTCGAGATAACAATGTAATTTCATGTTAAAAAGAATAACTTTTAATATCAACTCACCAACGGCGTAGCAGTCTTCATTTTCTAATTTCTCCCACACCGTCATATTGATAAAAACACACGATTTTTATTTTCTATTCACAATAAACGAAGCTCGTCATTTTTATCGCTACTGAACTTTTGTCAAAACACTTTGTTTATGGTTGCTACAATCGCTAGAGAGGTGATTGCGCTGTCGATGTTTTACCGGTTTGTCTGTGGATAAACTCAAAATGGAGGATTTTGTTGTCCTTATTTCACTATAGTATTAGTGTTTAGTTTATTGAACATATTTATTCTCATGCTAATTTAACAAATCAAACCTCTTTATTTCAAATCTCGGAAAAAAATTTTTTTTTTGATAAATTAATATGTGTTGTGTTTAATAAAATTAAAGAATTACATAACACATACAAGCAAGTAGAAAATAAAATATAGTTAAAAACTTAAATTCAGGCTTTTAGAATACATAGAAATGAAGAAAAAGTATTTTATAACAAAGTGAAAATAATGATGAACAAATATTAAATAGTATTTAAAAAAAATCGCGGGTTGCTAAGTATACAAAAAACATAATTTAACGAATCGCGCGCTTTGTTCAGAATACTACTAGTATTTTTAAATTTTTTAACAATATTTTATTTTTTCACTTTTATTACTGAAGTGTTTCTACTTAGGTACTCTTATACAATTACAATTAAGCTGTCCGTCTGACGAAGGTCAAAATCGACTTCGAGAACTGCTTCACCTGTTTGTAAGTTTTACAAACAGCTGAAGCAGATATAAGGCGTGTAAAAGTATTGAGCTTTATTTTTGATCATAAAAACATTACATATTTTCCCATGAATACTGAAATTGATACTAACAAAATAGTTACTATGTATATGTACACTGCAACAGATATTCCTAGAGCCATCTATTACAACTTTGACAGTTTTAAATAGGTTGCTCTGTTGCTTTGTGTAGGTACAAACTAAAGTGATATAAATAACAATAAGATCAGTTTACTGTAGTATTTTACCACCTGACAATGAATATTTGAAGTACTTTTAAATTAAAAACTTAAAAAAGGTAAAAGTTTAAGGTTACCTAAAAAGGCAAAAAATTAATATTCAAATAAACTTAAAACCGATATAAAGTCGCATTTTTTATTTAAGTATTACACTTATAAAAGAAATGCGACGTGGCTGAAGCAAAGGCTAGTTAAAGTATACTACAAAAAATTTAAAATTTATTATATTAGTTAAATAACAATTTAAATATACAAACTTTGTACTAAGTTGTTGCCTACACTTCAGTCCATTTAATATATAGTGCCTGTGCAAATGTAAATAGCAACGCTACGCAAAGTATGTTTTGCTCAAATTCTCAACGTCGTATTACCATAGAGCACCCAAAATGCACTGGCAAATCTAGGGTCTGCACACCAAACAATTTTATTGAGCTTATTTTCTGAAAATGTTAAATGCGTGTGCTTAATATAGTGAACCTTATATAATAAAAAAAACTATCATTTTAGTTACTATAATTTTGGCGTGCTAGACTCTTCTGATAATACAAAGTTTTATCAGAGGAAGCCAGCTCTTTGATAATACCTTATCTTTCAATTTTTCACTTAACAGGATGAGTATTCGGCGTTTGAATTCTATATAATTGTGTAATGGTTAATCCAGCTACGAGTCGTCTAGTAAAACGTTTACTGCACACAGGCGCCTTTTAAAAGGGAACCACAAAAAATTCAACAAAAATTTCACCAAATAAATATATATTATTAGCCATAGAACGTCCACTGCTGAATATAAGCCACCCCGAGATAGGGGGATTTATGCTCATAATGTCGCGCTGGGCAGGGGTGGAGGTAATTTCAGAGTTGCCCTGGAATGCCCTGCTCGTGCCCGTCCTGCATTTGAGTCACATAGTTTGGATAAATATCTAATATCTATACCACTATTTGTCGGTTCCGGTACCTGAGGCACCTTTCTTGACCCCTGGTATAGACTGGAGGTGCTATGCTCCTCTACCGGTAGCCCGCGGCCATATAATATCTACCAACATTTTATAAACACACAAAGCGCGGAGGCTGCATCAGGGGTCAGGAGAACTGATGGAAAATAATATTAGCATTGATGGAAGTATAAAGAAATGTAATTTATTCCATGGATAGATTTATATTACGTATGTATGACTATCTTGAACGCATAGATTAAATTTTAAAAAATAATAATATGTTGTAGATTAAGAATATCCAACCCTGCGTTATCATGTTTAAACATGCATTGCCCACAGCTTAGCGCAGATATAGTAGTATAACTAGGTTGTTAGGATTATGCCGGCTGGACAGTCGAACGAACAGTAAGGAATGTGCGGCGTAATAGGAAAAATAATTTGCGTACTTAAATGTTTACTTCTTTTACTTTCGTCGCGTAAGGATGTGCGTAACAGTCGATGAAAATATTTTTAACGGAAAAACTATCGGATGTGTTGCATGAAGACATTACCACTGTTGTATAACGGCTAAGAAAGAAGGATATTTATCTTTATTTGCCATGCTTGGCAGGTGTGGTGATTGTCGCAGTGGAAAGAAGTGATGGGAAGATACCCACCCCCACTCCATTGAATCTGATCTTTGCTGTTTCGGTTACGGCCAGCTATGGTTCCTGTAGCATTTAACTATACCTGGTACAAAGGAGCGTACTATTCTAGTACTTTGCCGATTACCGGCGGTAACTGATCATTTTATTATAAACGAAGACAAAAAGTATCTTTTTCTAATGCTAATCTATTTAAGTAAACATTTGTATTCCTGTTAGACTTTTGAAATAGCTTTTAATTATAATAGTGTTACGTCACTGAATGAGAGAGAATGAATCATTTTGTCGTTTGTTTTGGAAAATGTTTGTGATGTGAAGAAATGATTTATAATTAGTATTGAAACACTTGGATATTTCCAATTAATGAGTATGTGTTCTACTAAGCTAAGTAGCTAGAGTGAAGCACTATGACACACTAGAGCAAACTAAATATGGGACACCATGGGCTAAATTATGATTCAAGAAACTGTTCGAGTTCAAAATAGCTGTGTTGTGGCTAATATGAAGTGATAGGCACAATATTGTAAAATAATTGCCTACGTATATGTAAAATAAATCTGCCAATGAAATAACGTATGTTTTATCCATTGGTTTAAACAAACAGTACCGGAGTCTGTACATAAAGACGACATATCTAACTAAACAATGGACGAGAGAGCAAAGCGAGACACCAGCAGTCGGTGATTTGTCAAGTTGATTTATACTGCTCCCTTAAGCAGTCGACACCTGCATATTTTTTTTGGATTGGTGGTTTGGATTGGAGGCATCGGTGGATAAGTTCCAGCCTTCTGTTTAGCAAATATAACTCGGTTTATTGTTTTACAGACAGAAAAATAGGTAAGCAATAGATAAACCTGATTTAGGATAATCCATTGTTAATCTAATTCTAATTAAATAATCTAATTTAGCATAGGGGTACTAACAAAGTAGAATAGTACCTCCACCTGTACCATGTCTCGTAAGAGGCGAGTGAGGTACCGGAACCAACAGATAGCGGTATGTCTACTCGTAAAAGTGTTTCTCAAAAGTAACAGGGCGGGGATGTTCAGTAGCATTCCTGTCGCGAAGCTACGCTCTGCGATTGCTAGCACGCTAGCCCAACGCGGCCATTATGGGCAAATTCCCCCTTTCTTGAGGAGGTCGACGGATGTAGGCCATCATAGCAATACTTATAATAATTACCATAGCAGCTATTTTACGGCTGCTATGATAATGATGCATTTGCATGTACATTTTCAAATTACCGAATTTGAGTATGAAAATTTGTCACATTTTTAATTATTAGTTTTATTATTTTTTCTAAACAATCGATATCACACAACACTATTCCCTCAATTTATTTCAACGAGAAATGTAAATGCTTACCGAAAACAAGCTGAATGCAGATTAGAATTTTTCATTTGCTGCTGAAAAAAAAAGAAAGAGGCTTTAGAAATGAGGCTGGCGGTCAACAGCTCCCTCATTTTGCTCCTAACGGATGTTGACGAAGCAAAATTGACTTTGGATATTAAATCTCATTGTCGGAATGAAGATTGGGCGTGAAAACTGGTTTGGACGAGGATTATTGTTTCTTTGATTAAAAAATAGTCGTGCTGACTTGTTATGATTATCGCGGAAAATTACTGCAAGATTAAATTATTTTATAAGTCCATTCCACAAGTATATTATATATATATATACTAAATATATTGAGATTATTGGAATTATTGGAATATTATTGAGGATTTTTAAAATAGACCACATTGTTTCTATGAAAATACAATGAATTGACATTTAAACTTCACGTTAATCATCTTCTCTATTATATCTTTTAATATAAGATTTTATTTAATCAAAATACACAACCAGTATTTGTAACTTTTGTATTTGTGGGCTATACTATATATCTAAGTGATATAAAATAGAGTGGAAGCTGCATGTGTGACTAGTCACCGTACGCCGGTCACACGTCGACAGTGCGCTCTCTGCGTCTAATTGGGGACATGCTTGCTAAGAACAAGAACATTGATCTGTTCGCTGATGGTGTACGAAGATTCGCAATGGCTGCATATAATTTTTTTTGCCACGTGACTTGACCTGATTTAGTATAATAAATATATTCCTTTTGAAACTGACATTGTGTAATATAGGATTTCATTTATTGTTTGACATTATTTAATTAAATATATACTTTTTAATAATGTTTATATGCCGTTAATATATTTATTGGCGTGAGGTACCGACAGAGTACAATAGGACCTCCCTCTGCATCATGTTGTAAGAGATGACTAATCTTGCTTAGTCTATGCAAAGTGACAATTCTATTAATGAATTTTATAACAATGATAATAATAACTTGATTCAACAACAAAAGGAAACTTAAACTAAAATATACTTTGATACTTAAGTAACTAAATTAGGTCTAGCCTGTTCTTATAGGCACCTATGCTCTGTAGTGTGCATGTAGGTGTGAATGTGTGTGTATATGGTCTAATATAATACAAGTTTTGTTAATACAACATATTATTTACGCATATATTACATAAATACATAGAATATAATGCTATACTGTGTAAATACAATATATATAAACAATAATAGTAACAATAAATATGGTCCAGTCTAGCATAATATTGTTAGCGATTCTTCTGTCTTGTTGTAGTCCAATGCCAAAAGCCATTCTCTCACTGTTGTTTTGCAAGTGAGTTTATTCATGTCATGAATATCTGCTTCCTGGTCCTGCAAATTTTATTATAACTAAATGGAAAATTTAAAAATCTCTGTGCGAACCGTGTACAACATGGCTGATGTATATTTTGTAAATCCACATACCTTGATCTACTATAAGTTAGTTTATTTTCAGGTTTACATAGTTTATGCTGTTTGAGAATAAGTTCTTGGTAGTACAATTGTCTCACTGATATAGAGTTTTGAGGTAGGGTATTTAAAGGGTAAAATGTACATAACTTTGAGGAGAGAGCAGAGATCTCTGATCCTATCGTCCTATCTTGCGGTAACATATTTGCTTTGTAGGACCCCCCCCCCCCCCAAATAGTAATACGACAAGATAGACTGACATAGACTTACGTATAATGTTTATAATTTTTTTCTGTAGCAATATGTCTTATATTTCTAAAAACTGCAGTTAATTTCCAAATTATTTAAAAATATTTATATATTTTAACGCAAGGAAGTGAGGGTTAGTGACAAGTGAGGGTTAAAAGGTAATAAAGAATCCAATGTTATGCCAAGATATTTATATGTTGAAACATTTTCTAATTTCGGACAAACAAATGTAACCTTTCTCAAACACCTACAGATCGAAAAATTAAAGTTCAAGCTATTTTTATCTTTATTTGTTTATGAAATCGTTTTATTTAATTAAGAGATTTGTGAAATCATTCATTTATTTTTAAAAAACCTTCATAGTTTTCCAATCAGCGTTATGAATTCGTTTTGTCAGCGTTAGTGTATGCAGTACATAATATACTAATACAACTTTGTGAATTTGTTTTAAATTGAAAGCCTTAATTTGACCACCATCACTCTTATAAACAAAGCATCGAATGAGTATGCATTTTTATTAAAACAGCAGACATTTTCCATCGTATAATGAATGGATATCAATCTTTATTTAATAATTTGTTGTTTTCGCAATTTTGGTTAAAATCTTTTAATGTCTACCAATCCAACCATAATGATCTAGTCAAAACCTATGTTCACCTTCATTTCCATGCGCGTACTTTTTCACGTGTTACCTACACTTCACTTGTCTTGCAGAATAGTTTTATCTTTTAAACCAGTTTGACTATCAAGCACAGAAATCCTTATACCGTGAGATTTTCTGCAGCAAATGGACGCTCGTAATATTACAAGGATATCACTAATATGTTGCCAACCTTGTGACTTAAAGATATTGTGTTTGCAAGCAAGTTTTAAATGACGAAAAGTGACAATTAAGTTGTTTCCTTAAATGGTTTCAGGCCAAAAAATGTCCTTCCTAATTAGCTTCATTTTATTTTTTAGAAGTTTCTTTAGAAGTTTCTGAGAAATGGTATTTAATTTAATTAGCGTTTGAGGCAGTTACGATTATTCTTGGTTAGCCAGAACGGTATAGATGGATGAATGGACGCTTTGGTCTAATGCCTCAGAATTTACCTTAGACCCTTGGATTAGATATGTTTTTGTTATACCAAGTCAACAAACACGCATACAGTCTTAAGTCATAAGCGTCACCGCAGCATATTGACGCTCTTTATATCAAACGGATATTACTAGCGATATTCTAACCTTTACCAGTATTTTCACTGCCTCTCTCACCTTTCAAACTGGAACACGGCAATGTGAATTGCTATTTGGCGGTAGAAATAGATGAGAATGAGGTTGGTACCTTATTTTCCGACTCAGACAACTTTTGTAAGTAAGTTTACAGTCTCATCAGCCATTTCCTCTGCAGGTTATGTGAGATGTATGGTGTAATAAATGATTAGACACGTTTATAGGCGGTGGATGGGCACACTCTAACCGTCCACCAAGCTAGTACGAGTCTTCGTATTTGTACTAATACAAAATATACCCTGTCTATGGTCAGATGTTAGTATTATTTTCTATGGTACTACTCATTCTTGTTTCGATGGCGGATGGTGACTCCGAGTGCCCTTTTCACTCCGTTCGGTTGTCTTAGGTCTATAGTAAGAGGCCACATTTTGGTACCCTATGTCATCGCTGGTTACAAACATAGGGCGAAGACTTTCGACTTGAGAAGAGACGAGAAACTATCTCAAAGATTTCAGAAAGTACTGGAGCTGTAAAATTCGTTCAACGTGAGTAACATGTGAATGTACGTTGGAAACATTAGAAAAGCCGATTCCATATCTTTTCAAAGAGATGCAGGATTTGAAAGGATTACTCACCTCTGGATGCAAGTACATCAGAACAAAGTCAAGCTGAAACTGCTAGGTCAACATCAGACGTATATTGCTCGAACCTAAATCAATTATTGCTCAAATCAAAACTAAATCATAGTTACTGCGAATCTGCAACGGATACTACCATGCGGTTGGGCTAGTATCTAGTAGATTTAAAAAATAAATCCTTTAATTCTTTCATATAAAAAATGATGACAATGTCCGGAAACCTTCTCAGGATTCCGCGCGAGCCCTACACACTGAGTCTTATTGTAACACTTCTATACGAAATACAGTGTATAAAATACAAATCAGTGTATAAATAATATTCTATATAATTTTTTGCACACTTAATATCTTTTTTCTCACTTAATTTCTTTATTATGCATAGCTTTTTCCTCAACAGTAACTATTGTATATTATTGCGGGTAAATATTTTCATGGATTATATTTTATGCATTGCATAATATTATTTATATTATGCAATGC
>JACJUM010003317.1:1246416-1382423 GCA_020976665.1 Heortia vitessoides | reverse complement strand
AAAGAAACTCACTCAACATCTCATACGTTGAATTGCCTCCGAGATAAGTCACTCAAAGCACTTTTGTTAGAATATCAAACAATAGAAGAATTACAAATATAATACTTAAATACATACATTAACATTAAATATGGCTATGTAAGTAGTAAATTTGTGATTGTTGTCTGACGTCCATGACCCAAGTGCTTTAAGCGACTTATCATGGTCAATCAAGTCAATGTATGAGATTTTGTGGGTATTTATTTATACATGTAACATCCAGACACAGAAAAAAACAAATACCATCATAAAAATATTTGACTTGGGTGGGATAAAACTCACGACCCCTGGCGCACAAGACAAGATCACTACCATCTACACCATCAGGCCGGATAGAGTAAGTATAAGAAAATACAATGTCCCAATACATTCTCACTATTGTAGTTAAGATAAATCGATAAAAATACAGGTCCTAAAGTCCAATTTATATTTGAAAGTCTCGCACAGAGTTTCACAAAGTTTCTTAAGGCCAACGAGTTACTTTGCCAAGTTTATTCAAGTATATACTTTTTCTAATAACTTGGCGACAGACGGCATAATATTATGTTGTGAAAGATTTATAAGAATCATAATATTATGTTGTGAAAGATTTATAAGATTCCATAAGTAACATTATAAAATGGCGTCGAAATGATTGATTATGTATTACTATTTATAGAAATGTCTGTAAATTTAGGTGTACATTTAAGTGTATTATTATTATTATTTACCAATCAAGTTAAAACTCATCATCATACCAGCCATTGTAAGTCCATTGCTGGACAAAAACCTCTCCATGAAAGGAGTTTTTTGCCCATAATTGCAGCACTGGGCCAAATTATTGCGTCGGGGAAGCTGCTGGCCATTCCTGTCCTGTGCTTTAGAGCTGTACTATTTTGGATGGATATACCGCCATCTGTCGGTTCTGTTTCCTTAGTCGCCTCTTACGACATTTAGTGCAGAGGAGGTATTATTCTATTCTGCCGGTACCTAACGGCACAAATATAAATTATTTTTATTAAAATATCCGAACAACATAATGTGAACGTAAATTGCCATGTCAACATTTTTTATTCATTATCCCTTACGATTGCCCTCGTTAAGCGTCGTACAGTAAACTTTCTGCGGTGCGACGTCAAATACGTAGGTTGGTCGAAACTCCGTAATTACCTTACAGTTCAAAATAAATTAGAACCGGTTTGTGTCGGTTTTTAGGCTAATGAGTGCCGTGCAAACCGCACACCGTAAATACGCATGTCAGGTATAACACATGTATTCGTTCAGTTATCAGGGAAGTAGCCCCCTTTTGGGGGGGGTACTTTAAGTTAATCGTAGATCAATCAAATACTGAAACTTAGGACACCCAGATAACTCCTTCCATCCTCTTCTACAAAAAACTTAACTTCACTCACTAACGACGGCCGCCCGAGCCGAGGTCGAGCCTTCAGAGGCGCCCTCGGGCAATCGCCGTCGATCCCACTCAGATCCCGCGAGCCTTGCAGCGACCGTAGCTAAACGGGCGATCGTAGCCACGGGGGGGGGGGGGAGGCACGCTGGATAATACAGGCATCGGGTCGCTCAGTAATGAGTGGCCACGTCATCTCGCTCGGTGGTGCTGGAATTGACGTCTGAGTTATTATTATATTTCCTTCAGGTAGAAGCAGAGTAGAAGAGTAATAATTATAATAATAATATACTATTTATTGTGCACTAATAGAAAAAACACAAGAACATTACAATAATATGGAATAGTAGGTACAAGAGGCAGTCTTATCGCTAAATGCAATCTCCTACAGGCAATCTTTGGAAATAATGTTGAAGCCGGTGGAAGATTGAATTGTGTTTAGTACAACAAACAAACATATATATATATATATATTCACCATTCTCACAGATCTCACTTCAAGAGGGAGCGCATTCCACAAGGTTGGTTGTGGTATGTGTGGAGGCTAAAGTGAGCTTTTGAGTGATAAATCTCTTACTATCTTAAGGATTTTTCATGGCTGTCCCCAAAGAACACAAAGCGACTGTTAAGATAAGTAGGAGGGAAAGGACAGAACAATAACTTGTATAGCAGAGAAAGAGGACATGAGCATTCCTGCGAAGTTGAATAGGAAGCTATTTAAGCTTAGTACGAAAGTTGGACACATGATCATACTTACGTAAACCGAAAATGAATCTCATACAGAAGTTTTGAAGGCGATTCTCAAGTACCTCCCACTGCATCAGGTGTGGTAATAAGTGACTTAGGTACCAGACCCGACAGATGGCAGTATATCAATCCGAATCAGCAGCTCAAATGCACAAGGCAGGGATGGGCAGCAGTATCGTCGTCGCAATAACTGCACTCGGCGATAGCCAACACGAGTGTTCAGCGCAGCAATTATGGGCAAAAACCTCCTTTCTTGAAGAAGTCTAGGTCAGCAGTAGGCTTCTAATGGCTGGTATGATGATGAACATTATACTTATGTATTATATTTTTTATAATCTGTTGTCCGATATCATATTATCTCATACATACCTGATTCCATGATAAGTTGATTAAAGCACTTGTGTTACGGACATCAGACACAGGAATTATAGCAACTTAGTAATAAAAGACAGATAGACAAATTAGTAATAAAATTGGCATTTATCGTATAACCACAGGAATAGTACATTTTTCGGGATGAAAGGCCTATCAAAGCCTTCAGAGTATTCCAAACAATATGTATGCAAAATTTCAAGAAAAATGTTTCAGTGGAAAAAGCTGAAATTACTTGGTAAAAGTAATATATAAAATATCTTCAAGTCACAAGTTTGGCGACTCGCTAGTGATTTCTTTGTGATGTCAATACTCTGTCATTTAGCAGACCGTACACTTGTTCGCTGATTTCGCAATATAAAACAAATAAAACCGCGCTATAAATCCATTAAAAAAGGGTTTCAGAGTCGTCACGTTTTCAATAACATAATATATTCTACATAAAAATCAGAAAACATTATCCTCGCAAGTCTGGGAGTTGTTCGGCTCGTGTAGTTAAAGTTAAATTAATTCGGAACTCAAACACAGGAACGGTACATTAAAAAGGTGCCAACCGCGTAAATCCATTTTATTCATCTCCATTTTATTTTTTTGTGAAATTGTACGCACGCGTACGGTCCGTTTCATTAAATGAAACAGACAGTTTAAATTTAACGGTAATAAGAAAATATATATAACTAGCTGACTTGATAGACGTTATCCTATGTATATCATGCAATATATATATAAAAATATATTTTATATATATTTTATATATATGTAAAATATATGTATGAAATTTTCCACTTATATAACGTAGGGGAGCACTTAGAAAGGATATTTAAATATTCATATCCTATAGGGATAAAACTGGGATGCAAAATTAGTATAAACCTTTGCTGTTTTGATCGTATTCGAATGATAAAGGTTTTTCGTTAAAAGTTATGAAACACGGGTAAAATTTTTTTTTGAAAATCATACCTTAAGGGGGATAAAGGGGGGTGCATGAAGTTGCCCATAATTGCCACGCTGGGCAAGCTTGTTGGCATACAATGAGCGCAGCTTTCGCGACGAGGATGCTGCTGCCCATCCCGCCACGAGCATTTGAGTTGCACTGTTCTGGATGGATATACCCCCATCTGTCAGTTCCGGTACTTTAGTCGCCTATTACGACACCTGGTCCAGGCGGACATACCATTCAACTCTGCCGGTACCACACGGTTAATTACTCCACAGTACCTCATGGCACATTTAGTTAAGTACATAGTAAAGACAGTACAACGTTTATCGAGTTAGCTGCTGTTTTATATGTTTTTAGATTTATATAGATCATTGTTATTAAATTAACTTTATTTTAAAATTAACCGAGCAGCGAACAAGTGTATAAGCATAGCTTGATAGTAAACCTGACTACAGCTTATAGAGAGCATTGTCATTACCTAGATATTACTAGCATTGCGCCAACCATGTGAACTGAAGATACTATGGCACATTTACTCAGTAACTTCACTGCCTCTCTCACCCTTCAAACCTGAACACAGCAATGCGAACACTATTTGGCGGTAGAAATATGTGAGAGTTGCCAATGCCGACGACCTTTGTCGGTCTACCTCATGTAAATATACCGGCACAGCAGAAGAAAGTACCTTCCTCTGCACCAAGTGTCGTAATCGAAGTAACTGAGGTGGCAATCTCAGTCACGCTTAGCCGGCGTAGTGGAAATCGCGGAGTATAGCTTCGTAATAGGAATGCTGCTGCCCATCCCCGCCCTGTTACGTTTGATCATCGCTATTTCGGGTAGATATACCGCAATCTGTCGGGTCCTGTAACTTAGTTGCCTCTTGAACATTTGGTACAAGGGGAGGTACTATTATAATTGTACTGCCAACTGTAAGAAAAAATGTTGCAGGTAAATCTTTATTTAATTTCCAGTCAAGCATATGCAAGAACGGTACATTACATAGAAATGTTTTGTCAACTAAGCTAGATTACCTTAAGAATAATTTATCAGATCAATTTACTCGTCATTTGTCCTTAACACGAGCACCCATACAATCCAAAGACGTTACGTAGACAAACCATTGCTTGTATATACGAGTATATAGATGTAGTGAAATTCCGTTCGCATATTCATACAGATTCCAAGCCGGGGTATGTAATTTGATAAATCATGGGGCCATGGCTAACGAGCCGACCGCCGGAGAGCCTTCATAGCACCTGCTCTCAGACTGTGTTAAATTGACCTCTGACTGCTTTGAGCTGCATATTTAATCTGACCAGACGTGTGATTGCAGACCAGGACGCATTGGACTAGCCATTTGTTTAATCTATAGCTACATGTGAAGGCATCATAAATTTTCCGTACGGTACCGGCAGAGTAAAATAGTACCTCCTCTCTGGTTAACCAGGTGTCGTTAGAGGCGATTGAGGTACCAGACCCGACAGATGGCGGTGTATCTATCCGGAGCAGTGCAGCTCAAATGTACAGGGCGTGGATGGGCAGCAGTTTGCTCAGCGCGGCAATCATGGGCATGATTCCCCCTTTTCTTGCGGAGGCCTATGTCCAGCAGTGGAATTTTCACGGCTGCTATGATGTTGATGATGATAGTAGCAGTACCATAGGATATGTTATAAAAGGCAATCGAGGTGTCGAACGGAATTAGCGGGATATGTACGCTAGTAATGCCCTGTGATTTCCACTATGCCTTATTATTATCTATGGGCGAGAATTCTGTAAAAATGAATTATAAGGCTATTGGACTATGGCTATAGCTTCGAATGACAGATTCAGGAAGAAAAAAATATGTGGAGTGAAAAATTATGAGTATGTGTAATGAAAGTAATTCATAATTCAAAGGTCAATGGAGCGCTTCATCATCAAGATCATAGCAGCTAGAAAACGTCCATTGCCCATAATGCCGCGGTGGGCAAACATGGTGGCAACTGGTAGCATCAGTAATGCTGCCCATCCCCGCCCTGTTAAGTTTGATCTACACTGTTTCAGATGGATATACCGTCATCTTCCGGTTTTGGTACCTCAGTCGCTTGGATTTAATCATATCAGCCATTGGAAGTCCACTCCCTGAGAAAGAGGAAATGTGCCCATAGCTGCTACGCTAGCAAGTGTGGTGGCAATCGAATCGAGCGTATCTTCGCGACAGGGCTGCTGCTGTCCATCCACGACCTGTTAAATTTGAGCAACACTGCTTCGGGTGGAAGTATCGCTTTCGGTTCTAGTACCTTAGTCGTACAGGGGAAGGTAGTATTCTACTCTGCCGGTACCACACGGTAACACCGTGACCGTGTGGTATGTAATAAATATTTGTATTTGTTTTATGACTGGATATTAAAAGAGTTTGTATGCATGATATTTGTATTTCCTCTGTTGGCTGATGATGTTCGCAACTTAATTGCTTTAAGTGACCTATCTCGGAGTCAGGTCAATGTATGATGAGATGTTGTATGAATTTATAACTTCTACCAGCACCCGCGTTGCATAACTTTTATACTAACTTTGCGCCCTCTTTTTATCCCCTTACGAGATGATTTAAAAAATATTTTACGTGTGTTTCGTGAATTTCAATGAAGAATCTTAATACTGATTTTCATTTAAATCACTTCTAAAATACTAACATTAACCCCCGTTTTACCCTTTAGGGGGTGAATTTTAAAAATCATATATAATCATTTTTGGTGTTAGATAAATTATACGATTTCTAAGTTATAAAAACAAAAAAAGTTTCTAACCCTTATAGTTTAGGCCCTGCTAGTATATCAGTCAGTCAGTTAGTCAGCTCCTACTTTTATATACTTGTATATAGATTAAAAGGAAACCGTCACTGACAGATTTTTCAGATGTTTCAGACATTCAGCTCAAACCCCTGAACGGAACGGACATAATCCGCTACAACAAATATTTTTAAATTTCATAAAAATAGTTGCTCAATAGATTAAACACGTGTTTCAAATGGTGCGACTAAGTCACGAATTAACGTGAACTAATCAATAAGCTTTTCATCCTAACCCAATCTCTATACTTAGCATCTAGTTGATATTAATCACAACTAACAAACAAATAAATCAAGCTATTACCCTAATAGGGCTGGTGGTCCAGGCAGATGCAATCAATAAATTCTGAAACTAATCCAACTAATTGGTTTTGATTCAGCGAATTCCCGCCGGTGACAAGTTTTGTCGGACATTTTGGACATACTGTTTGAGTTCGGTATTGAGTCATACTTGGCTATCGGAGTCTAGCCCAATTCCGGACAATGCGGAGAGGAGGCGAGAAGCGATGCAGTCATAATTAATATATATATATATATATATATAATGTTCTCCTGATCACAGCAGGCGTCCCGCAAGGAACCGTGCTCGCCCCTCTTCTATTTTTACTTTACGATAACGACATGCCCAAAACGCCCGAGCGAAGTTGTCGACGCGCAGCCACAGGCTGCGCGTAGGCGACTCCGGCGCTAGGCGCCTTTGTCGCGGTTTTTGTACCGCCGCCGACTAATATCGGTGGGATCGCCGAGTTGCGGGAGAAATCGTTTTTTCTTTCTTCTACCGTCGTTGGTTCTTTTGTTGTTCTCGAAATCACGCGCAGTACAATCATGTATGCCTGACTGAATTGCATTGTTTACATCATCTTCGATGGCTTCTTATTGTGTCTGTGTGTGCCTGCATGCGAGTTCTAGGCACTTTTGTGAATGCCCGAGCCCGCAGTCAGGTGCTTGATAATGTTGGTGGTGTCTTGACATGGTCTTGCGGACTGTTGCCCTTTGCTCTGTTTATTCTGATGGAGGATGAGTAGTAGGCGGCGACATCCGCGTATAGGGCGAGATACGTGCCTTCTCCTACAAGTATGTTGTCCGTGTATAGGCTGTATAACGCGGGCAAAAGACAGCTACCTTGGGGCACTCCGGCCTCTATAGGGAGTTCTAACGATAGAACGTTCTCGACTCTGACTCAAAATTTTCTGTGTTCGAGAAAGGAAGCTACCACTCGCGCTATTCTACGTGGAGTTTGCGACTTTGCTATTTTACATAGCAGATCCTGATGCCATACTCTGTCGAACGCCTTCTCCATGTCTAGGAATGCTGCGACGGTGTATTCTTTTTTGTTAGACGCAACCGTCATGTTATGCAGCACCCTCGTGAGTTGGAGTGTCGTGGAGTGTTCAGTACGGTACCCGTACTGCTCCTGCCTTGGTGTGATGTGTGGCCCCAGGTGAAGCAACTTCTCATACACCTTGGAGACCGCAGGTAGCAGAGTCATTGGACGGTAGCTCTCGGGTATGAGCACATTCTTACTGGGCTTGTATCATTAAGACTCCGCCTGTAGGAAATGTCTGGTTCTGTTGATACCGTTAAACAGGTGGGTGACGGCGGCTATGCTCTTCCAGTGCTCTGATTGTGCGTAGTACTATCTGCCCAGGCGTGATGACTACTGGGTCTTCAGATGCCATCGTGGGTATGGCGAAGTACTCACGAAGATACCGGGCTACCGTTTCGACGTACTCATCATCGTCGGTTGGGTTCGGTCTGAACTGGCGTTTCAGGTGGTCTGCAAAATCTCTGCGCGGTCATCCACGCGGTATATTGTTCTGTTGCATAGCAGTACTGAACGCCATCCAATCTGTGGTTCTGCGAACAGCCGGCGGTGTCGCGGCAGTCGGTCTTCCATCTCTGTTGATTGTCGCTGAGTTCCACGCCGCGTGTTTGCAGTTGAAATCCCCTGCGGCGATGGTCGGGACGGGGTTGATCATTAGGTTGGTGACCTCGCTTGCTATGAGTCGGCTTTTTGGTGGTTTGTATAGTGCAAACACACGGATGGGCTTTTGAGATGGTGGCAGTTGTTGGTGCAGAATTCTTCTACGGACTAGTATAGCGAGCTCGCGGTATGCCGTCTGGCTATCCGATAGCTCATCCTTCCGGTAGATGTAGTAGTTTGGGAACTTAATACCAACTGCGGATTTTAAATGGGTCTCAGAAATCAAACATGTGTCTACATTTTGTTTCCGAAACAGGGTCCGCAGCAATCCTTGCTTGCTTCTGAGCCCATTGGCGATCCAATGTACTATCATTATACTATTTTGCTGGGCCATTGGGCTGCAGCAATTGCGCTACTCCTCCAAGGATAATGGGAACTGCGTTCTCTCCCGATCTAATGGCCCCGAGAATGTCCTGTAGGACGCTGATGGCTTTCTCGGTGTCTACTAATCGGCTTTGGGTTGTGCCAGGTCTTGGCTTCGCCTTCTGCTCTGCTGCGGTGCATGGGCGGCGACTGCCTCCGCTTTGGGGTCTTTGATCGTAGAGGCACCCCTCTTTTTCTGGCCTCTACGTTTCCGACGGGGAATTATCACCCCGTGGTTGGATTCAGCTATTAAGTGGGAAGTCGCTTCTGACGACGGTACATTGCCAGTGCGTGTCGTGTGGCGCCCGGCCAGCGCAACTGTACCGACTCCTTTGATTCTTGATGCTCAGGACTTCTGTCGTAGAGTCTTCTTATATATATATACAATAGCCTCCAACTCGCGCTACATGTAATGAGCAACTGGTTATGCAAGTGGCACATTAAACCACGAGATAGCCAAGCCATGAATTTCTCAAGGTCACCCTCTCACTGGCACAAAACAGTCACTAACACACTACAATCACTCTTCCCGTAAGCAGCACACCGCGTTCGCTGGCAAACGCGTGCAGTCCCTGCCCCAACGCGCGATAATCGGCAGCCCTAGCGCGGCCGGGCTCACTCCGTCTGGCCTCTTTTATTAACCGTCCACTTAACATCGCTCTTCTACGACGTCCGCCCGAGCCGATTTCGTGCCTTTAGAGGTGCTCTCGGGCGATCGCCGTCGGTCCCGCTCAGATCAAATGAGCCTTACGGGGGCAATACGGCAGCCATGTCCTCTCGCTCAGTGGCGCTAGAATTTATATCTGAGTAGTCCAGCAATAGGTTCGTCCTGAAAAAAAACCGTAATGTACAAGGCTAAAAGCTAAAAATCGGTATTTTGTGACTAACAAAAAAAAATAGTTCAACATTTTTCTTTTTTTTTATTTACCCCCAACCCAACAAATCAAAAAAGAATCTACCTCCAAAATATTTAAATCGAAAAATATGTGATGATATGTGTGCGCTCAGCGATTGATAACACACATGCCCAGCGCGGCTATGAGTGGCAAAAAACCAGAGATTTTTTAGAGAGGTCTACATCCAGCTGTGAACTTTCAATGGCTAGTACGATGATGATGATGACATTATATCAAAATGTAAAGGACGATGTCAATGTTTTTTCATAAAGACTCCTGGGACTCCGAATAAGCTGGTTGAGGCAGCCTAACTGATGGTGCCCGGGATTGGTTTTTTGTAAGGCAACTTCTAGCTACATAATAGGTTGCGTACACCTTTATTCAATTATTGGCCAAGCAGACCCGAAAATTTGTCACTTTTTAACAAATATCACACTAACACGACGTTCTAGTCTGGCGCACGCGTCAGTTACGATCTGGTCGAGTTGAAACCGACTTGTTCAATCAAGTTTTTGAAGAGTGGTTGGGGTATTTTCTCGAATGGTATCCTGCACTATCTTTACGAACTCCTCAATCCACTAATTTATCACGTGCACGTTTTTTAACAAACATAACGTAAGATTATTATTTGACAACTTGAAAACCGTTTACCTACGCCATAATTTTAGCCCTGGTATTATTTGAAATGATTTTTACGGTACAAAAAGTTATTAGTAACGTTCATCATGATCATCATCATACCTGCCATTAAAAGTCCACTACTGGACATAGGTCAAGAAAGGAGGAATTTTGCCCATAATTGCCACGCTGGGCAAGTGTGTTGGCATTAGTATAGTGCAGCTTTTGCTACAGGGATTCTGCTGGCCATCCCCGCCCTGTGCATTTGAGCTGCACTGTCCCGAATGGATATATCGCCATCTGTCGGCTCTGGTACCATAGCCGCCTCTTACGACACCTGTTGCAGTTGGAGGTACTATTCTATTCCGACGATACCTCACGTCTGTAAAAAAAATTTATAGTGTTCTACAGATGCTATACATTGTTATGGCATTAAAATGATTCTATATAGTATTTTGACTCATGAACGAACGTTTTGCAAAAAACTCATGGTAACTCACAATTTTCCGAGGGAAAATACACTTAACATCTCGTAGAGTGACTTGACTCTGAAAGAAGTCGCATATAGCACTTGTGTCACGGACATAACACAAAAGCGAAATTGACGTCTTTGTAGTCTAACATAAGGTTCTTCGAAAAAAATAGCAACCGAGGAATCACAAGAACAAACACAAACATTCACTAAATAGATATTTGTCCTGATTGGGAATCGAACCCACGAACTTTGAAGGACAAGATAAGAACCACCGAATGCGCCATCGGGCCCGTTAAAGTTTAACGAGCAGAGCCACAGGATATATTTATCTGAAGTGGTAATAAATCCAGGCCAAGTGCCAGTCACGAACCGGTCTAGTTGAAGTAGACTTGTTACCAACAAAGTTCGGACATTGTAGGACGTTGGACCGCTAACTCCGACCATTACTCCGATCTGTCTGCATCTGTACTTGTTATGAAGGTTTATGCCAAATTGAAAATGTAAGCATGGACATAGAATTATTAAAATATTTTTTTTCTATCTTCTTATTATACAACTAGCTGTGCCCGCGACTTATATTATTTTATTTTTGCACGGCGGTGGGCGAGGCCCACCTCCCCCTCACCACCGCCGGCCTGCTTGCACATTGCAATAGTAGCAAGCCTTCTTCGACATATAATGTTATTATGAGTAAATCTTGAGAGATAGATATATACTGTCTTGGACTTATTTTTTATTATTAAAAAAGGACTAATTCTTTCATACATAGTTTTTGAATAACTTAAACCGATTATGCAGCGCATGCGACCTCAAATGTGAATAATTTTCTCCGTTTTTGCAACATTTCTCACTGACGCTTCGCTCCGAAAAGCTTATTAATGCTTGAAAGATAATATTAATGATGAGACTGCTTTGGATTGCATTGAATAGATACGGTAAGTTTGGACCAACGCCGGTATTTGTTTAATGATACCTACCATTAGGTTTTATTGGAACCCTTATCACCATCAGTTATTCTCATCTCATCTCATATCACCTGGTGCCTGTAGGCTAGTATTAAAGTAGGACTCTCAATGACCTATTTGTTTAAATTACTCTTATAACACTGTTTGTCAGGATCATCGGACATTTGTAGTTTCCATTAGCAAATCTATACTCATAGATATTTTTTTGACAATTTGCCTATGACAGGCAAATTCAAATGAAGAGATATTTGACTTTGATAGATGAAGAAGAAGCTGCTCGAAGCTAATAATTATGCACAGACAAACTTGCGAGCATCAGCTAGTATATTGATAAAATTGTTATTAAATATTCTAATCCATTTGAAGTCGTCCACTTTAAAACGACGAAAATAAATGTAATAAAACATTCAGTTAGATACGACGGTCGATGGAGCCATAAGGATCTGAAATAGATACCATTACCGGCAGGCACAGAGTATCCACCCACAAGGTGGACAAACAATCTCGATGGCCAGATACAGTAAACAACCGCTGCTATTGGGAATCAATTGAGCAGTGGACGTCCAACAGTTGATATGATAAAGCAGCAATTACAATCTTCTATTATGCGATCATCTATGACAGCGAAACGTGGTCTCTTACCATTGGCCTTATCGGCCAATTGAAAGTAGCTCAACGAGCTATGGAGAGGGCAATGCATGGAGTTTCTTTGCGCAATCGAATCAGGAATGAGGAGGTTCGTAACAGAACCAAAGTTACCGACATTGCCCGGCGGATTAGTTAGTTGAAGTGGCCGTGGGCAGGGCACTTAGTACGCAGAACCAATATCCGATGGAGTCGTAAAATTCAGGAATGGAGAACACGTACCAGCAAGGGCAGCGCAGGGCGTCCACCTGCAAGAAATACAGACGATCTGACTAAAACCGCAGGATCGCGCTGGACACAGGCCGCATACAACCGGTCCTTTTGGAGATCACCTGGGGAAGCTTATATCCAGCAGATGACGTTTTATGGCTGATATGATGAATACATTGATCGATCAATTGGGTTAATGCTGACACATGAGATGCAACGCTGCATTATCGGCTTCCCCAAGAAAGGGATAACTGCCCATAATCGCCGCGCTGGGTAAGTATGTTGGCAATCGCAGAGCGTAGCTTTCGCGACGACGGGGATGCTGCTGTCCATCCCCACCCTGTGCATTTCAGCTACACTGTTTCAGATGGATATACTGCTACCTGTCCGTTCAGGTTACCTTAGTCTCCTCTTACCACATTTAGCATAGAAGGAGGTACTATTCGGAGGGTCGCGATCCCCAAACACCAACATTTATATAATGAATATTTGTGTTATTCTGAGTTATATGTATATTTAAGTACATAACTTTTTGATGTCTGTAGTATGATGCCCGTAACACAAGTGCTTCATAAATATATCACTAGTGTGTTGCTAATCTTGTGAATTAAGTATACAATTTCACATTTACCCAGTAATTTCACTGCCTCTTTTACCCTTCAAACCATAATACAGCAACGCGAACACTGCTATCTAGTAGAAATAAGTGAGACTGAGGTACAAAAGTAGACGACCTTTGTAAGAGGTCTCTAGTCCAATAATATCATCAACGCTACAAAAGCATTCTTCCAACAATTAAAATCATAATTATTTTTTTAAATACTTTTGTAATGATAGTTTTAAATATGAATTGATAATAATCTGTTAAATAAACAAGTCATAATAATAATAAATACTTTATTGTGCACCAAACATATATGAAAAAAAAAACAGTAATCATAAAGTACAATGGGCGTCCTTATCGCAAATAGCATTTCTTCCAGGCAACCTTTGGATCGAATGAGTAAATGAAACTAAGAGGTAGTAAGAGGTGTAAATAAGATATATATATAACTATAATGATAGAAAGTGATCCTTCACCAACCATTTAAACACAGGCAGGTTCTGCATGCATCTAATTTTAAGCGGGAATGCATTCCACAAACAAACAGCATGATCCATAAAGTACTTACTAAAAAACGTTGTGGAATGCAAAATCGAATGAAATAGTCAATTGAAACACTAGGGCACAAGCGAAGTCACGCTCAATATAAAAAATAAAGTGTATAAAAAATAACGAATGTTCCTTAAGTACTAAAAAGGGCCTCAATTAAAGAATTGTATTTTTCGTTTGAACTAAAGAAAAAAATGGAACCGAATAATAACGTTTCAAAATCATCGGAGTCTGTTACGTCTTGTTACCGTAGGTTCATTATCATAATTAAAAGAAAGAGAGAACTTTTAAAAGAAAAGCAAGCGCTGGGAGAACGTTTACTTGGGGCTCCCCGGGCGATTACTGCGCCCGCCCAAAGATTACACGGTAATTACCGCCCGCCCAACTTGTGTTTGTATTGCTAAACCATGTCCCACTTACATTTTGTTTGCCATTTAAATTGCTTCGTAAAATGTATTAAAGTTGCTTGGAACTAAGTTTATAAAGAGAATGTTGCTTGGTGTTTGTTTTGAGATATAGTAAGCAATTATCATTATTATTTGATGGAGGTTATTTAGAATTAATTTTTATAGATTACTTTAACTGGAATTGTTACTTGGATCTAGGTTGTAGCAGACAGTCAAGATCAATGTGGCACTAAATTAAATCGAGTATTCAATAGAATCTTCGTATTTTTGTACTCGAAAATATCTTCAGCATCACCATCATAGAAAAGAGGAATTTGTTCATAATTAATTCACCAGTTTAAGTTATTTATAGAATATAATAATGAAAGGTTTAAAGGCTAAAATTAATAATTGTATGCGTTAAAATAATGTATTTACCAAATACACTCCTTCAAATTTCAGTGCAACTCAAATATTGCCTCACCTTTTTTGTACCTTACACACGATTTGTAATTACGTTGAGAAACTATTCATTATCATCATACCAGCCTTTAAATTATGATTTCTTTGAGAGGTTATGTCTATTGCTAGACATAAACTCTCAAAGAAAGAAGATTTATTGCCCATATTTGCCGCACTGGACAAGCGTGTTGGCAATCGCAGAGCGTAGCTTCCTGACGGGAATGCTGCTGTATCCCCCCCCCCCCCTGTTGTATTTGAGATTGACACTGCTTTGGATATGCACCTGTCTGTCGGTTCCGGTGTCTCAGTCGACTCTTACAATACCTGGTACTATTCTGCTTTGCCGGGTTATATTCTTATATATTAATTTTACGCCCGCGACATTGTCTGTGAGGTCTCGACTTGATATCTCTTTTTTCAGGAACAGGTAATACGAGCAAAAGCCAATGCCGCTCTCTGACAGTTAGTGCATCAATCATCCCGACTTCTCAACATCATCGCTCTAGCAACTGTGAAACATTTACCGCTGATCAAAGGCCTACCTATGAAAGGGGAATTTGCCCATAATTGCCACACAGAGTTTACTAATAAACTTCGATGTTATCAAAGTCAAACTTGGAAATCAATCAACGTCCCTGTCAACATCATCATAGCAGCTGAACAAAGGCCTTCCCAAGAACGGAGGAATACTGCCCATATTTACCGCACTCTGCAAGTGTGGCGGCCACCGCAGATGCAGTTCGTGGGTGGTTCTATCAATGCAACAAAATATCAAACTTTAATAAAGTTTATTGCTCTCCATTCTGTCTCTCAGACATCTAGATTTTTTCATTCTTTAACACGATGGTGCTACCTGTCATACTGTGAGGACAACAAAGACATGGTTGCTGTCAAAAAGCATCCCAACTATCGAATGGCCATCTAACAGCCGGACTTATCGCTGATTGAGACTCTATTGAAGATAGTCCTTTGCAAAAATCCATCAAAATCCGAGAGCGACTTGAAGGCCATACTCTTGGCTGTGTGGAAGTCAATTACGACCGACGAGTGTGCAGCGTTTGTTGCGTCCATGCCTCTTCGTATTAAAGAAATTGAAAACTGAAATTGAAAATATAGGCGACACAACCAACTGGTAGACGAAAACTTTTGTTTCCGCATATTTTTTATTTATTTATGGTATATAAGCTCTTGAAAGTTTTTGAGATGCATTAAAATAAACTTTAGAATGTTACTCAAATTGTGGTTTAATTTATTCTTAGCTTTCTTAATTAATTACCCAAATTAACTTTACATTATTACACGTATTATATTAATTTTCATACTAGATGAACTATTTTGCATCGGGGCTAGTCTTTTAACGGCTTTAAAACGCGCTTTAATAAACGTTTTTAAATTTTTTGTTTGAAGTTTTGGTAACTTTGCGGCAACCATTCTCCAGATTGACACAAGCCGTTAAACTAGTATTTTTATTATGAGTAGTAAACACGTTAATCTAAAAGAGTGTTATAATTTGTAATAAAATTTACGCTCGGCACTCTGGGCGAATGTTTCGCCCATCATAGATTACGCCGTAATTACCACCGCCTTAACCGTCCGACTTGGTACTGCGGGCTTAAATAAATTCAATGTAACATTTTGTTTCACATCTAAATTGTCGGGGGGATTACAATGTTGCCAGGGAATGAACTCAATAGGGATGGTTAAACATGTTTAATGTTCTACACTTCATGATAGTTTATTGTATAGTATACATACGGGTGTATTACATGTTTATATACATATGCTACATCTTCTTAGACATCACAAGTATTCATATCAGTCATATTGGGAGTCAAAGGGCCCAAAATTTCGCCCATAATTGCATAATTGCCACGCTGGGCAAGCGTGTTGGCAATCGCAGAGTAGCTTTGGTGACGGGGATGCTACTTTCCATCCCCGCCCTTTGCATTTGAGCTACACTGATTTGCTGGATATACCGCCATCGGTCGGTTTTTGTACCTTAGTACTATTCTCAGCTGCCGATACCTCACAGCCAAGAAGAAATTATTGTAATACATTGCTTCTACGTAGATTCCTCAGAAACAAGTGGTCTTAAGAGGTGATTTAGGTACCAGAACCGACAGATAGACCTCCCTAATTGGATTGTATTTACTTAAATGTAATAGGGTGGGAACAGGAGCTGCAGACGTTACGCTCTACGATTGCCACTATGCGTGCCAAACGCGACAATTATGAGTCAAACACCCCCATAATAGAGGAGCTTGTATCCAGCATTTGATGTACTACTGCATGATAATTAAATTTAGAAATATTGTGGCCGTGGGGTACCGGTAAAGTAGAATAGTCCCTACCCACCTTGTAGCAGGTCGTACAAAGCGACTGATGTACCGGTACCGACAGATGGTGGTATATCCACCAAAAATAGCGTAAGCCAAATTAAACAGGGCGCGTGTGTGTACTAGCATTCCAAGAAGAAGTTACGCTCTGACTTATAATTATTGGCAACCTTTTCTTGAGGAGGCCTATGTCCAGCATCATATAGCTACTGAAATAATATAACGCAAGTTTTGTGGGGACTTTTTAACGTATTGAAGGACTTGACTATATCTTGTACAATCATTGTTCTATTCACGTTAATAATCTCATTAGTTCTCTCCCAATGGCCGAAACGATTACGAAGCCCGCTAAGGGATTCTATGATAATTAACCAAATTGCATTTGCGGAAACACTATTTCAAATGTTAGTTGTTTTCTGTACTTCCTTATACGATTACGGGATAAAGACTTAAGGGTCACGCGGGTTTGATGTGAAATAGTCTGTTTTAAGGACTGCAAATGCAGCCATGCCCAAACTTAACATTTCTTTCACAACACTGGTATTTCACATGTTTGTAAAAGGAATGTTTTCTATGTGTCTACTGAAATTATTTCATTTAATTCATTTAAGATTGTTGTACACTTGTCACGAGGTACCGGAAGAGTAGAATAGCCTCTTAACAGAGGACTTGAGAGGCCGCACACAACCAGTCTTACTGGAATTCCATTGGAGTATGTAGTTATGTTCAGCAATAGACGTCGTGGTTCCTTTGCTGCAGGACATTAGCCGCACCAAAAAAGGGGGAAATTTGTCCATAATTGCCGGCATAATAACAATCGCAGAATATAGATCCGTGGCGGGAACGCTGCTGCCCATTCTTGCCATTTTGTATTTGAACTGCGTTAATTCAAGTGGATATACTGAAATCATTATCATTCAAATAAAAAGGTATGGTGCCCAAACACTGCACGCGGATGAAGTCGCGGGCACAGCTAGTTTTATATATATATATATATTCAATATTATACTCACAACATCTCATACATTGACCTACCTCAGAGGTAAGTCGCTTAAAGCACTCGTGTTACGGACATCAGACAACCAAGGTAGCACAAATATAATACTTAAATACATATTCAACACCCAGACACAGAACAATCACAAAAATCATCATATTAATATTGGTCCTGTGTGGGGATTGAACCCGCGACCTTTAGCGCATAAGATAGAATCACTACCACCTGCGTCATCGGGCCCTTCAAATATCGCAAACTAACCATCGCTGGAACTTCATACTTAATTAAAACAGTTAACTACCAACAAATTTAATACAATTTCAGAGAATAAACAAGGAATCCGATTAGTTTACCCTATAAGCGTGTACAAAGGTTGGAGCTATTTCGACGCCCGCCCAGATTACGTGATAATTACCGCCCGCCCAAATTGCATGCTCGGGCTTACAATCTTCACTAATTCGTTGGTTCATATTATATATATATATATAATTAAATGTTGGTTTGTACTAAACATATTTTAAAAAACTAAATCTATGCTACTTTATATTATAAAGCTGAAGTGTTTGTTTGAATGTGCTAATCTCTGGAACCACTGGACTGATTTAAATTTAGTTTTCAGATCAGTGTGGTGCTAGGCTATTAACTTTATTTATTAGTTTAAGGGAGGCCTAATTTATAAATCATTAGGGTCATCAGTATCATAAATATAATAGAATCTAGTACTTAGATACTATTATGGAAGTATTATTGTTTTTATTTATTATTTTTTTACCGAATCGGTAAAAAACTTGGGGCTACTTAAAAAATGGGGCTACTTAATAAAGTATATTTTGATTTTGATTATATTATATAGTTTGGTGCATTGCTTTTGCTTTATATTTATTGTCTTGAATCTTTACAAATTTTAGCCTTTAAACCTTTCAGTATTATATTCTATAAATAACTTAAACTGGTAAATTATATGAAACAATGTGGTTTACAGATAATTGCCGACCCATGCGTGTGGTAAACCTTCAATTACGTGTTCCATTTATAAACAGTAGAGTTATTTCAACAGATTATTTGAACGATCAATTATAAAGTGTTTATTAATTATTGTTTTACACTTATAATAGGACATGCTCAGGCGAAATAAAGACGAAATTGTGTTTTCTGTTATTACATAATTCTTTTATTCATATCACACTTATATACAAGTTTTACTACAATTAACATATTTTAAACAGAATAGCTTACCTGAAATAACAAAAAACAACATTTAAAGCCTTTACTTCTAATTTAAATAATACTATTATAACTATTTCTTTTTACAATATTTTCCACGTTTTTCTAAAGATCACATAATCGAACTTTTACCTGCCCAAATTTATCGTCGGTGTCACTCGCGTCACACTGACAGCTAATAGTTCCATAGATTATAATAATTTCATACACTCTAGAAAAGGAATGCCACTAGCGTAGGTAGTGATATCCTTTACACACTTATAGGAGTGAGTTTAAATTATATTTTCTTGTCAAAGTACTGTTTACACTTTCTAAACCTGTTTGTTTATACCCTAACATTCGTTAATTGATTCTAAGACAACGTGAGGTACCGGTTAAATAGTACCCATCCCTGTACCAGGTATCGTAAGAGGCAACTGAGGATGAGAACCAATAGATGGCGGTATATCCATCCGATACAGTGTCACGCTTGCCCAGCGCAGCATGGGCAAAATTCCGTCTTACTTGCGGAGGTCCGGAGGCAGAGGAGGATGATATGATGAAGTCAGCGTTACGAAAATAAGGCCAAGTCTTCATCTGCGACACTCATTTTCAAGAAATTATAGTCTGTCTTAAGATGAAGTGTAATCTATATGGTAATCTGTAACCTATGCTATTCTGACATGATCATTTATATTCGGAACCTGGATCATCATCGTCATTATTTTATCGCAGGATGTTCACTTGTGGACACTGGCCTCTCTGAGCGATATTAATTGCGGGGTTGTTTTCCATAATTATCGAGGTGGGCAAGCGTAGTGGCAATCTTAGAGCGTAGCTTCGCGCCGCGATTCTGCTGCCGATCTTTGCACTATGTACTTGAGTATTGTATATACTTGAATCCGTTATGGTGGATAAACCGCTATCTGTTTCTGTTATCTCAACTGCTTCTTACAAGACTTGATATAGAGTAGGAATAAAAACAGTAGTGTTAGCGTAAAAAATCAAAACTAATTTTCGCATTTATAATATTATTTATATATTCATAGATAATATTATTATTAACCGTGCGGTACCGGCAAAGTAGAATAATGCCTGTATTTACCTGGGTAAAATTCTCCCATCCTTTGGCAGGGCGATGCCCAGCAGTGGATATCCGATGGCTGTTATGATAATGATATATTAAAATGTGGAGTGCAACGTGTATTAGTCTTTTCAAGGGAAAAGAAACTCCTTTTTCGGGGAGACCTATGTCCAACGTGGACTTCCAATGGCTGGTATGATGATGATGATGATATAACTTGTTTGAATGACACATTGACATACTTAAATGACGCTAATATTAACTGTCGATTAAACGTTAAACAAATGATGAGAGTTTTTACAAATATAAATGGACTAATATTTAATTACTCTAGGCGACCACTAGTTATTAATAATTCGATGTTCCACCAACAATACATCGTAATGAGTTTTCGCCGAGCTTTTATACAAACCTAATAACCGAGTAATTTGTTCCATTGTTAGGAATAACTATTGTTTCTGCTAATAATGTAATGTTGAAGAAAGAATTATTATCGATATTTATGCTTTGTGGAGTTGCTTGGGTGAAACATTAGTTGTACTCTGATGGCCCAGATAGTAGTGATCTTATCTTGTGCGCCAAGGGTTGTAGGTTCGATTCCGACCCAGAGCAAATATTTACATGATGATATTTGTGTTTGTTCTGTGTCTGGGTGTTAAATATATGTATTTAAGAATGATATTGTGATTTCTCTGTTGTCTGGTGTCCGTAACACAAGTGCTTTAAGCGACTTACCACAGAGTCAGGTCAATGTTTGAGAAATTGTGGGATTTATTATTATTATTATAATTTTATATTATACATAGTGGAATTTCCAAAATTTTAAGTAATTTTGAATCTCTGACACATTTTCATTAAAAAAATTTGCTTTTGGCCAAAGACTCTCTTGAAATTTTTTCATTTGCCACAGTAGGTTAAGCTAGGTTAGAGTTGTAACCACGTACGGCGCGAAGCGAGCGGAATTTAAAATTAATTTAGATGAAAAATAATCTAAAACGTCGGAACAATGAAATAAAGAAACTCGAATTGATAATCAGTCGTACTTTGAAATAATTAAAAAAAAGAAACCAAAATAAAATAAAATTCCAACAAAAACAAATCGAACTCATGATAAAATATGCTAGGATCCGACTTACACCGCAGGAATGCAGCTAAGATGATGGCGAACAATAGGGTCTCAAAATGAACAATGAGATACCCAAGGGTTGTGAAAATGAATAGAAGAACAGAAAATGTTGCCCATAATTACCACGCTGGGCAAGCGTGTTGGCAATCGCAAATTGCAGCTTTTGCGACGGGGAAACAGCTATCCATCCCTGCCCTATACATATGAGCTGACTGTTTTGGATGGACATACCACCATCTACCGATTCAGGTACCTCAGTCCCCTCCTGAGACACCTGGTACGGACGAGGTACTTTTCTACCCTGCCATTACCTCATAGCTAATAACATATCCCAGTATCAGTTGAGAACTTGCTTCTTGAAGTTGTTAACTCGTACGTATCCCTAAGACTAGATAGCCCAGTTAGATAAGTCTAGCTTCAAAAGAGGTCAGTCACCGAATTCAAATCGGCGAAACTCTTCGAAAAACTGTGAAACAACTTTTCGTCCGACATACCTCAGTGTTTTAAGTCGAATGTTTTCAAATCAATGTGTTACCAGTGATGACTTATGGCAAACAACGTGGTCTCCAACTATTTGCCTTATTTGCCGACTTAAAATAGCCTATCGAGCTATGGAGAGGGCAATGCTCGGAGTCTGTTTGCGGGATCGAATCAGAAATAAGGAGATCCGTAAAAAACTGAAACCTGGCACATTAGCAAGTTGAAATAGCAGCGGGCAAGGCAATACAGGGCAGGCAGTATCGATGAACGATGGACTCGTAAGGTTCTGGAATGGAGACCACGTACCGGCAAGCGCAGTGTAGGGCGTCCACCCGCAAGATAGACAGATAATCTGACTAAAACCGCAGGATCATGCTGGACATAGGCCGCATACTACTATCCCTAATGGAGATCACTTGGGGAGGCCTATGTCCAGCAGTGGATGTTCATGATGATTATTAAGTCGATAAACGAGCATACCTTCCACGTGATAGTAAATGCCCGCGTCCTATATTCGTATGACAATGACGTCATCAGCGCATTTGCCAACATTGTGACTTAAAAATATGATGTCACATTACTCAGTAATTACACTGCTTCTTTATTCCTTATAACCGGAGCACAGCAATGCGAATACTACTTTGTCATGTTTGGCAGAAAAGATAGGCGCGAGTGTGGTACCAATTAATTATATTTACAAATAAATTTACTCGACATTTTAAACATTGACCCGACTCCGAGATAAGAGGGATTACAAATATAATAACAGAACAAATACAAAAATACATAATATTAATATTTGTTCTAGGTGTGGATCGAATTTATGACCTTTGACGCACAAGGATCATCAACCTACGCCTTCGGACTAACAGATGACCTTTGCATATCGTCTGGTAGATATAGTAAGATTATTTATCTATAAATAAGAATAGAAAAGTATTTATTTATAAAAATTAATCCCTATTTCCGTTGGTCACGCCATTACGCGTAAATGGCTGGATTTTACTAATTTCTTTTGTTGTGTTTGGAGATGTTTCTTATGAAAGAAAAAAATACAAAAATTGCGCAGTAAATTAAAAATTTAAGAATATATATATATATATGTAAAGAAATTATTTTTTTAATCTGTATATGCGCGCGCACCGTTAGCGTGTCGCGTCAATTGAGCTGTCATTGTCAAAGACAAATATGTTCTGTATATAAAATGTTATTATAAATCATAATAACAGTCTTTTAGTTTAATTAATTAATATTAAGTTGTTTAAATCCAGAGGTGATAATTATAAACTTTAATTGTCGTTTTTTTATTTACAGGTAAGATTTTAGGATATGATTGTGTGATATTACTCGATATACTCAAATAAAATTGCTATCTTTATTTACAGAGAAACAAATTGGAGTTTTATTTCAATTCTGAGATTAAATTACAATTAATAAACAGTCTTATATATATAAAAAATAATCCCCATTTTCCCTTGGTTACGCCATCACGATAATAATATATTAATTACACCCATTCGATTAAATAGTCATCGTTAAGACAGGACAACGTCTGTCGGGTCAGCTAGTACTAAATAAAGAAACAATTAATCGGTTAATTTACTAAGAAAACGTCATGACTGTTTCGGCTTAACCCCCGGCCCTCGGGCTGTCAGTCATCCATCAACGCCAACGGCACGGTCACAAAAGATGACGTCATTCCGGGAAAATGGCGGGTGAACGCGGGAAACTACGGTTTTTAATTTTACTGAAACAATTATACGAAAGTTGGAGGGCTGAATAATTTTATTTACCCTTTTTATATAGACTAAGACATATATCGGTTAATTAAAGTTATCAACATCAGTTGGTGGACATCCACTGTGTTACTTTTTTTTATCTATAATAATTTACACAACATCCTTTCCTACATTACCTGACTCCATGGTAAGTTAAGTACGCTAACTTGCGTTACGAACATCAGACAACATAGGAATCACAAATAATTATATTAAAAATATGTTCCCACAACATTCTATATATTGATCTGGCTTTGTGGTAAGTCACTTAAAGCACTCGTGTTATCGACGCCAGACAACAGAGGAATTACAATATACTACTTAAATACATATATTTAACACCCAGACACAGACCAACACAAATGTCATCATATATATATTTATCCTCGGTGGGAATCGAACTATTGGGCTCGTCATATTTGTAATTCTTCTATTGTCTGATATCCGTAAGACAAGTGTTTTAAACTCTTTATCTTGGAGTCCGGTGAACATAAGAGATGTCGTAAACTTATTTATTTATTTGCTTTCGGAGCCGAACCTGTGATCAATAGTTTTAAGACTCGTCTGGTATCGGCAGACCCGTTAAAAGTACACAATTACCTGCTTGGGTAAATTACTTTTACGTCCTTTATTATGGTCATAGGTCATGTGAATTGTGGAATTATCTATTTGCCTGTTAATGAGTCCTTGCGCATATTTGCAGTCTGGGAGTGTGGAGATTATATGTAGAAATATACCTAGTTATGTATCTCGCTGAGATACTTTGTATGGGTTGTTTTAGCTCCTATTTATTGTTTATTTCTATAACAAACAATTTGATATACTTGTTATATTTTTATAGTTATGGATGTATGTGTGAATTATGACTATTGTTATTTATGAGCAAAAAAACGGGCGTTTTTAAAAAAATACTAAATAATATAATTCTTCTTAAAAAAATACGGTACCAAAATGATTTCAATCATTTGTACATGTTACTGGCCGGTTTTAAAAATGGCGTGTTGTTTAAAATAGTACGTTCTAAATTCAAATTTTCGTTTGATGCAAGTTTTTACAGAAAACCACCTTTTTATCCTACATTTTTGGAGCAAAGTTCCAAAAGATAATATCGGTTTGCATAACTTTTAGTTATTTTTTATGAATTTATTTCATATTCTTCATTGTCAAAGCTTGATTAATTGCTGTTTAGCTGATTCAATAAAGTAAGAGAAAGTGGTAAAAGCTACCAAAATTATTGCGCTGCTCGAAGAGGGTTGCAGGCAATGCTTCGTGGCTCAGAGGCTAAGTGAGTGTCACTCGAAGGTTCAAAGGACCTGGCAACGATCAAGACACCGTTTCCGTCGAGAGAAGGCCTGGTTCTGGAAGAAAACCATGTACCTAACCAGGGGATGATCGTTTTCTTGTGAACCGCGCATTGCGAAATCGCAAGTTTTCGTATGTGGACCTTAAGAACAACCTCGAAGAAGTAAGAAATGTGCATATTAGTCTATGGACGATCAGGAGGAGGCTTCTCGCAGCCAATATATGCCGTCATAGCCCGGTTTGCGGCCCTGAGTTACTGTGTGAGCACTGAGTTGCCAGGCTTAGGTTTGCTGGAAATTGCGAGTCATGGACTCAAGAAGACTGGAATAGGGTATTGTCCTCCGATGAAGCCGGGATATCTCTGTTTGGTAAAGATCGACGTTGGCGAGTGCTACGAAGATGAGGAGAACGCGTTGCAGAGGCTTGTTTTGATGAAATCACACCTTATGGTGGGGGGTCTGTAATGTTTTGGGCAGGAATAAATTCAATGGATCGTATAGAGTTAGTCTTCATTGAAAAAGGCTTACTGACTAGACATCGATACATAAAGGAAGTTCTAATTCCTCATGCACAACCCGCATTGGCTGCTTTAGGCGAAAACTCAATTTTTATGGACGACTACGCTCGCGCCCACTGGACTGGCAATGTGGAAGCGTATGTGCAAGAGGTCGGCATTCGTCGTTTGGATTGGCCAGCTCGAAGTCCCGACCTTAATCCTATAGAGCATGTCTGGGATGTTCTGAAACGACGTGTGAGATCAGTACAACCGGCTCCGCAGACCATCAGAGAGCTGAAGAATGTGATTACCGCGGAGTGGGAACGTATTCCGCAAGCAAGTATCCGGAATATCCTCGCTAGCATACCCAGACGAATTCTATCTGTGATTTCAGCTAGAGGGGTCACACTTGATACTAAACATTTATCTGTTTTTACTTTATTAAAGAAAAGGAAACAAAAATCTTTGTTAACTTTACTTCACGAGCATATGCCTACTAGCGAGCATACACTAGTAGTGAACTTTAGCATTAAAATCCGTAAATTTTATTAAAATTTTATGATAACACTGACAAAAATTGCTTATTAATTTACAAAATTGTGAAAGTAAAACTACCTACAATTATCAATCAAACCAAAAGTAACATTTGAAATGGTTCATTGCTTAGGTGCCCGTTTTTTTTGCAATGTGTGTATAAAACACACAACACGATAAGAAGATCAGATTTGAGAATAAAACTTAGCAGGCGTTTGAATTGCAACCAATACCTATCGTTGAATTTTATATAAATCTTTAAAAATAATGTTTTTTATGTACAAGCTATATTATTGTAAAATGTCATTAAAACCTATTGAGAAGTTTTTTTGTAAAAGTAACAAATATTAATCACATATTGTGTCGCGCTAATAATATTAGTAAGGATTAAGATTGAGTGATAGTTATTTTTAACAAGTTTTGTAAATCCCTACTAATATTATAAATGCTAAAGTAACTCTGTCTGTCTGTTACGCTTTCCCGCTTAAACCACTCAACCTATTTTGATAAAATTTGGCACAGACAATCTTGAGACCTAGAGAAAAGACATAGGCTATTTTAATTCTAAATAAGGGTTGTAAGGTGTCGGTGAAAAGTTGTATGGAAATATCGCTATTTTTAGAGCTAGAAACTTAAAACTTATCGATAGGGCCATTGATTGATAGGGCCATTTGACTAAACATAACAATAAATATATAAATAAATAATAATTCTGTCTGTCGGCTACATGTGTGAAACAGTCGGTATTTTTCGCGGCACAGGTGCCGCCGCAGACCTAGGAAGCCTTCATTAATCCTGAGTGATGTATGGCTCGGTATAAACCAGCCAGTATTAATGCCACGGCTGGCTTATTACTTGACCTAGGTTAAGGTATAAGTCTCAGGTTTACCTAATTTTGGGGATTGCGCCTTCCCTGTACTCGTAAATAAGGTCGTATATCATTCTTACATATTGTTGCTACATAAGCGAGTTTCAATTAAAAAAGTTGAGAGGAATGATTGTATGTAAAATAGTACGCTCTTTCGTCTTCGAGGTACCTCATGTAAAGGGTAGTTCTATAATGAGTAGGAACTTGTAAATATAATAAAATATAAGAGAATAATATCAGTAATATAAAAATTACAAAAATTATAAATACAATTGATGTAAACTTTAAAACAATATTAAGCTTTGGTGGTAAAACCGCTCTTATTATCATAATTTTTGCAATCTCTGTGCAATTTTTTCTACTCCTCTAGACCATCAATGTAATTTTTTTTCTTTTACTTCATTCTTGCGGAATCAATCACGCATTCTAAGTCTTTAATTAATCAGATTTTAGGCTAAAGTTCTAAAAAAATCATCTTATATTTCTAAACTAGCGGCCCATGCTAATTAAAAAATGTTTGCCTATCTTAAAGTCTCCCTGTACACTACGTTGGCTGTGGTATTTGTAGGTGGCAACGAAGCGTATTGATTTTCAGGAGATTCTACTCGAGAAAGTGCCAAATACAATTATTATTGCTCTCGTCGAGTTAGTTACTCGATGCGCTGTGTGGCGGCCGCCGCCGGCATAAACTTTTATTTTAATTTTATGATATATTTTGAATGGAATGTCCGATTTCAATAATTCAAAATATAATCATGAGGTATTAAGATAGTTTTAAATATTAAATCTATCGAATTATTATTTATTTGGTTAAAAATTAATAAATGGTATGGATAATACGGTCTGATTTTGATTGGCATTTCTATCAATTTGTTAAATGTAAAAAAGTTGTTATAGTGACGTAACTACTATAGTTAGATATATGGTTTCTTTGTAGATATTAATATATTCTATAATATTGTCAAAAGATTTCTGTCCTATTTTTAATATTCTTCGCACCGTATGCGATGAAAGATATTTTATGGCAAATTTTTTTACACCTTTGGTTGGTTTTAATAGAAATTTTTGAAGTACCTAAATAACCTATGTTACTCAATGTAGCTTTTTAATAAAAAAAGAATTATTAAAATCGGTCCACTACTTTTTAAGTTTATTTGCTACATACAAAAATTCAAATCATTCCTCTTTATAATATTAGTGTAGATAGTGTAGATATTCAAATAGTCCTAGTGCCGTGAGGTACCGGCGGTGTGCCGTAAGGTACCGGCCGGTAGAATAGTACCTTCCCCTGCATCAGGTGTTGTAGGAGTCGACTAAGGTATAAGTTGGTAATGTTGGTTGGTAATGTTTTGGAAGGATATACCGACATCTGTCGGTATATCCTTCCAAAACATTGCTGCTCAAATGCACGGGGCGGAAATGGGCAGAAGCTTCCCCGTCGCGACAGCTGCGCTCTGCGATTAACACGCTAGCCCAAAGCGGCAATTATGGGCAACATTTCCCCTTACTTGGGAAGGCCTATATCTAGCAGTGGTCTTCCAATGGCTGGTATGATGAAATAGTCCAAATAAAATTCACGCAGCCACGAATATTCTAAAAATCCATTAAATTGACAAAAAGGTTATAGAATCCATGCAATCTTGCTGTACGAAGAAATTTGTACTCAAATCTGTCTGGTTGTCCGAGTGGTGTGTTTATATTCTGCACGAGGTATACGCAGGGGCGCATTCAGTTCGCGAAAAGATACATTCAGGCACGTTATTTTTATGTGATACTAGCTGTGCTCGCGATTTCGTCCGCGTAGAAAAGTTTTTCTGGGTACCATATATCTTTTCCTTAAATTATATAAACTTTGAATGTCATGTTTATTTATATCGAATCAATGGCCTGATAAATAAGTTTCAAGTCGTTAGCTCTAAAAATAGCGATACTTCCATACAACTTTTCATCTACCTTTTCCGACCTTTACAACTCTCATTTCGAAGTAAAATATCCTATGGCCTATATTAAAATATTCTCTGGGTCTAAAGATTATCTGTACCAAATTTAATCAAAATCGTTTGAGAGGTGTAAGCGGGAAAGCGTAACAGACAGACAGAGTTACTGTCGCATTTATAATATTAGTAGGGATATATCCGCCTAGTGCGTTTGAGCTACACTATTGCGCCGCCATCAGTCGGTTCTGGTACCTTAGGTATGACACCTAGAATAGAGGGAGGTACAACACACGACTCAAGTTGAGTCACTCAACGCCCCAATTCTGCGGTCATAGTTTTGAACGCCGTTCGAGATGGCGACCAGATCACATTACGCGCCCACATCGCGTCGTAGATAACTCCAATGGTTGTCGGCCATTATTAAATATTTTTTTTTAATTTGACAGTTTCTGTCTCAATATTTTTTAAATCACAATAAGCTTGAGGTCTTCGAATATTTTTACTTTAGTACAAATCATCATATTGGGGGTTATTTAAATCTTACTTGGTCGTTCCTGCACCCTTGGGCCCACCCCTGACTATCCCAAATGAACCCTTTTCATTGGGGATTACGCCGGGCAGCGTGTGACCGGAATGGCTCGCTCTGATCTACCCCGCCAAGAATTCCAACTAATAAATACTAAGATGGTCTTCGGAAACATTCTTTTTATAAAACGAGTCAAGCGTAATAGAAAGGTCCTTATAATAATGTAAAGTGGGAATAAATGAAAGGGGGAATTGTGTCCATGACAAAGCCTCGTAACTGGATGCTGTCTGTATGTATACCAGGCATCATATCAGAATAGTACCTCACCATATATATGGAAAGGTACTATTCTATTCTGCTGATAATAATTTATAAACGAAATTACAATATAATTATAAATTAACATTATAATTATATTATCGACGTTATATGAATGTAAAGAAATAATATTTCTTTAATTTTTGAACGACATTGAATGACATTGACAACTGACAAGCGCTAGAATCTGAGGTCAATAGTCAGTTGAGAGGTTATGGAAAAAATAGCATTGTACATATTAAATTATTGTGATTTGTTAAATAAGATAGATAAATAAGAATAATTGGTGGAAGAATAGACTTTAATTGTCGTTTCTTCGTTTTCAGGTAAAGTTATAATAATAGGGTAGTTAAATAATTTATTTGTAAGATTATATAATAATATTTGTAAGAAATTAACGAAATAAATCTTCGTTTTCAGAAGCAACGCATAAGTTTATTTTAACCTAAAATAAAAGAATAAACAATATATGAATTACATCGCGCATGTGTATTTTCATCGGGTTAGGCAAAGACTACGGATCTCCACTTGTTACAATCTTGGCGTACCTCTCTAGTTACCTTTACATTACTCCTTTCTTACACGCTCCATTATTATTGTTATTTTTGAACTGGCCTTTTTTAATACCTCTCCTACGTGGTTGAGATATTTTTGGTCGTCTTATACCAACATTTCCATTCATTTCTGCACTAATTATTTGTGCAGTCATTCCACTTTCATCCATTCTTTCTACATGTCCAAACCATCTTAACATTCCTTGATGTTCCTTCCACAAGATGTTCACGAATCCTTGTCTCCCAAGAATTGTACTACATGTTTTGTTAATGCCGTTCACTCATCACCAACATTATGGTTATATTTGAAAGATCCGTTGTCCCTAAGGCGCCTTATTTTTGGGGACCAATACCGGTGAAAACACCGGATGCAGTGGATCTTCCCGATGGACGAGGGCCCATTAATTAACGACGATGTTGGTCCCACTAGATGGACAGACGATATAGCTTAAACTGTTTCAGGCGTCCTACGCAGAGCTTGCAGGTGCGTGATCTCCTATACACTTTATTACGGCTCCACCGGCTCACAGTTCTGAGTACTAAGTGCCATGACCTATTTTTTTATTATTTTCTATTAGACCAGTTTGATACACAAGCGTGCAGTCCGCGTGATAGTAAGCGTCATCACAGCCCATAGACGCTCGTATTATTAACATGTTCCACTAACCTTGTGATTTGAAGGGGTTACTTCATATTACACAATGATGTTCCTCTCATTCCACTCAAACCGGAATACAGCAATGCGAATACTGCTATTTGGCGCAAGAAATAAATTAGAGTGAGGTACCAATGCAGACGACCTTTGTATAAGGTCCACCTCATATCCACTGCCGCTTCAACTTGCTAATACACCGGGATTTGTCTGTAATAGTAAATAAAAACTGTAGGCTTTATTCTGTCCGATCCAAGGTTAATACGATTCTACGCATCACTAGACCAATAAGGCTATTACAATATGTATGTTGGATTATCCACCTCTGCGTAACAACGGATCAAGGTGACGGATAGTTTATATACCACAAAATGACTTGCCCAACATTTGTAGCCGGAAAATGCTGGGTCATGACCGGTGAATCCTACAACGAATCAATATTATAATGATTGCTATGTCGGGTAAATAGCAATTGGACAAGCATATATACACACATTTTTGACAATCCCAATGGTGCAAATGGTAGTCATCCTGTATTGTACGCCAAGGGTCATGGGTTCGATCCCCATCCAGGACAGATTTCTATATGATTATATTTATTTGTTCTGTGTCTGGGTGATAAATATATGTATTTAAGTAGTATATTTGTGATCCCTCTGTATTCTGATGTTCGTAAAACAAAAATGTTTTAAGCGACTTATCGACTTATTATGTCAATGTACGAGTTGTTGTGGAAATTTTTAGAACAAACGAGTATCTCTCGTCATTTTCGTTTTATTTGACGAGCTTGATAGTGCAGATGGTAGTGATCCTTTCTTGTACGGCTGAAGTAGTGGGTTCGAACCCCAACGAACTGATAATAGTTCTGGAAACAATCGTCTGACTCCGTGGAAGATCTTCCCTTTTCGCAAATGTAGCTACGTGCGACTTTCGCTTAACATCTATCTATGCTACATGTTCAGAACACAGTTTCCTAATATTTTATGTTCATTGCCTTTGCCATCGCTTTTAATCAAGTTATCTAAATATACAAATGTATTAAAAACTGATAAATCTTTTACTTCCATATTTTTGAACTCGTACTATCCTTTTTCCACTTTCCATTTCCATAGCATTTTTTGCCACATTTTATTTTATTATACTCCAAAATTTTAGAAAATTATAATATAAAACTCGACATCCAGAACGATTTATCAGTAACCTACCTATTTTTACCCCATGATGTTTTAAATTTTTTCATGCCCTGCCTGAAGTCAATGGAGATGTCAAACCAGGTAGACCGAGTGTCTCTATCCTGATACAGGTATTTACACCTCTTGCTTCTATAATCTACTATCATCTTCAAATGATAGACATTTACTATATGACGGATCCGATGACGTAAATGGTAGTGATCATATCTTATGCGCCAAGGGTCATGAGTTTGATACCCACTCAGGAGAAATTAGTTTACACATCTCATACATTTACCTGACCCAGAGATATGTTGCGTAAGACACTTGTGTCACGGACATCAGATAATAACGGAATCACAAATATTATATTTAAATTCCAGAATATTTAACACCCAGAAACAGAAAAAACAAATATTGATGATATTAAAAATATTTGTCGTGTACAATATTTAAATGTTGAATATTCTTTGTTTGCATGTTAAATATGTAATTCGATATTATATTTGTAGTTTAAGCGACTTATCTCTAAATCAGGTCAATGTGTGAGATGTTGTGTGAATTGGTGATATATGGTATAACCAATCACTGCCTTTGCATCGGATTGCACAATGCACTTGAAAGCTATAAAAGAATCTATTGTCCGTCCAAATGTGCAAGTCGCGTGCGCGTATTAATTCTAATGTCTGAAGACATTCAAGAAACCTCATTACTCTCTGTTAATACCCCACTTAAAATAGGGAGCATTGAAACCGTCTGCATCAAACATCTTGTTTTCCTCATTGTGGTTTCTAGTAGACAACGTGTAGTTAAGTTAAAAATAACTATGTATTCTTTGATATAACTAACTTGACAAACATGTATACTGTCTGCATGTATGTCGTAGCTTAGGTAATTATCACCGCGGTCTATATATAGTCGTATCATCAGAAAGATATCACTAGGACGTTGCTTACTTTTTGACTTAAATATATTATTTCACATTACCCAGTCACTCTCTCTCTCTATCTCTCTCACCCTTCAAATTGGAACAGGACAATGTGAACAGTGCTTTTTGGTGGTAGAAATAGGTGAGACTGAGGTACTACTAATGCAGATGGACTTTGAGTGAGATTTACCTTTAGTCTGTCTATGCAATAGACTCTACCTGTCTTAGGTGTGCTTCATTTTTATCAGACACGGATTATAAACAAGTATACAATCCGCGTGATAGTAAGAATCACTACAGTCTACAAACAATCGTAATATCACAAGGATATCACTAGCACGTTGGTAACCTTGTGACTTGAAGATATTATGTCACATTACCCAGTAGTTTCACCACTTTCTAATCCTTTCTCATTCTTTTCAACTTGCTTATCCACCGGGCTATGTCTGTAATAGTAAATAAAGTATGGTATTTATAAAAATTGTTAAGAGTAGTATTTCAGTACTGATGCAAACAACCTTTGAATGAGGTTCACCTTATTTCTATGAGGATTCTTCCGTATAGCAATTACTTTACCTAATGAAGTAGGTAAATATCCATAGTTTCTGTGTACCCTAACGGAACACAAGTATGTAAAAAGTCGCTGTATCAACGCCTTCAATGTAAACCTTTAATACAATAATATACTCAAAAGTGTTTTTTTTTTATAAAAATTTGTATGAATTTTGTAATCGTAAGTATTTTAATTAAAAATAGGATAAACACAAAATAAACATATTAATAATCTATAATTAATTAATTATATAATATTTTTGAGTACTATATACACACAACAAAAGACCAAACTATACAAATCTTTCAGAATTAACGGTCAATTTTGAATTCAATGGAACGCGTTTAAGATGAATTTCGATTGTACAAATATGCTAGATTTGTGTAGTTAATGATTTATTTGATACATAGTACTAGTATCAGTCGTTTTATTTATTTACAGTACTTATACAATACTTGATATTGTTCTGTCATAGTAGTTTACAAGCAATATGTAGATCGTAATTGAATCGACTAAAGTTTACGTTTATGTTTGTGGAAACAAACAATAAGGAGAGCAAGGATTGCCCGTAGCTCGTCACTAATGTGACCTGTCAACCGTAGAGCCTGTTGCCAGCACAAATTATTAACTTGACATATTAAATTCCATACCTACTTAGATGTGGGGGTAACATTTTTCGCCGAAATTGCCTGTTCAGGGTGACAACCCTTAAGAACATTACCCTATAATAATATATTAAATTTATACAGTTAAGTTTTTGTAATTAATAAATTTATATTTTTTGAATAATTGTCTTGTTTTGCACAAAAATATGAAAATGTATATATGGGCGGCCACCGTCATGACGTTGATGCCAAATTACAGTTGTAGTTGTATACCAGGTGTAGTAAGAGGCGATTAAGGTACCAGAACTGACAGATGGCGGTATATGCATCTGAGAAAGTGTAAATCAAATGCTTAGGGTGGGGTTGAGTAGCAGCATTTCAGTCGCGAAAGATGCGCTCTGCGATTGCCAACAAGCTTGCCCAGCGGGGCAATTATAGGCAAAACTCCTACTTTCTTGGGAAGGCCTATGTCCAACTATGGACTTCCAATGGTTGTAAAGATGATGACGCAAAACTGTATGATCTAGAGGAAGCAACGTTATTCATAGTACACTTAATTCACTATGATAATAAAATTATTTTATACGACAATTAACCGTTATACAATTCTTTATATATTTCGGTACTTTTAAATTCTAAAATACATCCGATGTTTCGACAACGGCCATCTTTTTTAAGAATTACAAAGATGTAATATATATAACATAGTCGCTGAAAAACAACAACAGACTGCTGGACACTCCAAGAAAGAGGGAATTTTGCTAATAACTGTCGCGCCGGACATACGGGGTGAAAACTGCGGAGCACATCTTCGTGACGGGAATGCTGTTGTACTCCACCGCACTGTTGTTTTTAAAGACATATGAATTTAATAGTTACTTTTTGTTATATAGTTTTATTTTAAACTTGTGTTACAATTCGCGACCGACATAGTTTTTCGTGGGGTACCAGCAGGGCAGAATACTACCTGCCATTGTATCAGGTTTCGTAAGAGGCGGCTAAGGTACTGAAACCGTGAGTGCGCTGTATATCCAAATTTAACCTGAACAAATTTAACCTGAAACGCTGTCTCCGTACTTTATTTACTGATGCTGCTTCTCTAACTTTATAACCCTATTTCTGATGTACGTTATTTTATGTATGTATATAAATATATATATATATATATATATATATATATATATATATATATATATATACATATATCATATGCATTTATTGCGTTTATTTATACAAATATGTATGCCACGTTTATTTATTTTGTATATACGAGTATATTGCCTGCACCACTATATATATATATATTTTTCAGTTTTGTGTAATGGTTGACTGGGAGATAATGCCATCTGGCATTAAGTCCGCCATTTGTACATTTTGTAACATTTTGTGCAATAGCAATTGCAACAGGGCGGAAATGGGCAGCAGCATTCCTGCGAGCGAGGCGTGAAGGCAAACGCAGAGCAGACTAAAAAGTCGCGATCCTTACGCTATGCGTTTGCCTCCATTCCTTTTCAAAGCGGCAATTATGGGCAAAATTTTTCATTTCTTGGGGAGGCCTATGGTCAGCAGTGAATGTCTAACAGCTATTATGGTGATGATGATAATGATAGTTATTTATGTTTGAAATATGTTATTTTCTTAAAGATATAATAACATCGTGCTATGATACATGGACTATTTTGTTCTATTGATATGAATCAAGTTACAGTATACGTATTCTCTCCAATACATTTTAATCGATCGCAGCATCGAATTATAGCAATTATGATAAAAAAGCCAGGCGGATAATTAATAAAATTATGACATTATTTGTTCGGTTGCGTTTGTTCATAGAAGCCTTTCTGTAAGAGCCATGTAAAAAACTTTATTAAAAAAAGAAGTTTATAAGAGGTTAAGCTTATACAAAGATCATCTGCATTGGTACATTGCTCTTACTTATTTCTGCTATCAAACAGCAATTTTCGTATCATTATATTCTGTTTTGAAGGTGGGAGAGGCAGCCAATACTTTCAAATCACAATATCAATGCGCTTAAAATATTTTTGTGATAACACGAGTGACTATATGCTGTGGAGTTTCTTATTACAACATGGCCCGTAGATATGCTTTCTTTTCGACTTTTCATATCAACCATTGAACGTCATCGGCTGAGCAGGACCTCCCCAATGGGAGAATTTTACCCATAATTTCCGCATTGGTGGTTTCAATCACATAGCTTTGATTCCCGACTAGAATGCTGCTGCCCATCACCACACTGTTACATTTACGCCACGCTATTTAAAGTGTATATACCGCTATCTGTTCATTTCAGTACCTCATTCGCCTCTTACGACACCTGATACTGGGTAGAAACTACTTTACTCTGCCGGTACCTCACGGCCAGTTAGCTGACTTAGTCGTATAAAAAGGGAATCCTGAAATCATGAACACCCTAGCAAGAACAACCAGTACGTCGCGGCAAATATACGTTATTAAAAGTTTGTCGAAACAATATCTTTGAAGGTTAACCAAGTGGATCGGAAAGGTTATTTTGAAATTACGGGCAAGCGTAACATTTGTCCTTATGAGAATTTCTTGATATTGTTGATACATCACTCTCACCCATTTCTACCGCCAAATAGTAGCGTTTCGGTATATGAAGGGTGAGAGAGACATTTGCTATCACGCAAATTTATGTGCCTTATTTCAAAACACACTAAAACTCATACACACTACACTACTTTTGCGTCGTGCTACTAAATATATTAAAATTATAATTGATTTTTGGATAAAAAAAACCATAACAGCAATAAGCTGTAATTTTTTTAAATTAAATTATTGTTTATTAAAAAAAATTCGGAGCAGTTTTTAAATATTTTTCATAGGAACTCTACACCCCTATTTACATTCCAATAAACCATGAAATAAGTTATCAATGAAATGTTTTGAAGAATGAATAATTGAATCTTAACTTCTTTATGTAGGCACGTATTAATGGAAACTATTTATCTTATAAATACAGATTTTGGAAGTGTCATCGCTGATAGAAGCCTCATCTATCTTTCAGGTGATAGATCGAAATACACCAATTATCGTGATTATCAAATCAACTGTATAAATACCCTCGCCCGCAGCTAGACATTGGCTTTCTCATGATTTCCAATACGACAGGCGTATGCGTTTTACGTCTGGAGTAAAATCATTCAAGTGATTTAATATAACCATAAAATTAATGGCAAATTTAGTTTTTCCCTTGTTCACTTCGATTCGTGGTACGAGACGGTGCCTCTGGCTATAGATAGGTTTGGACATTGATAAGAATGTACCACTTAGAAAAGGATCTTTGTTCTATTAGGTACCGGCAGAGTAAAATAGTACCTCACCCTGAACCGGTTGTCGTAAGTGGTAACTGAGGTACCAGAACCAACAAATGGCGATATATCCACCCGTAACAGTTTAGCTTAAAGCAGTTAAGCTTAGCACAGGGCAGGAATGGGCAGCAGCATCCTCGTAGCGAAACCATGCTCTGCGTCTCTGCTTCTGCGTCACGCTTACTCAGCGTGCAAATTTCCCTCTTTCTTTTGGAGCTCAATGTCCAACAGTGGTCTTTTAATAGCTGATATGATGAAAGGATCTTTGTTGATGGGTCCTACATGCCAATGTAGTAAATTTCATGATTACGCACGTCTGACGTCACTTGTGGGTAAAAGCTTCATGCAATAAACTATGACATATACTCGTATTTTCTTTTGATCTGTACAAAACGTTACAGATAGAATTTATGTTTATGAGTTGCAGCCTTTATCGAAAGCCTTTTCTAAAGGCTCAGTATTTCGTATTTCCTTGTCGTAAAGAAGCAGCTTTTTTACGAAGGGCATAAATATTAAATACTGTGAGGAACCGCGCGCGTAATATATTCATGGCGCGTTCTCTAACGTGTGCGGAAAAGTGATGCGGATTTTTTTTTTGACCGGGCACCTTACACCGGGGCGGTTTAAGTCATGTGAACCTTTTCCTCCATATGTAAATTATTATTAATTAATAATACTTTGACTTCGTGAAATGGAATTTTGTCCATAATTGCCACACTGGGCAAGCGTGTTGGCAATCGCAAAGTGCAGCCTTTGCGACGGGGATTCTGCCGCCCATCCCCGCTTTGTGCATTTGTGCTGCACTGTTCCGGATAGATATACCGCCATCTGTCTGTTCTGATACCTTGGTACTGGGGGAGATACTATTCTACTCTGCCGGTACCTCACGGCTTTCGGTACGGTAGGAGTGATTTCCAAATTCTGTTTATATTTGTAAAATAGTAATAAAAAAAATTTTAAACGGTTTTACAAAAATACTAAGCAATAAATTACTTATTTGACACGCCCGATTGCTCAGATAGTCATGGGTTCGATCTCCACCCAGGACAAACATTTATATGATGATATTTGTGTCTGTTCTATGTCTTGTATTTTATATTAAAAATATGTTTTTAAGTATTATATTTGTCTCTGTTGATCTCTCTGTCCGACATCTGAAACACAAGTGCTGTAACCGAGTTACCTCGGAGTTAGGGAAAACGGTAAAGGGTATAACATAATAGTTCGTGGCTATGGAAGTTACCTTTTCAACAAATATCATGGTATAAATATATGTTTTAGGTGGGTATTGAACCCACGATATTTGGCAAACCAGATCACAACTGTCTGCACCGTCAGGCCAGTCATATAATAATAATAATAACGCATTTATTTCCTCTTGACAAATGTTTCATAAATACGTAACTCTAGTGAAAGACTGGTATCTGAACTAATCTAAAATTTTACACCTATGATACAAATGCCCAGGCCTCTTACGCTTTCGCCTCGATTTAACTATTTACTCAACCTTTTAGAAATTTTTCTTTATATATAAAAATCTAGCGTCTCGATGTTTGTCCGGGATTAACAACTTCATCATCATCAACATACCAACCATTGGAAGTCCACTGCTGGATATAGGCCTCCCCAAGAAAGAGAGCATTTTGCCTATAGTTACCGCACTGGGCAAGCGTGTTGGCAATCACGGAGCGGGGATGGGCAGAAGTATATGCGTCGCAAAAGTTGCGCTCTGCGATTGCTATAAGCTTTCCCAGCGTAAAAATTATGGGCAAAATTCCCCCTATATTGAGGAGGCCTTTGTCCAACAGTGGACTTTCTATGGCTGATATAATGATGAGAGATAGGCTATTTTATCCTCAATTTAATGACGCAATATTAGTGACAAACATATATATCACCATCAGTTTTTCTGGCAGGTTCTTTTCTGATGGGTCGCGTGAACTGCAATAAACTTAGTTAGAAGTCCTTTCTGGTGCCGGTAGACTAGCATTGAAGTAGAACACTCAATAACCAATTTGTTTAAATTACTCTTTTAACACTGGTTATCTGGGTCATTGGTCATTTATGTAAAATTGCAATGAGCAATTATATATGCATAGATTTATTTTGTTTTTCTTTGACAATATAAAAGTGCCTATAATAGGCTAATTTAAATAATGATATATTCAACTTTGTCCTTGACATATAAATATCTGTCAGATTAGCTAGTTCTAGAAAGTCTTGGTGGAGCAAATACGAGAGTTAGTAAATTCCTGAAGTAGATAGATATAAATATAAATAATATATTATTTCTTTGTCCCTTTGTTCTGTTTTCAGCTTGAATTTATTTCGTAGATTTGGTATATATATATATAGTACACTGTATACATACAAAACCGGGACAAGAGTCCCTAATATTATATCAGTCGAACACACTTACATTTACTACGAGTTTTTCCTCTCAAGTAGCCATTTGTGAAACCCAAATTGACCCCGCATTTTGGACTCTATGTCGTGGGCTGTTAAGCTTATAATAAAGTCAAGATGAAGGGTCGGCCATCCAAGGAATCTTTCGCCTAATTTGCTGGGCGGTTTGGTAAAGAACTGCTTATGGGCACACTTGGGGCCACGGTTGCGTATACATTTTTTTATTTAACCTATTAGTGTTGGTTGTTGATGTGAATTTATTCGTTTTTAACACGCTTTTATTAGCTTCACTTGTAACTATGTAAGAAAATCTTAATTTGACCCCCTTCCCGGTCTTTGATTAGGAAGAAATTTTGAACACGCTCTGAGGTCTGATGGCAATACATGACTAGCTAAGAAGCGTCATTACAAATCCAATATGGCGGCACTCAAATGATAGGGTTTCCTGTCAGAAATACGAAAAAAATAGTCACGTGACTCAAATCCAATATGGCGGGTGTCCAAGATGGCGGACAGGCTATTTGAAATGCACCTCCATGATATGGGTATCAAATGAAAGGGTTTGCTGTCAGGAATACGAAAAAATAGTCACGCGACTCAAATCCAACATTAAAATGAAAGGGTTTGCAGAAAATAATGCGAAAGTAAGTAGTAAATTAAGTTTGAATAATAAAAAGACTAAAAAGTATAAAATAAAAATAATAGTTTTAAAAACTAAAAAAACGCTTTTATTACGCACTAAAAATCTAGTTTAAAAAACTTAATAACACGCTTTAATAATGAAAGAAACTAAAAAGTGGAAAATAATCTCAATATGTCAGGTCTTAAGAAGCGCCCCACGCTTTTTTTGCAATAATACCATTAATTGTTTGTTAATTCATTTATAAATTAATATTACTGTTAAAAAAGCGTGGGGCTCTTTTCAATAACTGATTTATCGTGTTCGTAATTTTTTTTCGAAATGACTCAAAAGATGTTTAATCGATTTAACTTAAATTAAAATAAAAGAACTCTTTGGACAATAAATTACAGATGTCCAATGGAACCAAAACGTATACTTGTGTATGTTTGTAACGAATAAACTCAAAATCTAGACCGATTTTTAGAACAATAAAAAAAAAATTATTTATTCAAAATCAACAGCTATTTAATTCTAAATTTAACAAAATATAATCGAAACTTACAGCTAATAAAGGACCTTACCTTAAGAGGAAAGTTTAAATGCATAAAGCAGGAATGGGCAGCAGCATACGCATTGCGGAAGATATGCTTTTCGATTTCCAAAACGTTTACCCAGCGCGGTAGTTGTGGGCAAATTTACCCTTTTTTTGTGGAGGCTTGTGCCCAGCAGTGGACTTCCAATAGTTGATTTAATAACGAAAATCATTCAAAATCATTGGTGTGACACCTATATGGCCTGTGGATTAAAGCAATTAGAATAATTCAATACTTTCCCTGAAGATATTAAACAACGTCAGCAGCACTTTATAGTATTATGAAATATGCACTTTCCTGCATCAATATTTTATGTTGTAAAGGTTTGTATACATAGTCGTTTCAGTAAAAATAATGTAAAGGTCTAAAAATAATCTAAAGGCCTGTAAGAAAAACGCGGTCTATTGTTTTTATATTTCATATTCCAGATTTCAATTAACTTGCGACAACCGGTTACAATTTGTAATAACATCTTTGCTAAAGTTAAATTAACCGCAACTTAAAGACAATGATTATAGTTTTACAACTATCGTGAAACAGACAAAAAAGTGTCTATATCATAATATAAATTTAATTCACACATCTCATCTCACAAAACTATTTCTCATTAATTGAACGAACTAGCTATCCATCTGCAGCTTGACCAGAAAAAACAACTTGTCTCAGACAGAAGCAGTAAAATAACCGGGTAAATGTGACGAAGACGGTTGTGATATCTTTGCGATGATACGAGCGTCTATAGTCTGCGGACACTTTTACTATCAAGCGGACTGTGTACTTGTTTGCTGATTCTCTAATATAAATAAAAACCTACAGTTTCTAAGAACATACAAACGTAGTGCTATATACAACATATATGATATGCATAGGTTATGAAAAAAGTTACCTACCCCTTGAAAGCGCAAGGTAAAAGTACGGAAGTCACTCCACACCACTGTAGATGAAGTCTTCTGCCTCATGAAGTTCAGTCCTAACAAAACCAAGCCGACTGATTTATTCAGTATCTATATCGGAGTTGTCCGACAACTTCTACACATTACATAACCATGTAACTTACCATAGACTACCGCTAAGTTCCTAGGTACGAAGTGTGCAATATGTTGTACCTAAACACATATATTATAAATGCAGTAAACTTAGTTGTAAGACCCATCCACTGGTGGCAGTTAAGGCTTAAGAGCGGCTTGCTGCACGACGATAGATTTAATACGTGACTCGGTTTGCTCATCGTAACATTGTAATGTTATTTTTATTATTCAAAAGTTCCTGTTGATATGCCTTACATGAATAAATTCCTTAAACATCTCCTTGACTTGTGTTACGCACGCCAGACAACAGAGAAATCAAAAATATACTACTTATAACTGTAAAATATACTACTTATACTACTTAACACATGTATTTAACACCTAGACACATAATAAACACAAATACCCGCGCTGGGTGTGAATCGAACCCACGACCTTTGGCGCACTATATAAAAATTCTATCAACAACAGGTGGACAAACAAGCATACCTATATTACACATGATATTTACCTTACAGTTCTTCGTATTATCACAAAAATATCACTAGTGCGTTGCCAACATTGTGATTTGAAGATATTATGTCACATTACCCAGTAATTTCACTGGATCTCTCACCCTTCAAAACGGTAAGAGTGAGGTGCCTACGCCGATGAAGTTTTGTATGAGGTCTACCACATGTACATAACAAAATTACTTTCCCAAATAAGAACCTAGTTTTGATTAAGCCCATTTGTAATTTCTTTCTTTTCAATTAATCTTTCTATATTATTCCACCTCTGATGTACCGACTCTTTAACCACCAAGTGGATAGAGACTATAACAGCTCGACGTTGTTTGCTCGAAAACCGCAGCGGGAACTTGTTTACTTTTACTGCCAGCCAGTGTATAGAGTTCAGGGCACATCTGTCGGCCGATAATTTAATAGAACCAATTCAGGTGGTACTGCGTGTTATAGTTTGAGTTGAATTGATTTTGACGATTCATTAGGTTGGAATATATGAAATTACCGTGAGCTTCACGGTAATTTCATATATCCCGGCGTGAGGTACCGCCTACCGGCAGAGTAGAATAATGCCTCATATTGCACTAAGTGTCGTAAGAGGCGACTGAGGTACGAAAACTGGCAAATGGCGGTATATCTATCCGAAACAGTGCAGCTGAAATGTACAGGGTGCAAATGGGCAGCAGCATCCTTAACGTACAAGCTGCACTCTGCGATTGCCAACACGATTGCCCAGCGCGGAAGTTAGCGGCAAAAGAGCTCTTTTTCTGGAGAAGCATATGTCCAGCAGTGGACTTCCAATAGCTGGTATTATGATGATGATATGAAGTTAGACGTAAACAGTATTACTAAACAGGTAACAGAAAAGCAGCTAAGAATAACCCTAGAAATTAACCACATCGGAGACTTTTTCTTCATCATATTAGTCATAAAAAACCAACTGTTAGACATAGGTTTCTCCTTAAAAAGGATGAGAATGGGTAGCAGTTTTCGCGGCATTGCCATTACGCCTGACCAGGATGGAAATTGTGAACATAATACTAAGATGACTTATAGCTAATATAAGATTGCACCAAGTTCTTAACGGAAAAAGAACACTAGAAGAAACTCAACGTGTCTATTAAGATCTTAATAAAAGATGCGGGATTTAAGTCCTGCCTGAAATCAGAGGTAGACCACTCGAACTTATTTCTACTGCCAAAGAACTGTATGCGCTTTGCTCTGTTTCATTTTGAAGGGTGAGAGAGGCAGTGAAATTACTGGATAATGTGACGTAATATCTTCAAGTTCACAAGGTTGGTTGCACTGGTGTATTACCAGTGATATTACGAGTATTTAAAAGCTGCGCTACTAGTTATTATCACGCGGACTGTATGATTGATTGTTCAGGTTAACAATATAAAAAAATGAGACAAGTACCGCACTACTTTCGATAAAATAAGGTTGGAATTAAGAATTTATTGTGTGGAGATGGCATACATTTTCAAGTTTCAAATAAAATAGAGGTAACTATAAAATAGACCTTACGAACCCTGCAAACGGGCTGCATTATGAATGTATCACAATATTGTTGTTTCGACGCGAAAATGGCGAAAATACTTTTGCTGTATATCCACGGTTTTTGCTCGCGGGGATATATTTTTTATTTCCGCACAACATCGCGTTCCGTGTGATATTTGTAAATGACATTGCCCATAATTTAGTCTGACTTGCAACTCTTGCAATAATATACATTGCGTAAATGTATTCTACTAAAAATATGTGAATAAAATCTTACCTTTTATTTTGAAGATTGAAACAGAATGTAATTTTTAATTAGTACAGGGATTATGAATATTGGCCGTGTGGTACCGACAAACTATAATAGTACTTCCACCTTTACTTAGTATCGTCTGAGACGACTCAGGTATCGCGATCGATAGGTAGTTTATCCACCCGAAGCAGTGTAACTCAAATGCAACAGGGCGGATATGGACAGCAGCATTCCCGTTGCGAAGCTACGCTCTGCGATTGCGACGAAGCTTGCCCAACGCGGCAATTATGGGCAAATTCCCCTTTTCGGCCTAAGTAAAGCAGTAGATGTTCTGGCTGCTATGATGACTGTGAATATGAAAATCTGATTGTGTTTATTTTTCAAACATTAACCCGCGATTCAGACCGTGTGTACTTACATTCAAGACTAGCTGTGCCTCGCGGCTTCACCCGCGTTAAATTGTAGAACTTTCATACTAACTTTGCACCCCCCTTATACACCTTAAGAGATGATTAAAAAAAAAAATTACAGGTATTTCATGATCTTTGAACTAAAGTTCTTCTTTTATGTATTTAGATTTTTCTCTCAAATTAAGTCAAACTCCCTCGGAAGTTCAGTATTTACATTGCCAATTATAAACAAATTCATTTTATGCCTCAGCTGTAGAAGCGTAACAATGATAGGCAAAAAGACACATTTATAATACAAGTATGGTTTGGTAACATTGATATTTTCTGTTTCTTAAATATAAATGTATCATAAGACCTTATTTCACCGTCTCACACCTTATTTCACCTAGTATTGGGTATGTACGTACATATTTTGCTATTAAAATAAAGCAAAATTTTTGGTAATTATTCAAGTAAAATCAAAACATACTATTTTCTAATGAATAAAAATTTCATTTCAAAAGATTCATCATTTAGGTCGGCGCAACTTCAGATGTATTTTAACACATTAAAATCATTAAAAATAAATCAGTCACAGGACCACTTATCTCTAAGTCATAGAATTAACACTAGTGCCCTGGTACCAGGCGAGTCATCAAACTAAGTTTACTGTAGTCATTACAAGAAATTTTAGAAAAGAAACTGCAAGAAAAGCAGGTGATAATATTTAAAGCCGAGAGGTAATGACAGAGTAGAATGCTACCTCCCTTTGTACCAGGTTTCGTTAGACGCTGCTAAGGTACCAGAACCGATAGATGGAGGTATATTCATCCGAAACAGTGAAAATCAAATGCAAAAGCTGCGCTCTGTGATTGCTCAGCGCGTCAATAATGGGCTTTTCTGTCTTTTAGGGAGAACTGCATTCAGCAGTAGACTTTGAATGCCTGTAATGATAAAAAATTATCATGATAATGACTGCATCAAACCGACTGTTCTATGTATTAACAATCCGGTCCTTCGTACGTTATTACTACTGAGAGTTTGTTAGCAAAAGTGATACTTATTGCCAGTATTTTCATAGATTCAGGTAGCCTAAGAGCAACCGAAGAATTTAGAACAGGCTTGAACGTCGAATAGGTAACACGGAATCCAATAAAACCGTTCTTAAATATTTTTTAAAATACGGAAATTCGGAGAACGTGTGGCAAATTGCCAGAGCCGTGTTCTTCGTCGAATGGAAAATACTCCAGAGTTGCCAAGAAGATTTTCAATGTTGGCACGTACGGGAAAGGACATTACAATAATATTTGATATATAATGATAGAATAAATGCATCACTATAATAGTATTCATAGGTTTTTTTTATTGGTAAAGCAAGCAAAGGTTTATAGGCTTTTTATTTTATTTTGTGATTTGAAAGCAGTTTTTAGATACAATATATCGACTCTTAAAACTATTCTACCCTTACAAAATATATTAAATTTTACTATAAATAAGTCGAAAACAGATGAGCTATGGATATGCTGATAGATGATGGTGATAATGATAATACTCTTAATCATCATCATCATCATATGAGTCATTCGAAGTCCACTGTTGGACATAGGCATGATACGGGGTATTTTGCCCCATTATTACCGCGCTGGGCAAGCGAGTTATCAATTGCAGAGCATAACTTTCGCAACAGGGTTGCTGGTGCCCATCTGTCGGTTCTGGTACCTTAGTCGCCTCTTTCGATACCTGGTACAGAGGGAGGTTCTATTCTACTCTGCGGTACCCCAAGGCATACTCTTATGCTTGTATAACTTTACTTCTAAAGAATATATTGATATCCTTTATAATACCTCAATGTTTAACCCAATCACAGTTGTATAATTACTGTGTTTACAATCACGACGTGATACACGTCACATATCGAGGGAATCAGCGTCAGCATCAACCAACTGCTTAATGTCCCATGAAAGAGATAGAATTTAAAAAAAAATCTTTAGCAGTGAATTTTATGTATTGACATAAACTATAATATTGGCACCGATGCGTGTAGTCTTCGTTCTTTTCCTCTTGTAAATCTGCCAACAGGAAGTACATCACAAAGCATTCTGCGCAATTAGTCTTGGATCAAGTAATCTATACGTTTTTTCCTTGGGTTCTTCGGTTCAAGTTAACTGTTAAACATCATAAATTTTTTCACCGGCAATATACCGTGAAATATAAATGAGTTTAAATCTCTATCATCATCATATCAGACGTAGGATGTCCACTGCTGGACATAGGCCTCTGCGAGTCATTTCTAATAGAACCGGTTATTTGAAACCAACGCGATCTTGCGATTTTATTTAGGTCGACTGTCCATTTCTGTGGCGATGCCCTACGCTACGCTTGCCGGTACGTGGTCTCCATTCTAGAACCTTACGACTTAAGCCTCTTCAAGAAAGGAGGTTTTTTGTCCATAATTGCCACACTGAACAAGCTTGTTGGCAATCGTAGAGTGCAGCTTTCGCGACGGGGATGCAGCTTCCCATCCCCGCCCTGTGCAATGGAAGGTTCTATTCAATTCTGCCGGTAGTTCACGGTACAGTGTAAATTGTAATTTATTTGTTAACAAATAGTGTTGGAGCTTTTATTTCACTAACTTATTCTAACGTTTATTCTATTTGTAAGATAAATGTTGAATATGAAAGTGTGACTTTTTGTCAGGTAAATTAATTGATTACTAAATAGAAAGATTTCCTGAAATGTGTGTATTCATTAATTACCACATGTTATGATTTTGAAAGCAAATGATATTATTTTTCCTTGATCAAAGTATGAAGGTGATTGATACCGTACGGTATTTTTTATTATTAAATTACCCATTGGAAGTCTACTGCCAGCCAAAAGCCTAAAGAAAGGGGAAACTTCGCCCATAATTATTAGATCTTACATTAAATGAAATCTATGAAAAGTTATTTTCAAGATTGCCCAAATTTCAACGGTTCCTTGTTATGATATCCGTGTATCTAACAATCCAAAATCACATGGCAGTAAAACAACGCCTTCCATACATCAACTGAAATTTTAAGTCCTTATAAAATTTAAGAGGATCATTCAATTGAACTTGACTTGGCAGTGCGTCGTTTTAAACCAAAGTTAGTGTCCATAAATCTTTCAACTGTGTATGTATTTTATAACCAAATTTACTATCGCTTACTTTAAACGTCTTTCGATAAGTAGCATCTTCTCAATAAAATGTAAGCCGAGAAATAGCATTTACCAATGAAAAAATGTTTGGTTAAGGCAATAGCCGGATAAGCCGGAAATAGCCCCCCTCTCCAAAAAAGAGCGAATTTGCCTATATTGGCCGCGATGGGTAAGCGAATTAAAAATTACAAGAACTTACTTTTATAATTTTACTTGCAACCCTACTGTTGCTTGTATCGAAACAAGAGAATCGGTCATAAGAAAGAAATAAATACCGCTCGCCCATTTATTTTGTCTCGCAGTGTAATGTTCCAACTCTAGTAATCTGATTACCCCAATGTTTGACGCCTGTTCGCCTCAAGCCACACAACTATAAACGTCACAGGACAAACCTAACCAAAACTACCATGACTTAGGTATGCGTGATAATTATTTATTGTGGAGAAATTTACTTTGACTGAATACTTCTAGGTATTTCAGGTTAGGTTTTGAAAATAGCCGTGTGGTACCGGCAGAGTAGAATGGTACGTCTTCTGTACCAGGTGTCGTCAGAGGCGATTAAACAGGAACCAACAGATGGTGGTATAACCATCGGAAACAGAACAGCTAGTGAGGTGAGGATGAGGTGGGCAACCACAAAGCCTGCCCAGCGCGGCAATGATGGGCATAAATCATAAATAGTGGGGTCTATGTCCGACAGTGAACTTACTATGGCTGATATGATGATGATAATTTAATATGAAAAATGAATTGCAAAGTTCCTTTTTTTTCATTTATAAAGAACCAGCTGACTCGATAGATATTGTCCTGTTTTAACGATGGCTATTTAATTTGAATTGGTATAATTGAGAAAAGAAAGTGTATTCATTATTCTAATACTTTATAATACTCTGGATTTTTTTTGCACGTTTCTAAATATCCTAAAATAAAGTTTTTAAATATTTGCACGTTTTGTTGGTATCCCGACTATAACTGGCCATGTGGAAAATGTAGATTTATAAGGTTGATAAGTTAAGTATTAAGTAAGTCTCCTTAAATTTTATAATTTTCCGCGCATCATTATCATTACAGCCATTGGAAGTCCTGTTGGGCATAGGCCCCCTCAAGAGAGGCGGAATTTTGCCCATAATTGCCGCGCTGGGCAAACGTCTTGGCAATCGCAGAGCGCAGCTTTCGTGACGGGATTGTCCATCTCCACCCTTTGCATTTGAGTTACACTGTTTCGGGTGGATATACCGCCATCTGTCGGTTCTGGTATCTTAGTCGCCTCTTACGACACCTGGTACAGAGAGAGGTACTATTCTACTCTACCGGTACCACTCAGCTGACGGCTCTTCTGCGCAATTTTTGAATATTTTCTTTCAAAAGAACCACTTCCTGACAATAAAAAAACACAACAAAAAGAAACAATGAAATCGGTCCAGCCGTTCACACGTAAGAGCGTGACCAAGTGAAATAGGGATTAATTTTTATATATACATGTATATTACTGTTTTAATCGTACGTGGAAACATTTTGACATGTCGCTAGTTAACATGTGACTAGTCTGGCTGGAAAGCTTTGTCGCATTTAAAAACCGCAACCCGCGTTTGGCTCACTCGCTTGTTTATACAATACAACAAAAACCATTGGATTTTTTGCCGTTTGCCAACATGGCGCGTGTGCCGAACAGAATTTTCCGTCGGCAACAATTTTGCACCGTATCGAATGGAATGGTGGCGATTTTTCAAACAACCTTTTTAACTAATGAAACTGTGACTATTTTCTGAACTAGGTTTGTTTTTATATATGCCTCATGGCTTAAAAACAAAAAAAGATTTTCTAATAATTATCTTCGAAGCATTTGTAATTACTAGAGGTAGAACTCTTACAAAGATCGTCTAGTGGTACCTCACTCTAACCTATTTCTACCGCGAAATAACATTGTTCGCATTGCTGTGTTCCGGTTTGAAGGGTGAGACAGTCAGTGAATTTACCGGGCGATAAATGCCATTGTTGTTTTTGTTACAAGCGTCTATAGTATAGGCTGAAGTAACACTTAATATCACGTGGACTGTATGCTTGCATGTCGATCTAGTCTTATAAAAAAAATAGGCTCCCCCTCTCATTTAAAAGTTAAATTTTAATTCTATAGATTAATTTATTCGCGAAGATCCAAATACAATGATACATTCCCAAGTATTTACTGGTGGCTACTTGATAGAAATAATTATTTCCATTCCCCTGTATGAATTCCCGAATCTCATCCCGAGGGAAAGGAAAATATAACCTGTATTTTATTATCGCAAATACAACATCGTTCATACTTAATATTAAGGTTATTAAGGCTATTGATAGAATTTCTTCGTAAAAGTTAAAATATAAGTGAACGTATTTATTTTTCTCATATTTCTGTAGGCGGTTGTAACATATAAATAGTGTATTTATTGTAAACCAGTGGTTAAACTCTCGTCGTTCCCAATCCCATGGGAATCATCATCATCATATCTCCCACCAGACGTTTACTGCTGGACATAGGACTCCCCAAGAAAGGGGGAATCTTGCCTTTAATTGCCGCGCTGGGCAATTAATGGGTGTTGGCAATCGCAAAGCGCAGTATTCGCGATGGGGGGGCTGCTGATCATCCCCACCCTGTGCAGTCGGGCTCTATTGATTTGGATAGGTCAGTTAGTTCTGGTACCTTAGTCGACTTTGACGACACTTGTCGCAGAAGGAGGTACTATTATACTCTGCTGGTACCTCACGGCCATGAGGATTTGTGTTATTCATCTGTTCGCTGTGGTACTGGCAGAGTAGAATAATATCTACCCTTTTACCAGGTATTGTAAAAGGCGATTGTGGACTGGAACCGATGAATGGCGGTATATCCACGCGAAAAGGCGGGGATAGGCAGCAGCATTCCCACCATGAAGCTATGCTCTGCGATTAACACCTTGCCTGCCCAGCGCGGCAAGTACAGGCAAAGTTTCCCTTTTCTTGGGGAGGCTTATATTCGGCAGTGGACGTCTAAAGGCTACACAATTATTTGATGAATTCCTTCTTAGTCTAATATTTGAATATCAAAGACAAGAGTGTTATGCTACATGTCTCTAAGTCTGGTAATAGTATAAGATGCAGTGCGAGTTTAATCATGATAGGATGATCATCCTTAAACAGTTTACCACAATCGTAATCAACTAACCGTGAGGTACCGGCAGAGTAGAATAGTACTTCTCCCTGAAACAGGTGCCGTAAGAGGCGGCTAAGGTACCAGAACCGACAGATATATCCATGCGAAAAATCCATCCATGCGACGAGGATGGGCAGCAGCATCCTCGTCGCGAAAGCTGCGTTCTGCGACTGCCCAGCGCGGCAATTATGGGCAACAAATATGGACTTTTAATGGTATGATGATGATAAAATTTTGCGAATATATATAAAATGGCCATTTATTTGCTTAACATGTACGAATTAACTTGAAATATTGCCAAACTGGCTTTAAAAAGTGCAAACATGAAGTAACAACGAATATGTGGCTCGTTCGGCATCTCGCCAACAGTTCGCAGGCTTGCAATAAGTGTTTCAAATAAATTAAGCGACATGCGAATATTGGTGGAATATTTTTATTAGACCAACAAACAAAATGTAGTCCTTATACGAAGTTTATTTGTTTGTATCTGTTCATATCTATCGTCAAAATTTTTTACCGCCAAATAGCAGTGATATAGCAGCATTGTTGTATTTCAACTTGAAGAGTAAGAGGCAGTTAATTTACTGGGTAATGTAAGCTAGTATCTTTAAGTAATAAGGTTGGTGACGCACTATTGATATCGTTGTGATGATATAAGCGTTTATAGCCTGCAGGTCGATTACTATAAGGCGGACTGAATCCGAACACTTATTTTTAGTAGTAATAGGTAATGGTAAAGTTACACAAAAGACAACACGACACGTCAACTACATACGCTATAACATAGAACCTACGTCGCATGAGGCATTTCCACATAGAAAATAAATCTCTACCAATATTATAAATGCGAAAGTAACTCTGTCTGTCTGTCTGTTACGCTTTCCCGCTTAAACCTCTCAACCGATATTAATGAAATTTGCCACAGAGAATCTTGAGACCCTGAGAAAGGACATAAGCTATTCTTTAAGTCGAAATAAGAGTTGTAAGGGGTCGAAAGAGGGGGGGAGGTGAAAAGTTTTATGGAAATATCACTATTTTTAGAGCTAGAAACTTAAAACTTATTTTTCAGATTATTGATTCGATATAAATAAACATGACATTCAAAGTTCATATAAGTTAAGGTAAAGAGGTATGGTACCCATAAAAACCTAATCCACGCGGACGACGTCGCGGGCGCAGCTAGTTTCATGTCGTAAAAGTCGTATGCGTTGGTACCTCATTCTCACTTATTTCTACCGCCAAATAAGTGTTCACACATTACTGTTGTGGTTTGAATAGAAAGAGAAACAGTATAATATTGGTTAATGTGATATTATATCAAGTCACAAGGTTGGCAACGTCTATCGTAATTTTTAAAATTCTTTTAGGTTTTAATTTAATTTTATTATTTACGTTTTAGTTATATTTAAGTAGTTGAAATCATATTAATATTTTTTTTTATTTTATGTTGTACGCTCTTATCTTCATGCGGAGTTAGCCTACATGTGTCGATAACAATTAGCATTAATTTAAGCATATTGTAATTCGACAGTGTCATTATAAATAGGTATTGATAAGCTGAACAAATAAATAAGTAAATAACGAACTATATACGATAGGCTGCAGTTACGCTTACTGTCGCGCGGACTGAAAGCTTGTCAGTCGACCTGGTCTATAAAAAAGAATTTTGCTTACAAGTTTTTATGACGGTCCATATTTTTGTTTCTTTTGGATTTTTGTGGATTTTTTTATTTTTTGGATGTTTTGCGCGAATAAACTCAAACTACTCCTTCATTATTAGAATGCTACATTATTCCTAAGTAACATATTGGATAAACCTTTACTAATAAAAATATGAAACCCCACTTAAGTTTTATTATTAATAAATGATATAATATTATTCACCGGGTAGTTTTTATTTATCATTTTATTCGTTAAGTCATCATCCCTTAGATAGAAGTCTTTTTTTGTAAAATTTTGAGTTCTGGATCGTGGGTACAAGATTTTCAAGACTATGATCAGTTTTAGCCAATACATAAATGTTTAACTCAAATGTTTAAAATACCAAACAGTAGATATGATTGGATCCCATCCCAGCGTCGGCGCTGAAAAATTGTTATCCTAATAGTAAATAATAACAATATATTTATTCTAAATCAACATTAAAATTTTTCTCTTATTTCAAAAATCACACGTTATAGAAAAATTGTTTAACTAAAAAGAGGTATACGTTGACAACTACGGTAGTATTAACTTTCGATACAGCTGTCAGCGTTCTCCACCCAAGGTACATAACAAATTCGAAACGCATACAAAATAAAAGAAAAAAGGTAAAAATTAAAGAACAATAATTAAACAGTTTACTATAATCTAGCAAAAGTTAAATAAAATGTAAAAGTTAGACCAATTCAATCAAATCCAAAGCAGTGTCATCATACAATTTACTTAAGCAATAAGTTTTCCTATTACGCAATTCTTATATTTATTCAAAGGAATATTTGTAATTCTACTTAGGATTTTGTAATTCTAATACATCCACATAAATTTACTTTAAAAAGTAATAAAAACTATTATAAACTGCGGCTTAAAAAATAAAATATCAATCTCTCTATCAATTCAAACAACAGCTGTAGTAAAAGAGATATTAGGCACGACATGATAGAACATCTTTGTAAGTATAGGACATTATGTTGATTTATGAATCTAAAAGATTAGAAGTATATAAATAGTTATAAATAGTTATTAGTCACGTTAGCTTTTTAAGAGATTTTTTTAAAGCAAGCATTTATGTTTAATTTAGAAAAACATTGACAAAGTTTGCTCAGGCGATGTAGTGTACGGTCAGGTACTTTTTTGTCCATAGAAATATCTCTTAAATATTATATATTGTCTTTTTTGCCTAGGATGGCAATCGCAGAGCCCGTCTCATCTCACTTTGACCACTTCTGCAACCAAATAGCACTGTTAGCATGAGGAGAGTTGTCGATGCGCGATTTTTCGATTTTTCGATGATATATATGCTGCGGCAGAAAAAGGTTTTTCTCTACCGCCATCTTCTTTTTTGATTTTTTCTTCGCAGGTTTCCTATGTTGTTAAGTTGTTTAAGTTGAATACAAAACGAATTGTATTGTGTTTAATAAGATTTGTATTGCTTAGTTAGTTGAGTTGATGCGCGACCGACTTTGTCTTTTTGATCACTTCTTTGGTGTGGTGCTTCATGCTAAGGTGTCTGTCTATTATGATCCCCAGGTATTTGACCGTGTGGGACCACGTGACTTCTTGCCCCATAAGCTTCAGTGGTTTCGGGAGTTGATGGTAACGGCCAATGACTGCAGCTCTTAGTTACATTTACCTGCAGTCTCCACCTGCTTAGCCATTCGGGCAGTAGGTCGAGGGTGTTTTGTAATTTTTTAGCTGCGCGTTCTTCATTCACCGAGGATGCATAGTAGGCGGCGTCGCCTGCGTATAATGCTAGGTGTGTGCCTTCTCCTACTGGTATATCGTAGGTGTACAGGTTGTACTGCGCGGGCGAGATGCAGCTGCCCACAGGTTCTGTTGATAGAACGACCACTTTCACTCGAAAATACCTTTTATCGAGGAAGGAAGCTACCACTCGTGTGATCCGGCGGGGTGTTTGTGACGTTGTCAATTTGTGCAGCAGACCCTGCTGCCACACCTTATCAAACGCCTTCTCCATGTCGAGGAGTACTGTAGCGGTGTATTCCTTTTTGTGGAAGGCCATCGTCATATGGTAGACAGTACTCTTGATAGTTGCAATGAGGTAGAGTGTTCTGTCCCACTGTTAGCATTGCTGGTTCCAGTTTAAATACTGGGTAATGTATCCTTCAAGTGTCAAAGTTGGCAACGCTCTCTACTGCTGGACATAGGCCTTTCCAAGAAAGGAGGTTTTTTTGCCCATAATTGCCGCGTTGGGCATGCGTGTTGGCAATCGTAGAGAGCAGTTTTCGTGACGGGGATTCTGCTGCCCATCCCCGCCCTGTGCATTTGAGCTGCACTGTTCCGGATGGATATTCCGCCAGAACCGACAGGGTTATGGTACTTTAGTCGCCTCTTTTGACATCTAGTGGGAGGTACTATTCTACTCTGCGGGTACCTCACAGCAAAGACTTGAAAGTAATAAGTTCTATTTTAATGCGTTGTGCAAAAATAGTAGGAGTAAATATAGGAGATAAAAACCTTGTATCTACATAAAAAACGTCACGACTACCTTAAACATCAAAGTGGTATCGAACTAGATATTCCATATAGGGACAGCGTGATATTGGGCAAGCCGCCAAAGTGGCACGTCACAGAGCTGACGGCACTCTTCTATAATTCTATTTCGGGGCCGCGTAATGCGTTGTGCAGCCTCTGAAACATATATGCTGTTGGTATTACAGATGTTGGAATAGGTCGTTCCCATAATAAAATTGGTTGTTTGAACATTAACAGTAGTGGTGAAGAGCAAAATTTGGTGATTGGTAAAAAAAAATACCTTTATTGAGGAGATACTCTTCCAGTCGACATCTGCAGCTATTACGATGAACTATTTCAAAAGAACAAATAAGTTACTGCTCGTTCCTTTCTATCACCAGTTTACATTTATCATCATATTAGCTGTTGGAAGTCCACTGCTGGGCATAAACCTGGGCATATAATTGCCGCGTTAGGCAAGCGTATTGGCAACCGCAGAGCGCAGCTTTCGCGACTGGGATTCTGCTGCCCATTCCTGCCCTATACATTTGAGCTGCACTATTTCAGATGGATATACCGCCATTTGTCAGTTGTGGTACCTTACAACGGGTTATAAATGCATAATAAAAATATAAATTTTGTATTGTGCGAAGTCACAGGGCTAACGGCACTCTTCTTGAACTCGATTCCCGCATAACTATATTGTGTAGCATCTAGTACTACCAAGAATAGAATTAGTTATTTCCATGATCAAATTTGTTGCTTCAACATAAATTTTATATTATATCTTCAAGTGAGATAAAATCACTCTATTATGAGTACAAAATGTTTATAATATATAAGATATGGCAGTTCCTATTCTATGCGTACATAAATACTACAACAACAAACTAACAACTCGGGAGAGCAGGAGACTTTTAATATAATTAAGTCAGCAAACAGGCTCGTGTCATCACAAGGATATCACTAACGTGTTGCTAACCTTGTGACTTGAAAATATTACTGGTATGTCACATTACCCTGTAATTTCACTGTCTCTATCACCTTTTAAGCCGGAACACAGCAATGCGATCACTATTTGGCGGTAAAAATAGGTGAGACTGAGGTACCTTTGTGTGAGGTCTATCTCATGTAAAAATCTCATATTGGCAGAGAAAATTTTCAATTTTTTATCTATGAAAAAAAATTATAATAATAATAAAATTACAGTTTTATATTAAAACTATTATTTAACTGCTTAATGGAACGCTTTAAAACTATGTTTATCGTTTCATTATTTTTTCTTCATCGGTTTCTTTCTCGAGTATTCTTGCAATAAACGGTTTAAGATTCTTATAAAGAAATACAATTATTTCACTTACTATGAAAACAATATTATACGATAAAAAAAGAGCGTACACAAATGTTCAATTAAAAAGAATAAAGAATTAAACTTTACTGAGGAATGTGATATAATATCTTTAAGTTACAGAATTGGCGAAGCGCTAGTAACTGATATTCTTGTGATATTACAAGCGTTTATAGGCTATAGTGAAACTTACGCGGACTGTTCTGTTTGTCGAACTGTTTACATGAGTGTTGGTCGAGTTCCAACTATTCGGCGACTTGTAATCTATAAAATACTGTCCATTTAACGTGAATGCTTTTCAAGTAATTTATATGTAATAAAAGCGCAAATAACAAAACATAGTGCGATACTATCAAAGCTTAAAATAGATCTTATCATTAAAATATACACCGTAAGGCCCTTCTCCCTCCCCCTTATACCCGATATAAACCGCATAATTCAAATTCGTCAGGGCGGGGATGGGCAGTAATATTTTTTGTGTGAAGCATCTCTGTAATTTTCCCTGTTCTTAACAGAGCTCAAATATAACGTCACATATATTAACCTGACTTCGAGGTAAGTCGCTTAAAGCACTTGTGAACGGACATCAGACAATAGAGGAATCACAAATACAATATCTTAATACATATATTCAACATCCAGACACAGAACAAACACAAATATCATTATACAAATTATTGTTCTAGGTTTAATTATGTTTCTACCATCTTCACTATAAAGCACAAAAAAGATATGTATTTAATAGACTATATGGTTAATCAACTAAAACAAACCTACCCAGTCTATTCCTAGTTAAACGTAGGACATATTATTGAATAGTTGGGTTTCCTTTAGCTAGTGGGTACGCTATTCCAGTAACTAAACTCCTCGAATTAACACGCAGCGAATTCACATGAGTAAATAAACGGAACAATGACAAAGCCTCCAAAGAGCGGACAAAATGGATGCCTATTTTGGTCCGTTAGAAGATTATCTAAACGTTTTTATTTGTATCTATACTCTTATATGGTTTATTTATATTTATAAAAGTGAAAGTTCACTCATTAACTTGTCACAAAATCTCAGAAATTATGGGCTTGGAGTCAGACGAGGTGTAGTTATCATTGCAGACGACCTTTATGTGAGGGTTACCTGTATTGATGAGGTTTACCTCTAGCAATTTATTCGAAAAGTATCTTCCTTAGAATCACTTGATTCTAAGGAAGATTTTAAGGTAAAAGATCGAGCAGATGTCTGTGTATTAATTCGATATGCAGTAGAGCGGGAAGGGGCAGCATCATGCCCTTTCGTGGAGTTACTGCAATTGCTATCGCAATGCTACCACGCCTTAACCACGTTGTTAATTTAAAGTTAAAAGCAAAGATCCACGTTAATAATAAGCTTTGGGTCTACGCCTGAAAACTACTCCTGTTCCAATTTAAATTGTCTTTTCGTCAAGCCACAGATGTTCTATAGTTGCTGTTATAACTATAATAAATTCCCACAACATCTCATACATTATTCTGGCTTAGTGGTAAGTCGCTTAAAACTCAGTGTTACGGGCACCGGACAACAGAGGAATAGCAAATATACTACTTAAATACATATTTGACGCCCAGACACAGGACACACACAAATATCTTCATATAAATATTTGTTTTGGGTGGGAATCGAACCAACTACCTTTGGTGCACAGGATAGGATCACTGCCATCTGCGCTATCTGCTGCTGTTCCAATCATTGATGTGGGGTAAATCATTGTTGATTTAATTAAAAGCGGCTTGGAACTAGTAGTGTATGTCATGATTTTTTTATATTAAAGGGGGGAAACAAGCAAACGAGTTACCTAATATGAAGTAATCAGTGGCAACGCCTTTGATTGTACCTGTTCTATTTACTTGTAAAATAAAAGTACTGATCCCTATCTACTATATTTCTTCTTGGAATACCTTCAATTTAGAACAAATATTTTTGTGTACTTAGATTCGCGTGTTCACAGGCTCTTGATTATTAAAAAAATATATATATAAATATATATAAATCTGCTGACTCTAAATGCTGTTATGCGCAGACAGAGTCACTTATCACATCTGTCAAGCCTATTTTATAACTAAACCAGGCTAGTTTCTAAAACTAAGTTTACTAAGTCTGTAAATAAATCCTGCTGAAAAACTTATAGCGTTTAAAAGCTTTGTGTCTGCGGGACAGATTATATATATATATATATATATATATATATATATATATATATATATATACACTCAATAAAATGAAGTATATATATATATATATATATTTATATATATATATATATATATATATATATATATATAAATATATATATATATATATATATAATTAAATCGATTTAACTGTTAAATACTTAGACACCGACTGCAGCGCTATCTTCCTAAGTGATTTGACGACTGAGGTTCCAAAACCAGCAGGTGAAGGTATACTTCCACTTCCACTTGACATAGCAGCTCAAATGCAACAGGACTGGGATGGGCATTTTTGGCATACGCTCTGCGATCGCCACCACGCCTGCCCAGCGAGCCAATTATGGGTGAATTTCTCGTTTAAGGAGCTCTATGTCCAGCAGCGGACATTCTTTAGTTGCTACAATGATGACTATGTTATACTATGACAATATTTGGTGATATCAGTCTGAAGTAAAAACATACGCGGGCCGAACCGCCTTGTTATGTTCGGGCAATGGGCCAAATGCGACGGTTACATAATGTCTTACAACCTTCCACTTTGTGTAATTCGATATCTGAAACTGTAATGGGATTGAGATAAGTAATTAATTTTCACGATTCTCCCAGACTAATACAGTAGAGCTAATAAAATAACTGCATTAGCCGAATGGTACCGATAGAGGAGGTGATTGCGGTACCAGAAACGACAGATGGCAGAATAGCCATCTAAAACAGTGTAGCTCCAATGTATAGGGTGGGGGTGGGCAGCTGCATCCCCATCACGAAAGCTGCGCTCTACAATTGCCAACACGCTTGCCCAGCGCAATTACGGAAATTACGGGCGAAATTCCCCCTTCGTTGGGAAGGCCTGCTAGTAGAGGATTTCCAATGTTTGTAATGCTGAGAACTCATAACAAGGTCCTTATAAATAATAACCTGCCTGAATTCAGACGGGACTTGAACCTGTATCTGACACTTTCCGAGAGGCTGCACTACCATTGTACTACCGAGAACTCAGTTGACGCCTTAAATATATTCTAGTTTTCTTGTTGTGTTGAAGTTAGTCATAGTCAGTGTTTAAATTCTTACCAACTCGAATAAAATTATTGTTTGATTGATGTATCTATAAAGGATTATGTCAAATATTTTGTACATTCAGAGCTTCAGCTTTACTGTCCGCTCGGAGGTTAACTCGCTTCTATAATCTGAGACAAGTACCCCTCATTTTAAGTGTTAAGTTTGCAAAGTTCAGTGAAATGTTTGCGAATCTTCTCGTATGCTTTTTACTCTTATAAAATACTGAAGATTTTAAACTTCGAACAAATTGTGTTGCATAAGAGTACTATAATTTAATTGTATTAGTCTATTTACCCTCATGATATCAGCCATAGTCAGTCCACTGTTGGACATAGGCCTTCCCAAGGTAGAGGGATTGTTGCCCATATTTGCCGCGCTGGGCAGGCGTGTTGCAAATGCAGAGCGCAACTTCCCGACGAGAATGATGCTGTATATCCCTGCACTCTAGTAATTAAGTTGTGCTGTTTCAGATGGATATAGCACCACTTGTCGGCTCCGGTGTCTGTCATCTCTTACAATACCTTGTACAGAGAGAAGTACTATTTCTATACCACCGATACCTGCATCACAATCAGTGTCAACACATTGCACACAACACAATCATCGCAGTGTCAACACATTGCATGCGTCAGCAGGAGGTTGCAATAGACTTAATGCGTTTATAATATTAGCATTGACTTATCTTAGTCTCAAAGGACATACATCAATACAATTTCCTACAATTTATCGCATCACACACTTATTCTTTGGAATAATCATTATCATCATACCAATCATTGAAAGACCACTGCTGGACGTAGACCTCCTTAAGGGGAATTTTGCCCATAATTGCCGTGCTGGGCAAGCGTGTCGGCAATTGCAAAGCTGCTGCCCACCCTCGCCCTGTGCTTTTGCTTCATTGTCTTGGATGGATATACCGCTACCTGTCGGTTCTCGTACCTTGGAATAATACATAGCATATTTTTTAACATATATATATGTTTACTACTCATAATAAAACTACTCTTTTAACGGCTACAAAACGCGGTTTATTTAGATTTTTACATTTTTTGTTAAGGTCAAGGTAGTGTTTGTAACTTTCAAATCGCGACTCTTCATATTCTATCAATTGACCGATTCTCATCAAGATAAATGTAAAAGACAAACAAAAAATGTAAAAAGTAACAAAAACCGAGTTTTAAAATCTTTAAAAGAGTAGTTTTTTATAATACTTACTATGCCCGCAACTTTGTCCGCGTGCAATAATTTCTTTGGGCACCATACCTTTCTTTTTTAACTTATATAAACTTTAAAAGTTATTTATATATTTAAATCAATGTCCAAATATTTATGTCCTTTCTACGGCTTTAGACTGTGGCAAAAAAGTACTCCAACCCATTAATATCATTAATTTGAATGAGTGCAAGATCAGAATATGCAAACCTCTCGACATTGGCAGTTGGCCAAAGAGTAACACACGCCTGCTCTTAACGAGCCTTTAAAGTTTTATTGCAAACCTCTGGGGAAATACACGAGGATCTAAGGTAAAAGAGTGTTTTATGTTCGGAATCGAAGGGGCTGTTAAGCCTTCATTCGTTAATATTTTATTTTGTTGTTGAAAAGACGGATGCAAAAATTACGCTAAGAATTCGGAAGCTGAGTGAAAAACATCTGACTGCCTAAATATTGTTGCTAAATTACTAATTAAAGTACCCTTCTGACTAAATGTTGGTTTGACAAATAAGTTTAAATAAATCCATGATAAGGTGTTTCTAAAAATTTATATGAGCATCAATTTTGGATTAGACTTATCCTAAGAAAATCCTTTCTGGACTATTTCACATTTGCAAGATTAAATATCTTGAAAATTTGAAATAAACTTCCACCCATCCAGTGAAAGCTGATCAGCACATATAATACTTCAGTGTCTTGGATAAAGAGGGAGATGGAACTTTCTTTTAGAGTTACCAACACTCTCCAGTCACCTCAATGAGAGAAATGTATTATATTCACTCATAAATTAGCTCAAGCCTATTCTTGTGATATTCAAGTAAAAACTGCTGTGGGACAGAGAGAAATTGTAGTTGAAGATGCATTTTAGTTATTTAAGCATTTTTTGCAATTAGTCGGTATCGGTATCTGCAGAGTTGAACAGTAACTCCCCGTATTCCAGGTGTCGTAAGAGGGTAATATACCGGTACCGCACGGCGTATAGAAGACTCGGGAAGTTAAAGTAATTTCGCTGCTTCAATGTTCACTGTCAGGATCCAGCAGAGTAGAATATTACCTTCCTCTGTAACAGGTGTCGTAAGAGGCGATTAAGGTAACACTACCGACAGATGGCGGTATATCTATCCAAAGCGGGGATAGACAGTAACATCCCCGTTGCAAAGGCTATGCTCAACGATTGCCAACAAACTTGTCCAGCGTGTTAAAAATTACCCCTTTCAAGGCCAATATCCAGTATTGAGCTTCTATTGGCTGGTATGAAGAAAAAAAAAGAAAGAAGGCGCTTCATCTTTGTTTATATGTAATTCTATAAACAATTTTGTTCCTGTCTGCACCTCTAACACAACATGATAACAAGCAAATTTGCAGACGAAACTTGGCAGGCGTTTGGTGCAAGCAACACGTATCGTTATTTTTCAGGCGTTTTTTATGAATTATAGCACATACATGTTATGATGTATTCTTGTTTATAATTATGAAGGGAAGGATTTATATTATGATGTTAGCAGACAATCATACAGTCCGCTTGATGGTAAACGTGACCGCAAAAGTGCATTTGAGCGACACTTTTGCCGATGGATATACCACCATCTCTCAGTTCTGGTACCTTAGTTACCTCTAATGACACCTATTACATAAATGATCATCATCATTATACCAGGCATTAAAAGTCGACAGTTGGACATAGGCATCCCCAAGAAAGGGGGTATGTTGCCCATAATTGCCGAGCTGGGCAAGCATTTTGGAAATCGCAGAGCGCAACTATCGCGACAGGGATGTTGCTGCCCATACCCGCCCTGTGCATTTGAGCTGCACTGTTTCGGATGGATCTACCGCCATCTGTCGGTTCTGGTATCTTAGTCTCCTCTTACGACACCTGGTACAAGGCATAAATGATAACAACATATATTTTGTATTTCGGAACGTTACAGAGCCAACGCTTGCCTGCTTGATGGTAAACTTGACCGCAGCTTATAGACGCTTGTGTCGTCACAAAGATCTTCCTAGCGTTATACCAACTTGAACTAAAGATATGATATCACATTTACCCAGTAATTTCATTGCCTCTCTCACCGTATAAACCGAAACGCAGCAATGCAAACACTGCTATTTGGCGGTAGAAATAGGTGAGTGGGAGTGAGGTGCCATTGGTAAATTCTGATGTATAACCTATACTATAGTAATGTTTAATCATTATCAATTTAGTTTTTCATGATAGGTTTACTAACATACACTCATTTTATTATATTAGTATGGTATAGAATGGTATTAGATGGCGCCACAATTACCTAACCTGCACCAACTATGGCAATCCGCCAAGATTCCCAAGTAGACATATGGCTGCGTCTAACGAGCTAGCCTTAATTGCCTCTCGCTATCACATGTGGAGGACATTACGCGAACAGACCGCAGAAATAAATAAATAATGGCACAAGACAGGGCAACTATTGTCTTGTCTTAAATTCAGGTTAAATTCATTTAAGGAGTTGGTACCGTCAGTCTAGTTTTAAGGTTCATCGTCATCATATTAGATATAGAGATTCCCAACAAAGGGGGATAATTGCTGATAATTGACGCTGGGTAAGGGTGGCAATCGAAGAGCGAAGCCCCGCAACGGGGATACCACTGTCCATCCCCGCCCTATTTATTTTAGCTGCACTGTATTGATATACCACCACGGGTCGGTTCTGGTACATTATTCTGTCGGTACCTCAAGGGTAGGAGAGAATAGTGTTATTATGAGAAAGGTTTTAATATTTCCTGCTTAATAATCAATTGATCAGTGGAACTTAGAATAACTTGAGGTTCTATGGTAGTATCTATATATGTATATAAGAAACTAGCTAATCCGATAGGCGTTGTTATGCCTTGAGTAAAGTAGAATAGTACCTCCCCGTATACCAGTTTCCGTAAGAGGTGACCGAGGTACAAGAACCGACAGATGGCGGTATATCCATCCCAATGGGGATAGGCAATAGCATTCTCATCGGGAAAGCTGCGCTCTGCGATTGCTAACACGCTTGCCCAGCGCGGCAATTAAGTGCAAAATTCCTCCATTCTTGAGGAGGCCTATGTCCAGCATTTGACTTACAATGGCTGATATGAAGATGATGATGAAAGTTAATGTAGTGAAGAGGTGCATAACGCACATTAAATTTTTTGAAAATACACTAGAAATACATTTTATTTATAAAAATAACTATTACTCACTCACTACTGTTTGAATGAAATATTTACATTTACACAAATGAAACAATCATTATTTGTCTTTTAAATGTCAAGCAGTAAAAGCGTTTCAGAGTTACTATCTATTTCAAAGCATACTACAGAGCGTTGATTCATATAAATAAATATAAGTCTTAATAAGAGATGAATAAACGACAATCTTAGCTCGCTCGTTATTTTTATACTCGAATAAACAAACAGAGACAGAGAAGTTGACGTAAACATAGTCTAACAGTATTGTGTTACAATGTCGCTAAACTAATAAACAAGCTTCACCAGGAGTCTGACGGCGGTACAGTGCCAAACAACTCCAGTCTTGTCTAATTGGCTTGGCTCAGATATATACGAGTGAAATTATACTGATTGGGATAGGAAAGATAACTGATGTTATAGAGGTAAATACCTTTTGTTGACGTGTTGAATATGTCCACGTTATTTTATTGATTAATTATTGCATATCATACATCCATCACGCCTGTTTCCCATCTGGGTAGGCGGAGACTATGTTATTTTTTTAATATTATGATTTCAGCAAACAACCACAAGCGCTAAAGAGCCAAGAAAATCACTAGCGCATTACCAACCTTGTGCCTTGAAGATATTATGTCACATTACCCAGTAATTGCACAGCCACCCTCACCCTTCAAATCGGAACACAGCAATATGAATCTCAAATCTGTATTAAATAGGTGAGAGTGAGTTACTAATGCAAACGACCTTTGTCGCAGTCTATCTCTAGTAAATCTTTACTTTCTATCATCATAGCATACTCACGCTTCCCTTACTCGCATTAGTCTTTTCATACACGCTCGTTTATTCTTCTGATATGGCCTTCCTTTAATACCTGGTTAAGGTATGTTCGCCTAGGTCCTGCTCTTACTCTCTACCTGCAGTAGAGTCCCCCACGAAAGGATAATGTCGTAGTGTGTCTGGACATTGCCCAAGAGACGAACTCGTATCGCAGCATACAGGTCGGTGCATGGGTGTTCCGTCGACGAGTGCGTAGTATTTTCGATGGCTCATGGTATAAGGCACACCAAGTTATTTCAGTGTGGTGAGAGCCCTACATAACCACGCTGCTACCCTGTGTTGCGTGGTATAAGGAAGGTAATTTTTTTCCTGCCTGAACAAAAAAAGTTCGTTCTATATCAACTTTTCAATTAACTTCCGCTCTATATATTTGTGCAGTCACTCTTATTCTTTCTACCTCTCCAAAGAATGTAAACATTCCATACTCAATTGTTATCACAACATTTCATTTTACACCATATTTATCTCTTATCATACAATATTTTACTACACTATCTCTCAAACTCACACTATATAAACTTCGAAGTGCTCTGAATCAAAAAGTGTAATAATCATTAAGTGCCATCCCGAAACAGTATAGTTCCACCCCGATATATCACAGCTTAAATTTAGGGCGGGTATGGGCAGCAATATTATTCCCCAGCAGCAATATTCAATTGTCAATATCAGCCGCTATAAAAAAATCCCCCATTCTTGGGAAAACTGTCCAGTACTGGACGATCTATGTCTGCTGTAATAATGATAGTGACATGCTTGCGATGGTGCACTCATAGAAGAGTAAACACATTACATATTACAAAATTACTTACATATACAACATATTAAAAAATTGAAATTGTGGCCATATAATTGCTAACACAAGAAACAAGAATGTGCAGGCTTGCCCTCACCTAAATTTTTTACAGCTCATTTATACGGCTTTTATATAATAAAATTTTAATGAAATAAATATGTAACCCCGACAAATCATCATCATTATCATCATATCAGCCATAAGACGTTCACTGCTGGACATAAGCCTCTCTAGGTAATCTCCAATAGGACCGGTTGTATGCGGCCTGTGTCCAGCGCGATCCTGCGGGTGTAGACAGGTCGTCTGTCCATCTTATGGCTTCTGGTCGTATGTTGCGCTTCCCAGTACGTAGTCTCCATTGCAGAACATCACGACTTTATTCAGCCAACGGTTCTGCGTACTAAGTGCCCTGCCCAATGCCGCTTCAACTTATATATTCTATATTTTGAATGCCATTAAAAACTCTTACTGAAGTAATATAGTTACAAACATAACACGAAACATTTTATTTAAAATCTTATTAAAAAATTAATGATTGCAATTAATGATCTTATTTAAAAATTAACCGACAAGCAATCTCAAACGCACGGAACTGTAAAAAAATTACCATTAAAAATGCCGCTTCAACTTATATAATCTATATTTTTAATGCCATTAAAAACTCTTCCTGAAGTAATATAGTTACAAACATAACACGAAACATTTTTTTTTATATCAGTACAATTATAATATAATAGGTACTACTAATATCTAAATAAATAAAATACTTTATATTATATACTATTTTGCGGAGCCATTTTAAATGTGGATTATTGTGGATGAATTTGTAACCAAAATTTATTTAAATTTATCCATTATCCATAAATAAATTTGATAAGCTCTTACAAAAAGTGTCAGGATGAATCATATAAGCCTTTGGAAGCCCACTGTTGGACATTGACCTCCCCAAGAAAAGGGTTGCTGCAACAACAATACGCAAGCTGCCAACACGCTTGCGTATTGGCAGCTTTTGCGACGGGGGTGCTGCTACACATCCCCGTCCTGTGCATTTGAGCTTCACTATAGTCGCCCCTTACGACACCTGGTACAGGAAGAGGTATTATTCTACCTTACGGCCTGTCCGGGTTACATCCTTCAAAATCCCTTGCCGGACGGCTCAAAAACGCCCTAGGACAGATCCGGAAAATTCCGGCCGGATGCCAGCCCTATACACATGTAAAGTTCTCTATATTCCTAAACTCGCAGGCAAGTTCCGCCAGGCGCCGGCGGGGTGGCGCAGCGCCAAAGAACTGCAGAATACGCGGGACACTAACGAGCGTGGTCTAATTGGCTCTTTGTTTGCACGTGTGGAGTGCCCCGGGTATATTATATTACTAGCATTTCGCCCTCAGTTTGGATTTATTTAGAATAAGTTTATTGTAGGGTCAAGCCTCACTATCCAATTAATAATAAAAAAAATCTCACATCATCTCATACATTATACCTGACTCCGTGGTAAGTCACTTAAAGTACTTGTGTTACGGACGACAGACAACATAGGAGTCACAAACATACTACCTTAATACATATTTTTAACACCCAGACAAACAAACACAAATATATAAATATTTGCTCTGGTAATCGAACCCACGACCCTTGGCGTACAAGATAGGATGACTACCATCTGCGCCATTGGGTCCGTCAAAATGTTCACCTTTTAATACATGACAACTGCCGTTCAGGTCAGATATTTAAACAACATCAAAATATTTCGCAATTATATATTTAAGATTTCGAAGAAGTATAAGTAGGTCATAACGCTGATTGATAGATATTCTGCTTCTCTAACTTTATAACCCTATTTCTGATGTACGTTATTCTATGTATATATATATATATATATATATTTACATTAAGTCCTACTACTGGCATTAAGTCCGCCATTTGTACATTTTGTAACATTTTGAGCAATAAAGTTAATTTAATAAAGCTTTCGCGATGGGGATGCTGCTGCCCATCTCCGCCCTGTGCATTTGAGCTGCAATGTTTTGATGGATATACCGCCATCTGTCATTTCTGGTGCCTTTGTCGCCTCTTACGATACCTGGTGCAGTGGGAGGTACTATTTTACTATGCCGGTACCTCACGGCACTCTACCAGCTCCTATATTTTCTTTTTCTTTCTTTTCTTTTCTTTACTTCCCTTATTTATTAAGGGGAAAAGCAAGAAAGGAGTTGTAGATTTTTTTACACAATTTAGCTGTCATGGAGTAACATAGAATGATTATTAAAATAATAAGAGTTCCTCAAGGATGCAAATGAAGACAGCGCAGGTAAAGTCGCGGACAGAAAGCTAGTCAACTATAAACGTACTAAGTAGAAATTAAACAAGTACCTTAATTCATCTTATAAACATCTTCGCATCATAAATTAACGGGAAGTGGCAGTATCCCGCAATTTCTAGGACGCACAACATGTTTCAGTCAATCTTATTTGTCCCTAATCCTTCAGGATCCTTACAGTGAAGGATAGCTTCCATATAACATTCATTATACACCTCAAACTGCCTTATTATTGTTATATTCCTTCTCTCTCCAAAGGTTGCCTGGAAGAGATCGATCTACGTGATAAGGCCTAAATTATAGTATATATTTATCGATTCTTTTTTATTGTTTTTATTTTTGGTATATGTACAATAAAGAATGCTATTATTATCATTATTAGTGCAGATAATATTAAACTGCTTCAAAAATTAAAATCATGCCATGTGGTACCGGTAGAGTAACTTGTACAGAGGGCGGTACTATTCTATTCTGCCGGTACCTCATGGCTTAAAAATAATGCCTACGTATAATTGTTTAAGTAACATTACAGTTCAACCCAGGAATAATTACAATGACAGGTAATAATTCTTTATTTTTCAATAAGTTCAAGATGTTCATTGTTCATGCATCTAATCTTTAGGGGAAGTTTATTCTTAATATTGTTAATATATAATCTTAATAAATATGTGCATGACATAGTTCGAGTACTTGAAGCGTCATAGAAGCCTATAGACGCTCGTGATATTATAAAGATCTTATTTAAAAATTAACTGTAAAAAAAATTACCATTAAAAAGTTGTGCAATGTGCAAAATGTGTTTGATTCCAACACATAGCAAATATATGAATGCATGTAAATATATGATGATATTACTATCTGTTGTGTCTGGCTGTTAAGTAGTGTATTTGTGATTCCTCTGTTATCTACCGTCCGTAACCCAAGTGCTTTAAGCGACTTACCATGGAGTCAGGTCAATGTATGAGATGTTTTGGGAATTTATTATTATTATTGAATATACACAAAATGCAAAACTGCAGAGGTTTTATGCATCAAACTCTCCAATGACATCGACATAAAATGAAAATATAAAAGTTAGTAGAATAAGGTAGATCTATATACTTACACACGTTTTGTAGACTCGTGCTTTGACAAAGTTAATTTGAGAGGTGTCTCCAATCTGAACATATCCCACACGTGACGTTGCCAGAGTGATTCCACGAGCGCGTATAATGCCGTCCCTTTCTCATAATATTGTCTCTTCCTAGCTGATCCGTAATACAGTACGTGATCACGATGAATGGGGCGTAGACAATTTTGTGCCCCTTATTTATTCAGTTGAAATGTATCAGCGAAATAATGAGTAACGTATTCGGATCGTCACAAAACAAAAATAAGGAAGATAATAATAAATTCTCACGATAACTCATAGGCACTTGTGTTGTGATTCGGATATCGAAAATAAAACAAAGAAAATAGAAATAGAATGCTTGAATAAGGAACGGACGAGCGTGTATGAAAAGACTAATGCGAGTAAGAGAAGCGAGATATGTATGCCAAGTTAGGAGATATGTACGTAACAGGCGAAGACCCAGTCTCAGCCTACCCAGATGGGATACAAGCGTTATTTATTTATGTATGTATGTAAATAAATATAAATTTTACCCTGACACGGAACGGAACCTACGACCTATGACAGACAAGACAGAATCGCTTCCAGCTGCGCCTTCAGACCAGTCGATTGGTTGTAAATTAATAATAAAAATACTTCTAATTACGTAATATATATATATATATATATATATATATATATATATATATTGAATACATTCATCATATAAATATTTGTTCTGGACGGGAAACCACGACATTTGGCAAGCAAGACAGAATCGCTACCGGGCCTGTCAGATACAAACATATATACTCGTATATGGATATAGATAGAATTGCCGATTTTCCGTTTTATTCCATTCTGAAGATCCTGAACTTTTCTTAAGTTCCTAACAGTCAACAATATCAAGCGAAGGACGTTATATTTTTTTATAAATTCGTCCGTCTTTTGTCGTCATTCTGTCAACATACCTAATGGCGCATTTGGTAGTGTTGATATCTTTTACACCAAGGGTCATAGGTTCGACTTCCACCCTGAACAAATATTTGTATGATAAATGGTTTTTGTTAGTTAGTGTAAAATACATGCATTCTAGTGTAATATTTGTGTTTCACCTGTCCTCAGATATCCGTAACACAAGTGCCTTAGGCGACTTATTATGGAGTCAGATCAATATTTAGGAAATGTCAAAAAGGAAGTCTCCAATATTACAAAAAAGTATCTTTCTACTCTAATTGAAAGAATCTTTTGATTTATATCTGAAATGCATTACCCTCAGCTTTCACCGACTCTTCACCAACTCAGAAACACAGCATTAAGTTCTCACTACGAAAAACCTTCGCAGCAGATCCCAGATACACTCGGGGAATACTTGTTTCCACAAATGCCAACATAAAGTCTCCGCAAATAAATATATCCAGGTGAGATAATTGACAGGCCCCCGTTGTTACGAGGTGCCGTCTCACAATCCTTTTGTAGACTAAAGCAACTGAAGTTTTCAGTGAAATTTAAAACAATATCTTCCATAATTTAAACAGAAAAATTCTCAAAGAGACCAGGGCGTGATGTGAATGCCGCGCCCGCCCGACTCTCGTTAAATACTTGGGGGTCCGTAGATTAATATTTTTTTTTTTATACTGCAAAGGTAGACCATTGGTACCTTACTCTCACCTGTTTTACCGTCAAATAGCAGTGTTCGTATTGCTGTGTTCAGGTCTGAAGGGTGAGTGAGGCAGTGAATTTATTGGGTAACGTGGCATAATATCCTCAAGTCACCAGATTGTCAATGCGTTAATGATATTCTTGTGATATTAAGAGTGTGTATTGGCTGCATTGACGGTTACTATCACGCGGACCGTATACTTATTTTGTTGACTTGGTCTGATAAAAAAAAGGATGGTAAACAAGCACACGGTAGGTACTATCAAGCAATGGTAGACGATTACCGCTTTTGATTTTTATAACAGCGGGGCATTGTTCGTTTGCCAAACCTGTCAAAAAATCTTCACACCCTTTTTGAAAAAAACCCTTATTGTTATTATATTAAACAAAGGAAGTCCACTGCTGGGCATAAGCTCCACAAGAAAGTGTGAATCTAGTCCATATAAGCTAGAAACAAGCGTATCGAAATTGCAGAGAGTAGCTTTCGCATCGGGAATGCTGTTGCCCACCCCCACCCTATGCATTTGAACTCCGCTGTTTTGAATGGATTTAATAAAATCAGTCGGTTCCGGTACCTCAGTCGCCTCTTACGACTCCTGTAACAAGGGGAGGTACTATTCTACTCAGCCGGTACGTCACGGCTATAGAAACCCATACTGTAGTAATAATAGCAATACATAGTTATCAGTGCAATTAAATGTAAAATCTATGAGGTAAATGACTTAAGTTAATATAAGGTGTACCAAATTGTAATAACATTACCCCCACTTTGGAAGCTGAAATAAAAAAAACAAAACTGTAATATATAAATAAAGGTGTACATTACTAGTATGATATATGAAAGAATGAATACATAAATATGCATAAATACTACGTTTAGCAATCAGAATAATTATAGCGAAAAATAATACTCTTTTACTCTCTTCTAAATATTGGCAAAGACCGTGCGCATTGGATTGTTAGTGGAAGTACATTCCACAAATGAACAGTCTGAGAATGTTCCGCAGGGAGCTTACTCCACAACTTAAGCGCACGCTAGAGGAAATGCCTCTGAAACCTATAATAATATATAACATCTATTATAAAAAATATAAAGAACCCACTCTCATTAAATTTATCTTGAACTTAGCATCTGAGAAATAAACGTGCAAAAAACACAACGGCCTTTGTTCCCACACCTGCCCGCTGTATTACAACAACTGAAAAGGCTGCCAGGGAAACATTTCCAAGAGGCTTCTTTTCATACATACGTCGAAGCATTAAGCGATGAAAATGATTGAATTAATGTATTCAACTAGAATCCCTGATTCAGCAGAACTTACTTGAAACAAGCATACATAAGATAGAAATATAAAGTCTGATACCTGAGAAAAATTAGAAAGGTCCGAAGGCGCGAATGATGCTCCAAGGGTCATGGGTTTGATCTCCACCCTGGACAAACATTAAATGATGAATATATGTGTTTGTTCTGTGTCTGGTTGTTAAATATATATTTAAGTATTAAATTTGTAATTGCTCTGTTATCTGATGTCAGAGCCTATGTGCACTACGAATTGTATAAGGCTCTTATATCGAAGTCAGGTCAATGTATGAGATGGGTGAATTTATTATTTTAAAACAAATATTAATACGAATTGCTGAAATTAACTTTTATATATACTGCGTATATATAAATTACTTTAATTAAAGTGGTCTCTTTCGATTCTTCTTTTATTTCTCAAAATAGCTCAACGAGGAAAATGCTTAGAGTCTGTGCGATCGAATCAGGATTGACGAAATTCGTAACAGAACCAAAGTTACCGACATCGCTCGGCAGATTAGTAAGTTGAAGTGGCAGTGGGCAGGATACTTGATGCGTTGAACCGATGGTCGATAGTCATAAGGTTCTAAAATGTAAACCACGTACCGTGAATAGCAGGGTATGGCGTTCACCCACAAGATGGACAGATGATCTGACTGAAACCGCAGGAACAGACAGGAGCGCTAGACACAGGCCGCAAACAACAGGCTGTGGACGTCTTATGGCTGATATGATGATGATACATTTAGTTGGACAACCCTAAGTGTGTAACATATGAATGAAATTATAATTCCACTGTTTTTTGGAAGGCCTACATCCAGCAGTGTATGTTTTACGGTTGCTATAGCAATGATGATGATAGTTAAGCTTAAAAATTATATTTTCATGAGAAGACTTAGGTACATACATACGATAAAAGAAAGCTTATCTCCAAAATAATAATAAAAATAATTATAAAGTCTTGTTTGCACCTCAGATACAGAATAATGTGTCAGCTGATGTATTATGAAGTTAATAACAATTATTTTTATTATTATTTTTAAGATAAGCTTCCTTCTATCGTCAAAACAAGTATGCGATCCGCTTGATGGTAAACGTGATCGCAGCATGTAGACTAGTATCATTACAAGGATATCATTAGCGTGTCGCCAACTCTGTGAACTGTAGATCCTATTACCCAACCACTATATGTTAGTGAATTATCACCAGTATTTCTTGCAGATTTGACATGTGCATCGCAATGCTTAATATTTATCGGTTCTTAAGTAATTATTCAAAAGTTAGCCTTAACGAAATAAAAAAATGCCTAGTAACAGTTTTATATAACAAATAAAACTCGTCAAAGCCCTTGACGGGTTCGATGGTAGTAATGTTTCATCTGTTGCCTGATGTCTGTAACACAAGGTCTTGAGGAGATTTATCATGGATTTCGATCAATATATGAGATGTTCTGTAAATTTATTATTATTATTAGTTATTGCTCGGTGGTCGAAACGCTACCATCATTCATAACATTTTGTATGAACTCTATTATCATTTGCTTAACATTTAAAATACCATTAATAATTACTTAATTTTTAATTTCTTTGTTAATAGTAGTGTGTGTAAAGATTATTTTAATTAATAAATATCTTTCTAATATTTTTATTTATTTTGTATCAAAGAAATAGCTTTGTGCGCTTCTTATCCACATTCATCATCATCATCCTGCCTATCCCCGCCCTTACATTTAAGCTATACTATCTCGGATGCATATACTGCCATCTGTCGGTTCTGGTACCTTAGTCGCCTCTTACGACACCTGGTACATGGGGAGGTATTTTTCTACTCACGGCTCCACATACATTGTGTCAAATTTTATGTTCATCCGTTAGCGGAATTCCTTCAGGAAGGTGCACAACATTTTCACAAATTATTTAGAAATTATATATAAAACATTTTGTTTACTAAAAATTTATTCTATTTCATAGTTATAGCCTGCCCAGTCAATTTCACTGGCAACCCTTTAGAAGAAAATGGGGCTTAAAGATAATGCATTTAGAAAGCAATTTACCGTAAAATTATAGCGATCGTCGCCCGTTTCTTGTCGCAATTTGTTTTTAATATAGAAACAATTTCAAGTCTGCTCTTTAGTTTTCTCATTTTTTCTACGTTATGTACACATACATGGCGGCTGTGTTGCATCGGGATAGGCAGAGACTGGAATGATACCCGTAATAATACCCTGAATTTGCGAGACCAAATCAGGAATGATAAAATCCGTAGAAGAATTATATTTACATTGCACAATTAATTAGTAAGTTGAAATAGTAATTTATGGCTATGTAGCATGCAGAACTGGTGGCAAATGCGGATAAAGTCCTGGAATAGACCGTTCCAGTTCTGAAATTCAACCTTCTTCCTTTTCATACCCTCATCATAGTACATCCACTACTAGATTCAGCTTACAGGAGATTTCCACACTTTCAGGTTAATGTATGGGATGTTGTGTAAATTTCGTATTATTTAATTACGGCATTAGGGGTTGACCAAATGGGTTAATTTCTTTCTTGTTGTGTTCGTTATTTTGGGATAGGTTTCTAGCAAAGAAAAAAATAACATTTAACTAGAAAATTTTAGTAAAGTTGACGACTATTTTGACACAATGACGTTGTCATAACTGTCAATCGATTGACAGTTGGCGTGAAAGATTGTACTGTGATAGTACAAATCTGTAAAAATTATACAGTTGATTTTGAAATCTCTATATATATTATTTTGACAGATTTGGGTAGGTGGATTTGTTGCTGTGTGTACCTTTGAGACAAGACAACGTCTATCCGGTCAGTACTCAACAATATTACTGTATTTTTAGGATTTATTTATATTATTTTTGGAAGGTTGCAGATCGTATCAAAATATCTATGCTTGCGATATTGAAGAGCAATAAATTGAATGTGTGTGAGCTGAAACCAATCAACTAAACTACCAACGAATGCACCCGTTCATTAATCAAATGTATACGTTGGCATCTGATACTAGATGTCATAATACTTACCAATGATATACAAAATGGCTACAGGACAGAACGATTTTACACCTTACTAAAAAGAACTGCATAAAATATGCAATACTTTGACGGGCGCAAAAACGCATTCAATAATGTCCTATCTTGTGCGCGATCACGGATCGATTCCCTTCCAGTTCAAATATTTGTGTTTGTTCTGTATCTGGGTGTTAAATATGTATTTAACTATTATAATTGTGATTCCTCTGTTGTCTGAAGTGCGTAACATAAGTGCGTTAAGCGACTTATCACGGACTCAGGTGAGGTATGAGATGTTGACGGAACTTATTTATTTATTTAATATTTTGAAGGTCACAATAATGCATTTGGTAATATCTTATCTTGTGTACCAAAGATCAGTGCATCTATTCCAAACAGAACAAATATTTGTATGCTAATTATTTGTATTTGTGCTGTATCTGGGTATTGAATATGTATTCAATTATTATAATTGTGATTGCTCTGTTGTTGTTGTCCTAATATAAGTGCTTGAAGCGACTTATCTCACAGGCAGATGATGGATATTCGAGAGGATCACTACTATCTACGTTATAGGGCCCGAATAAGTGGATAGATAATCTGACCAGAATATCTGGATTATCTGATCATTTTGGGAGTTCTATGTAAAGTAGTGGACGTCCAAAGCTGATATGATGATAAAATAAAATGTAGCTTGATCACTATATCATTATAGCAGCCGGAAAACGTCCACTGCTGAAGCCGGAAACCGTACCTCTTCAAGAAAGAGGGAAATTACCCATAAAAGCCACGCCGGGCAAACGTGGTAGCAATCGGAGGGCGTAGTTTCGCGACGGGAAAGGCTTCTGCCCATCCCCTGTTATATTTGTGCTTCGTTTCGGGTTGATATAACGCCACCTGTCGGTAACGCTACCTCTATTTGTAGCTACCTCTCAGTACTACCAAAATCCAATAGGTAAGGTTTTCAATCTCAACTATACATACATACATACATCACGCCTGTGTCTCATCGGGGTAGACAGAGCCTACCTCTCTCGCTTCCCTCCCTCATATTAGACCTTTTATGCATGCTCGTTTATTCTTGGTACTTCTGGCCTGGCCCTTCTTTAATACCTCTACTACTACCTGGTTAAGATATGTTAACTATGTACTATGTATGATGATGATAATGACGAATATAAATAACTAACTAAACTAACTAATATTATAAATATTAAAGTGAGTTCGTTTCTAAATTCTACGTGGTAAATCTACGCGACTGATTTTCAGGTTTTTTTCTAAAGAATGATATATGGTACTTTATATCCCTAAAAGAGTACTGTATCCAAGGAAAATTCACGCAGGCGAGGCCACGGGCGAAAACTAGTTTTCTATAAACGATTTCAGATCTTAACTAAATGCGAACCAAAACGCTCGAGTGATCGCTTACACTTTCCTATTGCCCGTTTCCGTTGTTGAAGTAAGCAATCAATTCCACTGAAAATGGTGGACATTGTATATTTTATTTCGATAGAGCACGTAGGTCCCGCGAGATGCGCAATAAAGACTCTTGATGCCAACTCCAATCCTTGGCAGCTGAACAAATGGACTGATCGTTTACTGTCGCCAAGTATTCGGCTTGTTTTAGAAGAAAAAATATTTTTCTTTTTAACATTGTAAATGGTAAAGTTCTTTGTTACGTTTATTAGATTAATTTATTAGGTCCGTCGTTCGGTACGGTTTATGTAATTAGGAATATCAATATGTAATTTTTTATAACTTATATATAGAAAATCTTCAGATTACATATAGGTAAATAATTCCTATGATCCTAATTAAATAAGTGAACAGATTTAATCAAAGGTGAACATATAAAAAGTTATTAGAAACGCAAAGACCGTCTTGTAATATAAACCTATGTCTGACGAGCCCGATGGTGCAATTGGTGGTGTCCTCCAGGATAAACGCAATATCATTATATACATGTTTGTCCTGGGTGGGGATTGAACACACGACTACACGATTATCAATTTTAAGTAGTCATTTCATGTTTAGTAACTTACATTAGTGTATTTACCTGTTGGATAAAATGTTACAAAGTCCTTTCAACAACAATCAGACATATATCATTCAACCATTACAAGACACGGAGACCCTACAGAATTCAATAACTGAGATGGCGGAGATGTTCAAGACGAAATGTCTGCTTTCGAAACTGAATTGTAGATAACTCCCACATCCACTGTCAGCATGTCTACACTGTCTGCAAATTTTACTACTTTCCGCTCCTTCATACTAAACTCTCTGAGCAGCCTACAGCAGCAAGTTGAGTTTATCACACACAGTTTGGATCAATTTGAGATGTGGAGCCGCCGGAAGATTCTTTTGACCCACGGGGTCTCTGAGGAAAGTAAAGAAGACACTGAAAATGTCATAACTAACATCATCCAAAATAAAATAAAACTGGATACTTTTAAGGTTGATGACATCAAGCGCAGCCACCAGCTAGGTAGGAGGTCATCTTCCTCACCAAAGCCCCGTGCACTACTTGTAAAGCTCCATAATGTTGAAGTGAGAGACACCATTTGGTCCGCCAATGCTTGTCTGAAGGTTTCGGGTATAACTTTACTTGAATTCTTAACCAAAGCGCGCCACAGTTTGTTTATGGCAGCGCGTGATAGATGTTGGACCCAGGCCGGAGATATATTTGCCGTTGGGCCTAACGGTTCGCGACAACGACTCACAACCGCCGCGGACTTGAGCAGATTTATGAAATCTCGACCTGTCAAAGCAAATGATCCAGCTAAATCCACAGTAACTGATGTCGCTGTGCCTCCTCGGGGTACTGTCAGATCACGGCGAGGAGCACGAAACATTAAAAAATAAGGTCTAGCTATGATTCCTGGTGCAACTTACATATTTCTTTGTTATTACTGTCTACCAATAATTTCTTACCATATGTATATTTTTTTTGGTATACTACCTTCCTCTAACTTTGTTTTTGTCAACTGTCAAATACAGCTATTTAAACGTTTGCTCGTTATTGTACGTACGTACGAATTTATTTATTTGCTTAATTTGTCATAATTGCTTTTTTATCCCTAATATTATTATTATTACTGTTGAGTTTTTATGAGATTTTTATTATGTGTTTTAATATATTTTTTTGATTTGTGATGTAACATGCAACCGGCAGGTGGTAAAATTAATATATTTTTTTGTAACTTATTTTTTTTATTTAATTTTTTTTCTCTATTATTTTATATTTGACATGTCATGACAGTTTTATCAGTGTACCTTCTCTTTCAGAAACTTCATATTTCTCTGACGTTCCTCGGAATTTTACTGTAGTTCATATAAATGGCCTAGTGTTCCTGCTCATTTCCCCGAAATCCTGGCATCATTCGACTGCAAGAACATCCATGCTATCCTTATTTCTGAATCCTGGCAAAGGCTGCCTACGTCCTACCTCTACAGTTTTCCTGGTTTTCAACTCAAAAGAAACGATCGCACTGGCTGCAGTGGTGGGGGGGGTAGCCATTTACTTACTTGCACATATACCGTTTTCGATTGTGAATGTCTCGGCGCAACCAACCCCGTCCGATAGTGGTGAGTATCTTTTTGTTGAAGTTGAACAGCACACAAAAATCTTACTCGGGGTATATTACTGTCCCTCTCTTCATATTAATTTCTTCTCGAGCTTCGATTCAATATTAGAAAAGCTTGTCCAATCTTATAATCATTCAATACTAATGGGTGATTATAATACTAGCCTAATAGCCTATATTATTGAAGTGAATCCTCTTTTACTTGAAACTATTAACAAAGGTCAGAAATAAATAAATACATTATTTGTTTGCATGCATGACCCTTACCTGAATTTCTGTCCGTCAATATATCATTAAAAGCAGAAAGTCAATAATCTTATAACACCTAATTAGGAAAAAGTAATTTCATTCACTGGAGAATATTATTTCAGAATAAACACAAAATATAAACAAAGCTCTCAGCAAGTCCCTATTGAATTTGAGATGGAAAGAAACAGCCTTCACTTCCGCCTTCATTAATTATTCAAACTGCCAAAGCTTGAGTTTAGGGCTCAAACGGTCATTAATCACGAATAAATGAAAAAAAACTAAACGAGCGTGACTCAGATTTTAGTACGAAAGTTCCGTATTTTGCGTGTTAGCCGCAGGATTGAGGTACCGGAACCGACATATGGCGGTATATTAAGCTGAAACAGTATAGTTTAAATACAACAGTGGGGGTAAGAGCAATGCTGTCGTAAAGGTATACTCTACGATTGGCACTATGCATGCCAAGCGTAGTCAAGAAGCCTGTGTCCACCAGTGGACGTTGGACGACTGCTTTTGATAATGACGAATGTGTCAAAAATAATAAGTATTCTTATAGTATATATAGTATAGGAATACTTATATTTTTTGAGTATACTAAATGTCTACTTTATACTGACGATCTAAAATTAAATGCGGAAATCAAGGATGGGGGAGATTGTTTGCTGATACAGAAGGACAAGTGGAGTAACGACGGCTGAGAGTTGAACTGTTCCAAATGTCATATTATCACCTTCAATCACAAGCATAATCTCGTCAAATACGAATACACGTTAGGCCATTGACCTCACTATGAAAGACCGGGGACCTCACTGTGTGACCTTTGATCCTTTTCTTACATTTAAACGAACACATTTCCGCTCTCACTCGTCGCTGCTTTAGTCGTTTAGGATTTGTATTACGGAACTCGCTTCATTTCCAGAATTTAAATATCTCTCAGACCCCTTTTATTAGTCTAGTGCGAAGTTTATTAGAATCTAGTGCATGTATTTGGAATCCACACGATGCCAAGTATAGATATATGATAGTAAAAATTCTCCGTTGCTATTATAAAAGGGTATAAGGCTATTATCATTTTATGTATCCACCTAAATTCTTACTGGGAATGTTTGGGTTGAATTCTCTGGTAACCAGGAGAGCTCGTGCAGAGGTGACAACCGCTATAGCAATATTGCTTGAAGATGTGGACTCGCCTGAATGTGTAAAGCAATTGTCACGCATCCTAGTGCCTGACATCCATCTGCGCATTTGATCCAAATGAAGACATTGCCTATTTGCGCCACTGCTATGTCGTACCGTAGCGCGTGCGCAATCACCTTTATGCCACATGCAGCAGGCACATAACACAATCCTTATGTCTCACTTGGATTTTGACGTATTTGTTGACAACGTCAAATCATTTATAATTAAGTTCGATGTAGAACAATTTAACTTTTGTTATAAATTTATAATTGTGTAATTGAGATAACTCGTATAATTATGTTAATAAATAAATAAATAACGGTGAAATTTATCCAGTATACTGAAATACAATAGTTAACGTCTACAAATCAGGCATACTACTTGTAAATATATAAAAAGTAAATACAAACTGTGCTATGTTTATAAATTCCCAAACAATATAATGTTAATCATCACCATCATATCAGCCTTAAGGCGTTCACTACTGAAAAACGGCCTCTCCAAATTTACACCACAGCGTGCAGTTTTGTGCTACCTGGAATCAACGACTCCCTGAAATCATTACCAGGTCCGTCCATCTGGCGGGGGACTGCCACTCGAGAACCTTTTTCCCTTATCTGCCGTCGGTTCGTCGAGCTGTGTGCCTCGCCCACTGCCACTTCAACTTTGAGATTCGGTGAGTTACGGATCTCCTCCTTCCGTTCTCCCACGGATCTTCTCATCACGTAAGAAAACCCTAAGCATAGCTCCTTTCATCGCTCGCTAGGCGACTTTGAGTTTACTTTGAGTTTACTTATGGGAGAAAATGGTAAATTATATTTACTAGAAAAAAAACAACTTGTCTCGTGTCAGGCGGGACTCGAACCTGCATCCTCTCTATTCCGGAAGACTGAAATACCATTATACTACCAAAATCTTAGTGTTCATGTCGATTTTTTTTCCTAATGTCTCTTAGTGCTGAGAAGCTAACGATACTGCTTCAATGTCGTAGATAAAACCTACAAATACTCAATGTGAAACTTTTACAAATTTGGAGGTTTAGAAGTTTGTAGTAATCAGAAAATAGTTACTTAATTACTTTGAGATGTTGTATGTATAGAAAACACTGAAGTATATTTCAGATGATATTACTAGAAAAAAACAACTTCTCTTAGGTCTCAGTTAGGACTTGAACCTGCTAAGTTCTAGGTAGCAGAACAATAGTGCAGTCCTCCAGTATTACAAAGATACAGGTTCGAGTCCCGCTTATCAGCTAAGTCAAATTGATTTTTTTTCAAGTAAATATGACCTTGAGCTTTATAAAGACCACAGTTAGTGGTTACAATTAACGATTAACTTATACATAAAATAATAATGATTTATCATCATATCATTAAACACGAATTAAATAAATCAAATATAATAATCAGACGTACGCTTTGACTTATTTAACCTTAACGGTATATCGCACCCCTAAATGAATGCTGCAGTGTCATTACACTACATAGTATTAGGTGTGTTAGTTCGAATACTGACATATGGTAGTGAGTACTGAGTATGACAGAAGACACATACAATTAGAATAAATGCTGATGAAATATGAGCACTTCGAGGTATGAATGGTGTGAGTTTGAGAGATAGATTAAAGAATATTGTGATAAGAGATCAGAGAGTTGTAACAATAGAGAAAGGAATGTTGAGATGGTTTGGCGGTGTAGAAAAGATGAATGAAAGTAGAATGTCTGCAGAAATATATGTAACGAAAGAGAATAGGAGAGTTTGTACTAGACGAACATATCTTAACCGGTCTTAGATAGGTATTAAAGAAGGGGTCAGAAATACAAAGAAAAACGAGCGTGTATGAAAGGACTAATGCGAGTAAAGGAAGCGAGAGAGGTATGCCAAGATCGTAACAGGTGGAGATCCATAGTTTCTGCCCCCCCCGACGGGACATAGGCGTGATGTATGTATGTATGCATTACAGTATTAACGGAAAGTTCCTCTTTCAGAAACATTTCAACAGTCAACATGCATTTAAAAGTTTTCTTTTCGTGCATGTATGTATATTACAGTTTCAAGTAGAAGTCTTTATTTAGGAGAGCGCTCTGTCGAGTAACATTTATAAACAACTATTTTATTCTAGGGACTACGTTGGCAAACAAGTATAAGGTAAGTATGATAGTTTGTTTAACTTATTTATATATTATTACTAGCTGTGCCCGCGACTTCGTCCGCGTGATTTAGTATTTTTGGGTACAATACCTCTTTACCTTAACTTATATAAACTTGGAATGTCATGTTTATTTATATAGAATGAATTGCCTGAAAATAAGTTTCAAGTTTTTAGCTCTCAAAATAGCGATACTTCCATAAAACTTATCAACCCCCTTTTCGACCCCTTACAACCCTTATTTCGAATTAAAAAATAGTCCTTTTTCAGGGTATAAAGATTGTCTGTACAAATGTTATTAAAATCGGCTGAGTGGTTAAAGCGGGAAAGCATAACAGACAGACAGACATACAGACAGAGTTACTTTCATATATATTTATAATATTAGTAAGGATTTGATGTGCCCAATGTCGAATATGGTAGAGATCCTATCTTATGCACCAGGGGTCGTGTTTTCGATGATAATGTTATTTATTTTTGTCCTGTAACTGGGTGTTCAAAATATGTATTTAAGCATTATATTTGTGATTCCTCTGTTGTCATATATCTGTAACAAAAGTACTTTACAGGTCAATGTATAAAATGTTATGTGAATCCTAGCTAGATCGAGTCACCGCAACGTAAGTGAGTATAAAATATTATCATTTACACAGTTTACTTAGCAGTGAGTTACCGGCAGAGTAGAATAGTACCTCTCTCTGCACCAGGTATTGTAAGAAGCTAAGGTACCAGATAGCGGTATATCCATCCAATCGACAGATGGCGGTATATCCATCTCCAACAGTGCAGTTCAAATGCACAGTACAGGCATGGGCAGTCCCAGTCACGAAACCTACGCTCTGCGTTTGCCAACACGCTTGCTCAGCGTGCCAAATTTGGTTAAAACTCCTCTTTCCTTGGGGATGCCTATGTCCAGCAGTGGACTTCCAATGTTATGATGATGATGACACGTTCATTACGCATAATCAAATTAATTTACGTTTGACGTTTCTACCTTCTTTCTGGCATACAGTAATATGTGAACACTGCATTGTTGAATAAAGTTATAATTATTATTAGGTTAGTAAAAATAGGTGACAGAGATGACAAATCTCTGTCTCAGATGTGATTTGGTCAATAGAACTATTTGAAAATTAACTGAATGCATAGATTAGAAGTTTTAAAATTAATTTTGATGATTGTTTCCTTATTAAGACCCGGCTATTATTTACAAACTAAGATAAAAGTTTTACTGATGTACCTATTCAGATGTAAAAATAGATTTTTCATAACGGAATTAAAGATGAAAGGAAGAAATAGTATATGTAAGTATGTATAAGCATTATATATTTTTTATTAGACCAGGTCGACAAACAAGCATACAGTCCGCGCGATGGTAAACGTCACTGCAGCCTATAGACGCTTGTAATATCACAAGGATATGACTAACGCGTTGCTTAACTTGTATGTTATGCTACATTACTCTTTCATCCTTCAGACTGGAACATAGCAATACGGACACTGCTATTTGGCGGTACAAATAGATGAAAGTGAGATATGAAGACGTTCTTTTGTATGTTTATCATATAACGTTTGCAGCTCCAGCAGGTATTCTGAAGGACTCTTCTGGACAAAGGTCTTCTCAAAAAAGAGAGATAAGGAGAACGTGCAGAAAAAATTGTTAAATATAAAAAATAACCAGCAGTATACCACAGTACCGGTAGCTTCATTATATTATTATTTTTTTAATTTTAATAATATTTTTTATAATCAAAAGAACCTGTTACTCGATAAAGAGCGTTTCATTACTTATCTGGCAGAACCCAAAATCGATTCCAAAAGCGAAGATAGCATTTACTGAAATCATCTGAACTTGTCACATTTAAAATCTTTCTATTCTGAGCTATAATATATATATATATATATATATTTCTGAAGTACTTCCATTCATTTCGTACTAATAAATCATGTAACTTTGCAGTAACACAGTAAATGAGGGCTTGAACTCGGATCACTGATAACGGGGGATTTTCTATTAAAAATTTCTAAAAGATGTATATTTTATGTTTACATTTTCAACATCATTATATTGGCAGCCGTGGAACGTCCATTGGTGAAAATAAGCATCCACAATGGGTATAGGGGAATTTCGCACATAATTACCGCGCTGGGCAGGCGTGGCAATCAGGGTCTATCCCGCGTTGCGTTTGAGTTACGCTGTTTATGGTAGATTTACCGCCATCTATGGGTTGTGATATCTCAATCGTCCTTTGCGAATGTTACAGGAGATTTACTATTCTACTTTGTACAATGGTTTACAAATCTATCAGGATATTTCTTTAACATCATCATATCAGCCATTGGGTGTCTAAGAAAGAGAGAATTTTGCCCATAATAGCCGCACTTGACAAGTTGACAATCACAAATCGCAGCTTTCGTGACGGGGATGCTACTGCCCTTCCCCGGCCTATTTATTTGTGTTTCACTTTTTCGGAAAGATATACCGCCTTCTGTTGGTCCCGGTATCTTACGATACCTGGTGCAGGGGGAGGTACAATTCTACTCTTCAAGTACCTCACGGCCAACAGAAACGTTTTAAATTATAAATTGTTAAAACTTTGTGTCTAAAAGGGTTCGACAGGCTGTTCACAGAGGTGTGTTAGTTCCAACTCTGACATATGGTAGTAAATGTTGGGTATGGCAGAAGAATCACGTGACTAGAATATATGCTGTTGAAATGAGAGCACTTCGAAGTATGTATGCTGTGAGTTTGAGAGATAAATTAAAGAATAGTGTGATGAGAAATCCGAAAGTTGTGACAACAATAGAGAAAGGAATGTTCAAATGATTTGGACATGTAAAAAGGATGGATTAACGTAGAATTACTGCATAAATATATAGAGCGGAAGTGAATGGAAGAGTTGGTATAGGAAGACCAAGGGGAACGAATAAATCCTAACCCCTTAGAAGAGGTATTAAAGAAGAGACAGTTCTGAAGTACCAAGAATAAACGAGCGTGTAAGAAAGGACTAATGCGAGAAAGGGAAGCAAGAGATGTATGAAAAGATCGTAATCGGTAATGTAATTTAAACATACAGATAATATAGTCTAAGTATACACAATATTATTAGCAGAGATGAGAAGCACGTGCATATAATCTATAGAATGGATTAAGGCAAAATGTAATATTTTACCTTCGCAAAAAGCTGTGAGTTATCCCGTCGCGCCGCGAGTCACGTAAAATCCACACACCCTAATAATGCGCGGCGATGCTGCGTATTTTATATTTGTAACAGCGGCATAAAACAGTCGGTGAATGCCCATAACTTGCTTCCACTGTAAGCTTGGGATATCGGAGACGTATTGTGAACCACTCGAGTATATCTCCTTATATATTTTTTTATAAGACTAAGACAAAAGCTGTAAGGTACCGGCAGAGTAGATAGTACCTCCCATGTAACAGGTGTCGTAAGAGGCGATTAAAGTCCCAAAACCGACAGATAAGCTAAACTCTGCGATTGCCAACACGCTTGCCCGGCGAGGCATTTTCGGGCAACATTCTCCTTTCTTTGACTTTCAATTGCTGATGTGATGATACTGATGATGAAGTCAACAGGCTTACGGTCTGCGTGATAGCAAGCGTCAACGTTGGACGCTCGTAATATCACAAGGATACCAACAATGGCTCTCTCTCCCTTTAACGGGGGCATAGCTATGCGAACACTACTATTTTTTTTGCGGTAGAAATAGGAGAGAGTGGAATACAATGCATTTGACCTTTGTATGAAGTAGAACTTATAAAATTATGTAAATGTAGGTTTATCATCTCCAGTGGGTGATTCAGAGTTTTGAATGAAATTAAAAAAATCAAAAAACATCGTATACATTGTCCTAACTCCGGAATAAACGAAATGAGAGCATTCGTCTTCCGGACATCACACAATAGAGGAATCACAGCATACTTTAACACTTAGACACATAATAAACTCTAAATTTCATTTCTGCGACAGCTACGAGAGATCCCTTAGGTCATCAGATCATCTAACGTTTAGGATACCTGTGCATTCTACAACATTCTTCAGTATATACTTTACAGTTTGTGCTGTTCATTTGTGGAATGCACTCCCCCTAAAAATCTGATGCCCGCGGTCTTTGCCGATATTTAAGAACAGAGTGAAGGAGTATAATCTATTGCTATAATTACTTAGTTCCTAGAACCTAGGATATTTACTGGGTAACACTTTTTTAATTACAGATTTTTGATTAGTTTTAGAAGTTTGTGTTATGGTTTTTACGTATTTTTTTATTTGGTACACCTCATACTACCTCGTGTTTTTTTTAATAAGTTATCCACACAAGTTGTCCATGCAAACATTTCTTGGAAGAAATCGGCCGCCAATTGTACTTCACTGTGTATTACATACTATTATTATTATTATTATTATTATCATTATTTGGCGGCACTAGCATCCTACGCGATGCCACTGTAGGTTATGCTGAGGTAGGTACCTAAATGACCATCATCTTTTCATCTTACTCATGTCTTGCATGCTCAGTTCTTTTTTGCATTCTTCTTTTTTTTCTTCTCTACATGCTACTTCTTCTATTATATTATTTTTCCTATTATTTTCATTTATTTATTTTGTGCGTTCAATATATGTTTTCTTTATTTTCTTACATAAATTGATACACAGAGGAGTGCCGTTGCGTGTTTGTGACAATAAAACAATTTTTATTTAATCTTATATGTTCGTACAATTTTTCAGATATACGTATAGTTTTTAGGTTACGATATTATAAGAAAACAGTTATGGCTCCGGCTTCTCATCGCTCGTAACCTTCTCTACTATCTCCATCTTAACACCTTTTTCATCTTAAACAAGAATCGTAAATTATTTACCCGTGAAACCTTCAGTAACAAAATATTAAAGATAGAGACGGCGACATTTCACGTACCGTACGTGTGAACGGGACGTAAACACCAGAATGTAGTTGACATTAAAGGTGTAGTAAAAGGAATATACTACTTTTGGGACTTATAGTAAACTTACGATGGGTAATGTGTGCGGATCAATAGATAAGCACCTAACGTATGGGCATACCAATATTGCGAAGTGCCAAAGCGGGAAGCTTTGACATTTCTGATATTACTTCTAAAATTTTCGCTTTTCCAGTAACTCATCATCATCATAGTAAAACGAGTCAAGAAGGAGAAAGAAAAGAATTCAGCAGAGAAAGCGGACTTTGCCCATAATTGCCGTGCTGGGCAGGCGAGTAGATAATCGCAGAACGTAGCTTCACGACGGGAATGCTGCTGTCCCTCCTCACTTTATGCATTAAAGCTATGCTGCTTCGGATGTCCTGCTACCTGTCGGGTCGAATGCCTCAGTCGCCTCAGTCGCCATGACACCTGAAACGGTATTATTCTACTCTGCCACAGTAATCTCTATAGTATATTTTTAGGGGAACTCTTAACTAAATGTTAGTTTAAAACACATCATAAAAAAAACCTGGATGAATATATGTTAGCTTGCCAAGTGATTTCCAATAGGTCCGGATTACTTCGCAACGCTTATGTCCATCAGTGGACGTCTTGCAACTGTTATGTCAACAAGAGCGTTTTATTGAAGTCTAACATTTTTTTATTAGACCAAGGACCACCACCTACTATTGAGTCCACATGATAGATGCGGCTTATAAATACATATATAGTCTATATATATCACAAGGATATCACGAGAACGTTGCCAATCTTGTGACTTAAAGATATCACGTCATATTACTCATTAATGTCACTGCTTTCTCAAAATTTTAATTGGCGGTAGAGATAGGTGATAGTGAAGAACCAATGCATACGTATTTTGTGTGAGGTCACGTATACACGTACAAAAAAAACAACGTACTTCTCTGAAATTAGGTACCTAATCGAACCAAGCGCTATACAGTTTTCAGCTAAACGCCAGCAGTTTCAGTTGAAAGGTTCTACTTTCAACTGAAAGTAAGTCGTTTAAAGGAGTGAATTTCCGGAGGCGGCGTGTGCTCAAACGGTTCGCTGCATAGTTCAGGTGTTGCGGAATGGAAATTCTTTGAAACGATTTAAGTCCCGCTTTTTGATGAGAAACGAAATCGGATACGGAATGTTTACTATGCGATTAAAAATAAAATGAAAATAAATAGAGTACTTCTAAACCAACTCATGAAGCGAAAAAAATATATTTAAAGTAGATTTTTAGAGAAATGAAAGAAGAATGACTGCACAAACATATAGAGCAGAAGTGAATAGAAGTTGGTATAGGACGAACTAGGCAACATATCATAACCAGGTAGAAGAGGTATTAAAGAAGGGCCTGGTCAGAAGTAGCAAAGTTAAACTAGTGTAAATGAAAGGACTAATGCGAGTAAGGGAAGCAAGAGAGGTATGCCAAGATGTGAAATGTGCCAATAAAGAACACAAGTGGAGATCCATAGTCTCTGTTTACACCGATGAGACAATATTTAAGACATATATTATGGACTTAGGATAGTCCCGCGGTTTTACCCGCATTCTTCCCGTTACCATCAGAATAAAAGGAGAAAATATAGCTTTTATTAATTGAACATGACAATGTAACTTTCTATCAATAAAATAATTTTTGAGATAAAACGAGTAGCTCTCGAGTTTTAATTACACAATAATAATAATAATAATAATAAATTCCCACAACATCTCATACATTGACCTGACTCCGTGGTAAGTCGCTTAAAGCACTTGTGTTACGGACGCCAGACAACAGAGGAATCACAAATATACTACTTAAATACATATATTTTACACCCATACACAGAGCAAACACAAATATCATCATATAAATATTTGCTCTGGGTGGGTATCGAACCCACGACCCCTGGTGCATAAGACAGGATCACTACCATCTGCGCCATCGGGCCTGTCACAATAATTTAATTGTGCCTCGTTACATGCCATTTTATATAATTACATTTTGAGTTTATGAAATATTATATAGCTTATGTTCCACGGACAAACAGTGACATTTAAAAACAAACAACATTTAAAAAAAACGACGTTAACGTTCATCTGCTTCGTACGTTAACACGAATAAACCTCTGAAACGATCTTGATTTTATCTGGCATGTGGATAAAACTCTAGGTGAGTCTTTTGCTAATTCTGATCAGACGGAAGCCGTGAGCTACCGGCAGTGTAAAATAGTACCTCCCGTTATACCAGATGTCGTGGCATGACTGAGATACTAGAACCGACAGATGGCGGTATATCCATCCGAAACAGTCTAGCTCAAATGCACAGAATGGGAATGGGCGGCAGCATCCCCGTCGCGAAAGCTGCGCTCTCCAGCAGTGGACTTCCAATGTAATGATGATAATTATTCAAAAAATGTGCAAGTGCAATCGCAGTATAACAATAGCCAGTATAAATCTATAGTTTATTGCAGACATTTTTTATTCGTATCCCATTTATAGCGCGCACCTGCGGTTCTTGAAAATGACGTATCGGTATACACCCTCGGAGACCTTAAATATTCCAGTTAACAATTTATTCTTTTGTGTTCCTTCATTATTACGATAGTTCCTGATCCAGCAAAGTCCCACGGGACCCGTATCGATTGCCGCGGGCTCTTATAAATGAGGAGCAGGATACTATTTACATAATTGTTTTATCCCTTTCTCGAATGCTCTGTGTTGGGCCGCGAAAATGTTTCCGGTTCAAGGTACACTGGCATTTATTTTTTTTGTTTGAATTTTGAAATCAGAGTTGTATATGGAATTCCAACGAGATTTATGTTGAGATCATAGATTATCAAAAAAATGTTGTATATCATGTTTGTCCCATCGGGGTAAGCAGAGACTATGGATCTCCACTTGCTACAATCTTGGCATACCTTTCTCGTTTTCATTACTCACCTTATTTCTCTTTTTTATTAGACTTGGTTGACAAAAAACATACCGTGCGCTTACTATATAGTAAGTGTATTTGCAGCCTAAGAACACTCTTTCACAGGGGTATCACTATTATATTGCCAACTTTATGACTGGAAAATCTTTCACTTTCCTTTCCTCTTTCACTTTTTAAGTCGGAGTGCGCTTGATAGAAGCGCATGATGTAAGCGTCACTGCAGCCTACAGACACTCTTTCATAAAAATATCACTAACGAATTGCCAACCTTATAACCTTTAGATATTATATCACATAACCCAATAATTTTACTGCCTATTTCTCCTTTAAAATCGAAACACAGCAATGCAAACACTGCTATTTGGCGGTAGTAATACGTAAGAGTGTGGTACAAATGCTGACAACCTTTGTAAGAGGCCTACCTCAAATAAAGTCATGCACGCTCTTTAATTGGCAAAGTTGATTAATCTGGTGAAGGTGTTTGGTAGTGTTTTACCAAAGGTCGAATATCACTAAGTTTACAAAAAAGAAAAATCATTTAATGAATCAGGTGGTCGACCCTAGAATTTACTACTGTCAGATGTTTTGCATAACGAGCCAAATGTCGGATAACTCTGACGTCTGTTCCAGCGTAACCAGGGAAAGAGGCAGGTCGCAATAATGAGCGACCTTGTGCCTGCGTACTGCTGAGGGGCCATCGTTTGAAAGAACTGTAAATCAAAGGATGGAATGAATCTAGCCGCACTAGTATGACAAGTTGCCGGTCTGACCTTTTCTCCCTCAGTGACATCCGCATTGATGTCAGAGTTAACCGGAAATAGGCTCTTTAGGAGATATGGAAGAAATATAAAATAGGAGAAATAATGGTCATTGAAAATTGCTGCGTTGGGCAAGCGTGTTGGCAATCGCAGAGCGCAGATTTCGCGACAGGCATTCTGCTGTCCCTGTACTTTTGAGCTATACTGTTTAATGAATAATTATGGGTACACAACCATTTGTCGATTTCGGTACCTCAGTTGCCTTTTACGACACCTACTACAGGGGGAGGTACTAATCTACTCTACCGGTACCTTACGGCTTTGCCGGTACCTTACTCTGGTATCTCACATCTTTAATGTCAATATTACTCATATAAACACGAAAGTTTGTATGGATTGATGTATGAAATCATAATCAAAATATTTTTATTCAGTTAAGCCTAATCATAATCATACATAAATTCCCAATAAAACTCTTTTCTGATTTTACTTGACACAAATTATATAATTGCCATAGTTTAGTCTATAAATATATGATTTGTTCAGAAATCATGTTAGATATATTTTTACGTCACCCGGCTATAAAAGGAGATGTAATAATAATACTGAGCTGCCGATTTGCAACCACTCCAGCAGATAGCTCTAATGTTGCAGCGACACTGTTTATTCTGACATTGAACGAAATGTCTAGAACTGCGACGCGCCCGATGGCGCATATGGTATCCAAGAGCGCCAAGGGTCGTCGAATCTAGATTTAACAGGGCAGCTCGATTTATACCACCATTTCACGAAAACAAAGTCAACTAAATGAAATGCTAATACTATATATGGATGACGGTAAACCATTGTCCATTTCAGTACTATTTTCCCCCTCGCTGATCTAATGAATGAACTTGCTGCGAGAAAAATCGTTTGTGTTCTTAAAAGCCGGTAATGTGCTTGTGATTTTTTTGGTTTACACGTGTCAATGAGCGTCGCTGACTACCATCAGATGATTCGTAGGCTCGTTTGTCCACTATAACTTTAAAAATGTATAATTAAATAATTATTTTGCAACCAAAATTATTTATATATATTTTATTATATAGCAGCACTATTAAAACATACACGTACGGGAATAAAAGTAAGCCGTAGGGTGTTACTTCTAAGTAGCGTAGCGTGAACTCAACGCAGAGTGCAAAAGGTCGACTGTCCATTACTGCGCAATGACAATCCAGCCCTACTTCATACCGCAGGCAATCGGCTACGGTAACGATGCCACGGGTGTGTCATTTGGATATTTCTAATTTAAGTTTTAAAATACATCAAAATTAAAAGCAAAAAATATTTCTTATAACAATGTCAAAATAATGATAAACAAACAATACTAGTAGTATTCTTAAAATATTGCAAGTAGCCATATTATGGCACAACGCAGCCGCCGTGTATTAAAGCATGTTTTTTAGTGTTTTTAAACTATAATGAACATTTCACTTTTAAGTTCGATTTATTGTTGAATAATATTTACTAGACGAGTACTTAAGCTGAAAATTAGGTAGACGGTACGCACGTGCAGACTACGTGTTCTCACTTGCTGAGAAGAATTTCTTTCATCCCGAGGATCCTGATCAGGAAAAAATTTTATCGAACTATTGTGTAGGCACTAATTCTTGATATGTGTACAATCATCATAAAAGCCATTGGAAGTCCACTGCTGGACATAAGCCTCCCCAAGAAAGGGGGAATTTCGCCCATAATTGCCACGCTGGGGAAGCATGCTGGCAATCGCAGAGCGCAACTTTCGCGATAGGGATCCTACTATCCATCGCCACCCTGTGCCTTTAAGATACTCTGTCTCTTATGGATATACCGCAATCTATCGGTTCTGGTACCTTAGTCACCTCTTATGGCACCTGATACAGAGGGAGGTATTATTCTACTCTGCCGGTACCTTACAATATATTTGTACAAAGTTTAAATAAATCTGTCAATCTAAAGTGGGTCAAAATTGAATGAGTCGGTTACAAACATACACACATACTGAAGCTAATATAAAGCATATAAGAAGTATCTAATATCCAAAAAAAAGTTTTTACATCATAAATAATTAAATAATTTATTCTAAAGTTTCCATTTTCGAATTTAATAATGAGCAAACTTGTTTTAGTGTGAAAGGGACAAAACAAATGTTTTAATTAACAAGTTAAGGAAAAAACAATATAACTGCAATACCAGTAACCACGTTTCACTTTTTCCCATGAATAAATTTGAACTTTGCCCGTAACACAACTTTCTGCGAATTTCCCAGAGGAGTGCAGCCGTTCACACTTGTGTGGTAACGTAGTGGAAATATTGAAGAGTTGACGAAAAATATGTTAAAGGGAATTTGCTGAGAGGTGGCTGAGGATGGTAGAAAGTGTTCTGGATGACCTTGTCGATAGAAAACAACTGTGATTGATTACTGGGATAGAAGGAAGGTTAGACGAGGTTCACGGTCTATGATTTCCCGTGGGATTTACTCCCGGAACAATACATATTTTACTTAACTTTGTCATATCTCTAAAAAGCAGTTGTTTTTCCGAGAAAATATATGTTTAGTTTCCTGACAGCAAAAACAGATAATTGATTCTCATAATATTACAGCGATACCACTAGCGCGTTGCCTACTTTGTGAACTTCTTCATTCTTCTGTCTGATATCAGTAACATAACTGCTTTAAGCTTCCTATTACACAAGTCAATCTACGTATGTGATGTTGCATTTAAATAGTTATATAATTCATTTATCTGCTTGATTTAGATTAAATTTAATCTTTCATTTTACCTGTGTATCTATTATAAGGAATGGTTGGTTTTTAATATTAGAAAGGAAATTGTGTTATTAAAAAAGTAAAGTACATCGTTTCCTGACCATTTCATACTTATCAAAGTAATCGCCGAGGAAAAGAAAACCAGTGTATAACGGTTTAGAGTAGAAGCCATTTTTTTATCTACTAGTTTTAACCAAAAATACAAATGTAGAGTTATATAAATATATCATTATCATTATCATAGCAGGACGTCTACTGCTGGACGTAGGCCTCTCTAAATGATCTTCCTTAGGACCGGTTGTATGCGGCCTGTATTCAGCGCGTTCCTGCGGTTTTAGAGGCACCACCGTTCAACGGTTCTGCGTGCTAAGTACGCGTGCTAGTGCCCACTGTCACTTGCTAATCCGTCGGGATAAGTCGTTAACTTTGGATTTATTACGGATCTCCTTATGTCTGATCCAAAAGCTCAGAAACTGAGCATTGCCCACTCTATAGATTCAAATACATACAAAGTACCGTTACTAAAAAAAATGACTTATAATGATTTTAAATAAATTTTACGTACTAGTTCAACTTTAACCCAACTTAATAGATACATTAGTTTATATCTCAATTTACAGTCGAAAATTTATTTTTTATAAGACAGGACGTCTGTCAGGTAAGATAGATAATTTTAACGTGAAATTTTATTTTTAATCAGCGCCTTGACCATGCTGAGGGGTAGGAAAGATATCTGGACACAGGTATTTTCCGGTTCCTGATCTCTTACGTTGTGAGTTTTGATTTGTTTTATTTAGATAGGTAGTTTGTTTATATTACATGAGGTAGACCTCATACAAAAGGTTGCATTAGTACTTCACTCTCACCTATTTCTAACACCAAATAGTAGTGTTCGCATTGCTGTGTTCCGGTCTGAAGGGTGACAGAGGCAGTGAATTTACTGGGCAAGGAGGCATAATATCAACAAGGCACAATGTTGGCAACGCGTAAGTGGTATCCTTGTGATATTACGAGCATCTATAGGCCTAACTGACGCTTACTATCACGTGAACTGTATACTTGTTGGTCGACCTGGTAAGTCAAATGTTTGACAGAAATAACGGTGTTATTTTTTTAAGAGAATTGAAAAAAATATAACCAAAAAGTAAGTAAATACATAGAAACATTTTCACTGTTTTTCTCTACTTAAAATTTTGATGCTTTAAGGAATATATCAACCGTTTTCGAGTTTTATCTAGTAAGTACCAGTTTTAACTAATATTTGATTTGAAATATTAGATGTTCCAGTATTAACAAAGAAATAAATTAAAAACGAACTTCAACTAGGAATAGCGCGTCATTTTTAAATACTAGTTAAAACTTTAACATACATAATGAAGAATATTATGGTCGTATCAGATTGAGGTACTGTGTGACTCAGGTGAAAAAATAGTTATTTCTTCCTCATACATCCATCCCTCTATACAAACTTTACGATATTCGAGACTTCTATACGAGAAATAGGACGTAAGGAGCATTCATTTATTAGAGGAGAACTTGAATTTTCTATTTACCTTACCACAAAACACTACCCTCTAAAAGAGGCCATTCGTCTTTCTAATTGCCTCCCATAAACCAGGTGTAAAGTACCGCCAGCAGGCCGGGATACACCGCTGTACAAAACGCCTCTTATTTATTGACGTTGTTGGCAAATGTTTATTTATTTAGAAGTCGTTCGACCGTTTGTTGGTTGGGTGACACTTGGTCGGAAAATGGGCAAGGCTAGAATGTGTCTCCTTTTATTTTAAACACGTACAAATTATTAACAAAATTGCTCTTTTTAGAATCTTCAGCCGTTGGACGTCGACTTTTTTGTATTTATTAATTCATTACAACATATAGACAAACAAACATACAGTCCGCGTGATAGTAAAAGTCAGCGCAGCCTATAGACGCTCGTAATATCACAAAGATATCACTAGCGCGTTTTCAACCTTGTGACTTGATGACATTTGATGATCATTATGTCACTTTAACCTGTATTTCACTGTATCTCTCATCCTTCAGATCGGAAACAGCATAGCGAACATCGTGGGTGGACACTGAGAGTGTGGTACCAATGCAGAAGACCTTTGTATGAGGTCTACCTAGTGTATATATTATTTTTATTTTTCTGACTGACGGCTGACACTAGAGAACGCCTCTGAGGACGGACCTTGGCTCGAGCACGCGTCGTTTCAAACAGTTGTAAAAGAGGGCTGAGTGAGCCCATTAGCAGTGGTGTTGTTAGTTATCACTCGGAGGGCAGAGACTGCACGCGTTTACCGAAAGAAGTGCACTGCTCTACGAAATGTATACATGTGAAATGTTTGATGGTGACAAAATGGAACCTGCATGAAAAATTGAACATTAGCTAGTTATAGAGACTGGCTTAGGCATTATCGTCTCGACACTCTAGCTATCGTCACAGGTGTCTAGATATGTCTTTTTTGTACAAATTTATTAAAAATCATACAGATAGTCCAGTTTATTAGAGAAAATTAACTATAATATTCCACAAAGGATACCTCTTCACCCCTGTGGATTATTTAGAAATAAGTTCTGTAGAACCAGGATGGGTAGTAACTCACCTATTAACCGTCTGTCTGAATTTGACATTAATTTTCATACTCTTCCCGGGTTTTATCATTGATAAAACCGTTTGATGACGTACCATAAGATTATTGATTTTTGATTTTCACTGTGTGTGTATTTTCTTATTTATTTTACATCCTTACTGAGTGATAATTACCTTTTATTTTTTAAATATTAATAATTATGCATGATGTGATTGCTTGTAATTGTAAGAACAGTTAGTATATATTTTTTTGAAAACACAATTATTGTTCATAACTTACTGTTACTTATGTTAGTAATCCAATATTAAATAAATAAAATTGTTGATAAGGATTCTAATAACATTAAGGATTGTATGGCAAAAGAAGCCCCTTCCAGCGTCGGCGCCAACAAACCTTCGTCTTCCTAGGCAAATTTAATCGTTGTAACTTGCCCGTATTGCAAGTTCCTAATGCGATAAATAAGTAGTGATTTGATCTCTAATATTAAATTAACTTTATCTCAGGGATTACAAGCATTAAAAGGCGGTCAAATATTTAAATAGCGCGATGGAAGTTATAGGCTTAACTTTCATTAAAGTAAATGGAAAGCGGCTGTCTGTTAAATTGACTTTAGTAAAAAGGACTGTATTCGTTGAACTCTGTTTGAAGAGGACCTTTTTGTAAATAGATTACTTTCGTTTGAGTTTAAATTAATCTATTTCTTATTTTAATGTTTCTTTTTTATAACACACATTTTTAGTATACTAATATAAAAAATATATATGCCATTCTCTGACAAGCGTGCATGTTTTTTACCTAAATACCAGCTAGGATACTAAAACTCGATCAAAAAACGCGCTCAGAAAATTGTTGACCATTCCAGACTAGTGATATTGCCTTTATATATGTATTATGAACGTCCATAGACTGCGGTATAAAAATTTCACTTAAGATTATAAAATAATAAATTTAGGCCTATTTCTGGTGGCTCGCTTTTTGTCTTTCTGTAAATTTAATTTTAAACCAGCCATATGCCAGCAGACTATTTCATTAATTAGGTCAATCAAAGACAGGTTTTACATGAGGTAGACTTCATACAAAATCGTCTGCATTGGTAGCTCACCCATTTCTGCCGCCAAATAGCAGTGTTTTGGTTAATTTGGCATAATATCCCTAAGTCACAAGATTGGCAATGCGTTAGTGATATCTTTGTGATGTTACGAGCGAGACTACAGTGACTCTTATCATCTCGCGGACTGTATGAATGTTTTTCGATGTAGACTGATAAAAATAAAACTGATTTTATCCAAAATTAATTGTATTAGTTCGCAAATAACCATTAAGTCTTCGCGTCAACTCAATCTAACCTTTTGTTACCTGGTTTGTAATATTTATTTTTATTAAGTTTTTTATTTATCAAAGCTTATCATTTAACAACCTCTCAGTTCGATATCAGCCCGCACAATTATTATTTTTTATTTCGACCGCTCTACTACCATAATCATCCCTACCAAGTGCGAAAGTAACTCTGTTTGTCTGTCTGTCTGTTACCTTTTCCCGCTTAAACCTCTCTACCAATTTTAATAAAATTTGGCACAGATAATCTTCAGACCCTGAGAAAGGATATATGTTATTTTTAATTAAAAATAAGGGTTGCAAGGGGTTGAAAAGGGGAATGAAAAATTGTATGGAAGTATCGCTATTTTTAGAGCTAGAAACTTGAAACAAATTTTTCAGGCCATTGATTCAATATAAATAAACATGACATTCGTAAAGAGGTGTGGTACCCAAACGGTATTCCACGTGGACGAAGTCACGGGCACAGCTAATTCTATAATAATTATAAATTCCACAAAAACACTATTATACTACAATTAAAAATATAATTTACTCCAACGCTTACTGAGAGCACATTTCCCCTTATAAGGTAAATTATGAATAGATACCAATATCCTTAATCTATTGAATGTTTTTGCAGATAAGTGATTTTCTACTAAGGTGCGTATACAGGCGGTGTGTTTACGATTTTGATTTTATATCAATGTTATACCTCTTTAATGATTCCTAGAACCGCAGGAACAAACTGTATACAAGCAACTGGCCAAATTGGGAATCTTCATTATATCAGCCGTTGGACATCCACTGATGGGTATAGGCCTCCAAAGAAAAAAGAGTTATTATTAAAAAATATATTATTGTACCTTAGTATTCTGGACTGCCGATACAAGAGGTAGACCGTAAAGTTCGTCTGCATTGATACTTCACTCTCACCAACTTCTGTTGCCAAATAGCAGTGTAGTTGTTCCTTGGAATATATTAAATATTATAGACGGGGATGCAGTTGCCCGTCTGTCGGTTCTGGTATCATAGTCGCCTCTTACGACATCTGGTGCAGTGGAAGGTACTATTCACCTCAGCTGGTACCTCACGGCAAAGATTCCTATCAAAAATTAAAAAATGTAAACACGATTCGTATTTTAGTGCATTTATAACGATTAAAACCATAAACTATAAAACATATTATACTGGTAGAATTTCTATTTTCTAAATTATCAACAATTAACGTAAATATTACCTTTTCCTTATAGAAAAAAATTACGAGAACTACTGATAAAATGCTACTACAATTTAAAAGAGTTAATGTGTGATATTTAATGTCTCACTTGTTAGTAATACCATTGAACCTAATAACTGTCGTGACCCGTAAACAAACATTGTACGCCCATGAGGCATAATACACATGACACTTAAATTTTATATTTATTAACAACCTTATTAACTATAAAGATTTGATTTGAAATTATGATATTTATCTCTCGGTAACAGGCGCAACGCGGGTGAAGGAGCACTGGTACTAGCATATATACTAATAACTTAAGACAACGGTTTGTTAGCACCGACGCCGATAAGGGTTTCATTAACACTAACTATTTGGTGTATATGGGACCTATATCACCAACAGTTTTTCCGATATTAAACTTAGTTTTAAAACCAGCCTCGCGCTGTCAGATTAGTATAAGGCCTTATTTAAATGTCTTTTACGATCCCGCCAGGTCATCAGGGTCATCAGTATTATGAATAAAATACATTTTCGTATTTCACACGTCTGAATTAAAATTGTTCGATTAATTATTTTTGAATTCCATTTAATTTTATTAAACATAAATAAATGTATTCCGATCAAACGAACTGCACAGACATACATATTTTTATACTTAACTTTAAATCTAATTCTTACATCTATGACTTTGAAATACCAAACAATAGGATACTTAAAGTTACCTCTCACCCTGTACACGGGGGTATATGTGCTCCCGAATATTTATAAGCTATCCCGGCGAGATTTATAGGGTGCCCTTGGTTTAATTAATATCAGCGGTGAGGTGCGTAGCTGGCAATTATTTTTTCATGGCTCGCTGGAAGGAGAAACGTTTGTATTGTGTGGGCTGAGAAGCCACTAAGTTATGTGCTAGTAGGTTTCATTTGGTTAATTGGTTTTTCTAGTTTGTAAATACTTTAAAAATTAGTGCCTTTAATTGTCACATTGGGCGGGAATGGGCAACAATAACCCCGTTAAGGATTTATCGGGTTATGCATTAGTTAGTCATATCATCATGCCGTGATGTACCGGAAGATTAGAATAGTACTTCCCACTGCACTAGGTGTCGTAAGAAGCGACTAAGGTACCGGAACTGACATTCTATATGCTATATTATATTGCTGGGTTTAGGTCTCCCCAAGAAAGGGGAAATTTGCCTATACTTGCCACGCTGGGCAAGCGTGGTGGTAATTACATGGCGTAGCTTCGCGAGAATATTGTTGCCCATACGCGCCATTCTACTTTGCTGTTACCTTCGTGCCAGTAACTGAGTAGAAGTAAGTGAAAAACAAAGATTTAGCACTGATAATAAACCAAACCAAACCTCTGCAACAAATAAATCCGTGTATACATATATAAAAATATATCTTTTATAATAAAATGAATTATGTCTATAGTTATTTTTTGATTGTGATTGAAATGATATCTTAAAATTGTTAGTTGCGTCAGAAAAATTGTAATTCAGGACCGTGATCACGTGTGAACACACTGGAGTAATTTTTATTTACAATTAATGCGAATGATATTAAATTGAATTCACGAAAACATAGCTTATTACATATTAAATCATTCAACGCTTAGTCTGAAAGATTTATTCATATTTTACGTTAAGTTGATTAACGCTGTAGTGAACGGAATGTTATAAGCATTAATATTATTAGATAATATTTTTATGAAATATAAGTGGCTTCATGTAACCATCAACATCAACATCATATCGGCTGTAGGAGGTAGCCGTCCCCTGCTAGGCAAAGGCGAATGTATCGGACGCCATTTACTATAAATCTTCATTTTTTAAGGTATTACCTATTATAAAAGGGAAAATATAAAATAATAGCACTAAACATATAGAATGATATGTACAGTATAGACAGATACTCCAGCTTTATATATGAGTATAGACGGGCTATCTATGGTTAGCATTAACGTATCAAATACCAATCTATCAAAGAGCGCGTATACCACGAAATGATTTTCCTCAACCTAATAAAGCAAGACAAAGTTAATACGACGGAATTCCGATACATTATTACGTAATCCTTTCAAATGCCAAGCGAAATTATGACTTACGTTTGTCCAAATAAAGCCTTGATTGTTTATGGGGCATAATCAATCATGGGAGATAGATTTGTCGTTATGGCGTTGATCTCCTTTGCCGAAGCCCACTTAGCTTCGAATAAATAGAGAGAACTTCTCCTTGTTTTATACACGTCCGTTATAATAAGGAATAGAGAATATTTATATATAAATACTCTTTGCTCTATATATATAAATATATATATATATACTCTGTGCCCTGTATATAAGACTGGCCTCCATAAAAAAGGCGGGAAAGCTGCTGTTCATCCCCACCCTGTGCATTTGAGCTATTTTGATTAATGATTTGATTGATGATTGATATTTTGCAATCGGACGGTTGTGGTGCCATAGTCGTCTCCTGCGATACCTAATACATGGGGAGGTACTATTCTATACTATTTTACTTTGCCGGTACCTCAGAGCACGTCATAAAATACTCACTGCGACAATTGACAATAGAATCTGAAAAATCTGACGTCTGAAAAGAGAATTCATATTGATCGATGAAATCAAATCTTAACAATTTTAAACGAGTTACATTTTTACAAGAGGTAGCTCTGATACAAGGGTTATCTGCATTGGTAACTCCCACCTATTTCTACCGCCAAATAGTAGTTCATTAAAAAGGTGGGTTCCAATTTGTGTTTTTATTTTTTGTTTACAATAAAGAGTATATTATTATTATTACATTTATATTATGAATATCTGTGTTTGTTCTGTATCTGGGTATTAAATATGTATTTTAGTGTCACTTTTATAATTCCTGTATGGTCTATATTCTATCCTGGCCAAGATTTAAATTTTGAGAGTGCATTTTGTAATAGTCTCGGCAATGTTAATGAACAATAAAGTCAATATTTTGTTTATAATACTAACACAAACAAAATTATGATTTCGTGATAAATCGAGCTGTTGTCCTGTCGAGGGTCTTCGGTAAACATTAAAAGCAAACTTATTCATTTTAACATGCAAATATTGGATTTGTATCGAAATTAGGCATCACAGAACGGATTTTCACCGAGTCTCTAATCAACAAATTTAAACTGTATTATCATATATACATATTGTACAAATTTCAATGTATATCGTTTGCGGAATGTGCTCCCCCTTGAAGTGAGATCTGCTCGTTCTCATTCCATTTTTAAGAGAATGGTGAAGGAGTATTCTGTCACTTTGATTTCCTTTCTTCTGTAATTATGTCCATTATATATGTATATATACATTATCTCTATCCAAAGGTTGCCTGTAAGAGATGCATTTACCGATAAGGCCGCCTCTTGTACCTACTATTCCACGTTTTTGTGATATTCTTGTGTCGTTTTATTATTATTATTATATCGCGTCATATGGACTTGTAACGTTCCTTTATTTATATATGCACTGAATGACTTAATGAAGTCATTGAATACCATCATCATCATAGCCACTGCAGTGTACCAGTGTGGCAAGAGGCGAGTTAGGTACTGAAACTAACAGATGGCGCTATATCCACCCGAAACGGAGTAGCTCAAATACAATAGTGCCAGGGTGGGCAGCGGATTTCCCGTTGCAATTGCCACAACGCTTGCGCAGCGCGGCCATCACGGGCAAAATTCCCTCTTTTCTGGGGAGGTCTATATACAGCAGTAGACTTCCATTGGCTATAACGATGAATAAGGATATGAATTGATTATCATCAAAGAGTCGGCTGCCTAATATTCCTGAGCGTTTTGATGGTCGTCGGCTTTATCACCACAAGCAAATTCATCTTTGTTCTGTGTCTGGGTGTGAAATATGTATTTACGTATTATATTAGAGTTTCCGCTATGGTCAGGTAATGTATGGTCTATAGTGTTTGAGATATTGGTGATGATGATCATGAAAAATTCAGATAATATTAGTATTTCTTTGAAAATCTTTTGCTTATCATCCTGCCATTATCACCGTGTGGTATCATTGAAAAGAATTAATCCAATCGCAAGGCAGATAATTTAAAATGTTCCCGACGTATTTATTAATAAAATTGCTGTCCACGAATGTATCATAAAATGCCATATTGTACCAGTCATGCTTTTCATAACCTGCCAAACATGTTTTATGAAAAAACTTGCGGCCATCGCGCCGAACATGTTGAGCAACTTCCAAATTGTTCTCGATTGAACGTTGGCCGCATGTGCAATAAATACCTTTAACGAAGTTACAATGAAAATTCTTAGCCCGCTCTTTTTAGGGTACCATGTTTAACTTTTATAAGAAACTAGCTGCGCCCGCGACTTCATCCGCGTGTAATAGTTTTTTTAGGTACCATACCTCTTTACCCTAACTTAAATAAACTTTGAATGTCTTATTTTTTATATCGAATCAATGGCCTGAAAAATAAGTTTCAAGTGTCTTGCTCCAAAAATAGCGAAACTTCCATACAACTTTTTAACCCCCCTTTCGAACCCTCCCAACCCTTTTTTTAATTTAAAAATTAGCTTATGTCCTTTCTCAGGGTCTCATGATTATCTGTGGCAAATTTTATTAAAATCGGTTGAGAGGTTTAAGCGGAAAAGCGTAACAGACAGACAGACAGAGTGACTTTCGCATTTATAATATTAGTAGGGATCGAATAAAGTAAAGGCCTATATGTTATTTTAAGTCTATCAAGGCCGTGACGAACCGGCAAAGCCGTTAGATACCGGCAGAGTAGAATAGTACCTCCCTCTTTTCCAGGTGTTGTAAGAGGCGACTAAGGTACCAGTACCGACAGATGGCGGTATATCCTTACAAAAAAGTCACCAGTCATTACCCAGTAATTTCACTGCGTTGTTCACCCTTCAAACTGGAACTAATTTGCGAAAGGCTATCTGACAGTAGAAAAAGGCGAGAGTGAGGTACAAATGGAAACTACCTTTGTCTGACGTTTACCACAAATAAACAATTGAACAACGACATCTGCTGTTCGATATAAATATAGGAATTATTAATCACGAGGAACGTGCGAAGCGTTATATTCACCTGACCCGGAATTATTTCTGACAGCCGCCCCTGACAGTCAATGCGTGAAATAGAATGCGCCAGTCGGCTCGGTGAACAGACTGTTGGCCCAAGTGAAAGGGATCGGCATTCTTTAATAAAACATCAACTTTTAAACGTGATATTTATTACAAATTCTCACAATAACTACTTTTAGGAAAATATACTTAAATACACCGGTCGACTACAAATTGGACGCAAAAACAGTTGCATATTTTCTCTATAATCCATACTTTCCTAATACAAAACTCATTTTCATGTAATCCGATCAAAAATGTGCAAAAATGAATGTCTTACGCATATTTAAAAAGTTGTTTTTTTGTTGGCCTGTGATATCATACAAGTCAAAATGAAAACCGTCATGTACTTTGTGCAGGAAATACACCTAAGCCATTCTCCAAAACGAGAGCCGGTCATCATCTTGTTTCAGCCAAGATGGCGGCCATGGATCGAGTGATTAAATCACGTGACCGATCAATACAAGTACTTTTACAAGTCTAAGAGAATAACGACGAAGCTAATATTAAATATCGTTTATCCTAACACTGATATGGTATTTGACTAAACTTTCATTTGTGCTATGTTACATTTTAGACAAGCGGAGCCGGCGTACATTGTTCTGCCCTATAAATTAGTAGATTACGAATATCGCTTTTTGAAAATACGGGCGAGAGAGTAAATAAAAATATTCAGGGTATTTAATAATCCCATAGAAAATAAAAGAAATATTTTTCTCAAAATAATAAAATTCAATGGACCACCATTATCACTTCAGTGTACGTACGTACTAACTTGCACAGATTGATGGCCGATGGCCTTATCGATGGAGTCGGCAGCACGCACAAAAAAACATGACTCATGCGGCGTTACCTCGCTGTGAGGTGTTCCGTTTAAGGCTTGAAGTGCAAGCGAGAGCGCGGGACGAGCGACAAAGAGGCACAATCGGTTCCGCGTTTGGCAGCGTTCGACATCTGTCTCTCTCGTACTCGAGTTAGCGATACGCCCTCGCGGACAGCTGCTATACAATAATACATTTTCATAAATTAAATTAAAACGTTCTTTTTAAAAAAATGTAACCATTCCATCAGTATTTTCTTATGACGTTGTCACGTTCAACTATCGACAGTAAACCGACTTTACAGACAATCAATTTTTTTATTAGACCAGGTCGACAAACAAGCATACAGTCCGCGTGATAGTAAGTGTCACTGCAGTCTATAGACGCTGGTAATATCACAAGAATATCACTAACGTGTTGCCAACCTTGTGACTTGAGTATATTATGACACATTACCCAGTAAATTCACGGCCGATCTCACCCTTCAGACCGGAACACAGCACTGCGAACACTGCTATTTGACGGTTTAAATAGATAGAATGAGGTACCAATGCAGGCGACTTTTTGTATGAAGTCTACGTTAAGTGTCGGTATAGGTTAGTTTTAGTTAGTTTATGTTAGCTATTCTGCCGGTAATTCACGGCTAGTCGATATAAATGGGTTAGCCATGTGTGGTATAGAATAGTACTTCCCCCTTAATCGTCTTAAGAAGCGACTGAGGTACCGGACCCGACAGATAGCGGTATATCCACTTGTAGCAGTATAGCTCAAATGCAACAGGGTGGGGATTGGCAGTAGCGTTCCTGTCGCCAAGCAACGAACTGCGATTGCCACATCGCTTGTTTCTTAGGGAGGATGTCCATCAGTGGACGATTTTCTGCAAGATAACTAAGATTTAATGTTTTCTATCGTTGAAATATTTAATCGAATAGTTAATAATTTTAATAATTTTATTCAACCAGGTAAATATTCATCGTAATCATATCAGCTATTGGAAGTCCACTGCTGGACATGCCTACTCGAGTTTGCCCATAATTGCCGCGCTCGGCAAGCGTGTTGGCAATCGCAGAGCGCAGCTTTTGCGCCGGGTATGCGGCTGCCCATACCTACACTATGCATTTGAGCTACACATTTTCGGATGAATATACCGCCATCTGTTGGTTTTGGCACCTCAGTCGCCTCTTACGGTACCTCACGGTATGCTAAATATTACCCAACGTAATATTTATTTATTCAAAACCGAAGTTATCATAATCCCTGTATGACTCAACGCCGACAAAAGATGATCTTACGTTATTGTTTCAATAAAATCCTAACACAAATTCTACGTGTTTCACACAAATCTTATAATCCCGCCGCTCACAACAAACGCCTCGCGCCAGCTAAGAGCATCCCAGAAGCAAATCTGAATTATTAGAATGATAATTTACGTTGAATATTTATAAAAAATTACTCGCTCCGGGAGCCGGGTCACATTACGCACGGGTTCATAATTTTACTCATGTTTTAAACAGAATATTGGCACTCTTTTAACTTCAAGTAAAGTTTTCATTAACATCTAACATTCATAGATCTAACTTTGACGGGCCTAATAGCACAGTTGTCAGTGATCCTGTTTTATGTGCAAAGGGTTCGATCTCCACTCAAGACATGTATTTATATAGTATTTGTTCTAAGTCTGGATATTAAAATATGCATTAAGTATTATATTTGTTATTCCTCTATTGTCTGGTGTGCGTAACACAAGTGCTTTAAGCGACTTAGCACGGAGTCAGGTCAATGTATGAGATATGTGTACTGACCTTACCTAATAGACCTTCTTTTTAGAGTTTGCGTTCAAGAAAAAAATATATAGTAAAAAAGTAGTATTTTTTTTGATTTTTGTTAAGTAGACTGACACGCATACGGTCAGCGTAATAGTAAGCGTCACTGCAGCTTAAAGACGCTCGTAATATCAAAAGAATATCACTAACTTGTTGCTAACAATGTGAATTGAAGATATGTCACTATACCCAGTAATTTCACTGCCTCTGAACCCTTTCTAACCGAAACAGGGCGATACAAACTACTGTTTGGTGGTTGAAATAGGTCAGAGGTATCAATGCTGACAATCTATGTATGAGTATCAACCTTTAGTAAAATAGTTAAACAGTAGTTACTTAAGGGCTAAGCCGCGAAGTAACAGCATTGTAGATTAGTACCTTCTCCTGTACCAGGTGTCGTTAGAGGTGACTTAGGAGCGCAACCGACAGATGGCGGTATAAAAAGTGTAGCACAAATGTAAGGGGTAGGTACGGGCAGTAGTATAACCAATGCGAAAGATGTGTTCTGTGGCTACCAACGCGCTTGCTCTTTGCGGCAATCATGGGCAAAATTCCCCCTATTTTGGGGAGGCCTGAGTCCAGCAGTCCACTTCGAATATGGCTGACAATGACATTACTTAAATCTTCTGTACCTGAGACATCTTTGGTACCTCGGACTGAAACACCGGTTTCAAAAATAGGGGTATAGCCACCCGAATTAGTTTCCCTCAAATGATACTACGCTCTATGGCCATCACCACACCAGCATATATAGGCGTAAAATACCATAGAACATCATTCAGAATCCAATTACTCTTGGCCTTTGCCCAGAAGTAGATGTCTTTTAGCTGATATAGTTGTTACAAAAAATATTTGTATAATCAATAAAAATATCACTATCAATAAATGCTGTGAGGTATCGGCAAATGAGAATAATAAAGTACAAAAATCGATAGGGTGCGGATGTGCCGCAACAGCCCCGTTGCGAAATTTGTGCTCCACGTTTGCCCTTCCTTGCCCAGCGCGGAAATTATGGGCGAAATTCACCCTTTATGTCAGAGGTCATGTCCAACAGTAGAAGTTCTAATATCTAAAATCATAATATAAAAACATCTATGTGGCGTTATACATATAATACTACAAGAATCATAATTGATGCACGATGTGACTCTGAGATAAGACGTTCAAAACATTGTATTACGGATTATCACGGTTTGATAACCGAATACAGAGGAATCATAAATAAAATACTTACAAACATACATACATGTTGCAGTGAGATACCAGCGGAGTAGAATAATACCATCCACTGCACTAAGAGGTATCAATGTTGACTATCTTTGTATGATGTCTACCTTTAGTAAAATAATTAAATAGTAGTTACATAAGAGCTAAGCTGTGAAGTACCCGCATTGGAAATTATAAGGTACCAAAACCGTCAGACGGCGGTATATCCATTCGAAACAGTGCATCTCAAATGCACACGGCATGAATTCATGGCAGCATCCTCGTCGCGACAGCTGCACTCTGCAATTGCCAACACGCTTTCCCAGCGCGGCAATTATGGGCAAAAAACCTCCTTTCTTGGAGAGGCATATGCCCAGCAGTGGACTTTAATAGCTGGTATGATGATGATAATGATACATACATCACGCATGTGTCCCATCCGGGTAGACAGTTACGATCTTGGCACACGTCTCTTGCATCCTTTACTCGCATTAGTCCTTTCATATGTACACGCTTGTTTATTTTTGATACTTCTGAAGAGCCATCCTTCTTTTAGATATATCCGCCTTGGTCGTCCTATACCAACTATTCAACTCATTCATTTCTTGAATATGTAATGAATTTAATATACTTAAATACATATATACTTAAATGCATATATTATTAAATACATATATTAATGCTCAGACAGAGAACATACACAAACATTCATCATAATAAATATATAATCATTTGTCCTGGGTCGGTAGCGAACCCGTGATTCGTGGCCTATAAGATATCGAGCCAGTCAAATGTTACATACCAGCCTAATAATAATATAATTTCTAGTGTTGACAATAAATTTCAATGAACAAGAAAACTTTAACAGTTCGTATCACAATTGGCGGTCTCGCTCAGAGAATTTTCTTCGTAATGTAATGTTTTCATATTAAATTTTAAAAAAGAAAAAAAATAATAAAATACATTATTATAGTAATATACTTATATTATAGCACATATCATGAGATTAGAGAATGCACAGAAAAGCGTTGCTATAACTGTTTCGCAGTTAAAAAAAGAGGTAAGTATGGCAAAAATAACTGTTGTTAAGGTAAGTTTCTGAACAAAAAATGTAGTTTAAACAAAATTAAACCAAAAACTTAAATCATCACTAAAAGTACGCAATACTTGTGGATGATGAGGCTAGAATATTCAGAAACGGAGACCACTATACATAGTAAGGTATAACCACGGTTGAAGGCCAGATTTGATATATATATTTATATATAGGTATGTATTTTTTTATTTAAGAATCTATTTACTAGAGGACACTGATCATAATGTTTAATAAAACAAATAAACAAAAACTTATATAAATACTAAAGTATGCTTTCCAAAAAAACGACATGTCCGATCCAATGACCCCCAGAATGCTTTTTTCAGCGCTGCATAGCCAACGAGATCCTCTGCATCAGATAAGCCATGTGTGTAAATTGATTTAAGAAATCAATACATTTTACACTATAAGTTATTGATTTTATTTTCTCCTCCTTGAAGAAAATTTTAAAATGCTTTTACATCTATAGTTCTGATGTAGGAGCAAGCATATTATTTGCAGATAAATTAGTATTCGTGGAAAATAAATACGTTTATTATATATATATGGACTAAATTAATTATGTATAATATATATATTTAATAAATTTTTAGTATATATTAATAGAATCAGCGCAGAGCAAAATGCAGTCTTAATGCTAACTGCGTTTTAATTTTCCGATATCCTAGCTAGCTCATTGAATACAGAAGCAATAAAATTTTATCGCAATTCGTAGTCAGTAGTGCTTAAGAATTCTTAAGAATATATTAACTATGCAAAATCTGTATAATATTATTTACAAATAAGTTTATAAAAGAATTAAGTAATGTGTTATGGACAACATTTTGTATATCGTATTATTTTTAACGGGTAAGTTTTTAAACGTTTATTTTTGTAAGTGGTTTCTTTTTTGTGCTATTGTATATTTTTAGACGTACGTTTAAAAAAAAAATGAAAAAACCTTTTTTTTCCACGGTTTTAAAAAGTGATTTATTCAACGTTTCGTTTACATTGTGGCTACCAATTCCTAAATAGAGTCATCATTATCATCCCTACAGCCATTAGAAGTCCACTGCTGGACATAGGCTTCCCCAAGAAAGGGAGAATTTTGCCCATAATTGCCGCAGAGCGCTGCTTTTGCGACGGGGATGCTGCTGTTGCCCATCCCCACCCTTTACTTTTGAGCCGCATTGTCACGGATGGGTATACTGGCATCTGACGGTTCTGGTACCCTAGTCACCTCTTATGACTACTGGTACAGAGGGAGGTACTATTCTACTCTGCCGGTATATCAACGCAAGAGAAAATAGAAAGACAAATATAAAAGAGTGCATGACCTTAATCTTCTTTGGAAGCTAGTAGCTAAGGATTCGATGAAGTACCTGCTGATCTAACTGTCACACTTTCGGTATAAAGGGTGAACCGATTTGATGAAATTGATGAACTCTCATCAAAGAACACTGAACAATATCAATTTAAAACTGAAGCTATAACAATGATAAATAATAATAAATTCCCACAACATCTCATACATTGACCTGAATCCGTGGTAAGTCACTTAAAGCACTTGTGATATGAATGCCAGACAACAGAGGAATCACAAATATACTACTCAAATACATATATTTAACACCCAGATACAGAACAAACACAAATATCATCATATAATAATAATAATAACTTTATAATATAAATATTTGTTCTGGAGGGGAATCGAACCCACGACCCCTGGTGCACAAGTCAGGATCACTACCATCTGCGCCATCGGGCCCATCAATTGAATTAAACTGAAATCATAAATCTAGAGAAGCAGATTTTATCTTGATAAAGAAAAGTTATCTACAAAGTAAAATCACTACATAATATAAAACAAAATAGCTTTTGACGCTGATTGTTTATCCATATGAATAATTAGATTATTAAAACTACGCAAGGGTTTTTAAAACGGCGATTTTATAAATAGAGTTATTCAAGAGGAAGGTTTATATCTATATAATATAAATGCTGCGATGCAATGTGTAATTTGGACGACACAGTCAATCAAACACAATTGAGTTTCTCTGTAAAAAAAGATTTATTTCGTTATTTTGAATGTACGCTACCTAACAAACAATTAAACAAGTGTTAATCATACCTTACATACCTGTAAAAAAAGAAACGACATTTAATGTCTATTTACAATGTTATTTACACTAAATGTTTATTTACAATGTCAGTTCCAAATCACAACTATTTTAGTGGTATTTTATTTAACAAGTAATTTCTCAGATTATGACAATGTGACGTTTTTAGGTTATAATTATTTTACCACAGATAAAATTGAATGACATTAGACGCGCAATTGTGCGGAAAATTTTAAACGAAAGAAAAATATATTTTACATGTATAATATAGTACAAAAACACTGACTATGTCAAAAGTTTTATAATGTGTTTGTACAATTATATGCATATATATTGATGGATGAAAGTATAATGATTGCACAAATATAGAGCAGAACCATTATGGACGAGTTGGTATGGGACGTCCTAGGCAGATATACCTTAACCAGGTAGAAAAGATATTAAAGAAGGGTCAGGTTAGTAGCACTATGAATAAATGAGCGTGTATAAAAGGACTAATGCAAACAAAGGAACCGAAAAAGGTTCTTTCTTTCCTTTCTTGGGGAGGCCATATCCAGTCTTGGATTTCAAATGGCTGAAATACTGATCCATAACCTCTACCTACACCGATGGGACGCAAGCGTGATGTTCGTATGGGAAAAAAGTTATCCGAATGATTATCTATATTTAACCATAATCTTGTGCCGTTCAAAAGATCTAAGCAGAAATAAAAGAAGCAACAGTGTTTAATACTAAATATGTAGAATTTTTTTCAGTTAATAAACAAGTGAACTGTTTAAAGTGCTTTGAAGACTTCCTCCTTTGTTTGAGCATATTGTGTTACTAATTTGTTATACTTCTGACATTACACTTGGCTTAGCCAGATTAGCTATCACTTGCGCATTACTCTCCGGGTGAAGCAAGTATTTGTTTTGAAGTAGTCAACTCATGAAAGTATAACAAAAATAAATATGTTTTATAATATTTACTAGATTATATGACTTTAGTTTTATTGCCTTGCCTGGAGTTTTCTATCTACATACCAAATTTAATTAAAATAGATTACCAATTAAGCTGTAAAAGCATGACAAACAAACAAATATTAATTATAGTTTTTATATTTTTATGATTTCAGTATCATCATTTATACATCACGATTTCGCTTTCCCACATGTTAAACAGTCGTCGTATATTTCTAATATAACGGGGATTCCATCTAAATTGTCACGAATAAACGTGACTTCTAAATCAACTGATATGCTTATTAGAAACAATATCATGTCTCATACGACAGATGCTACAGAAGATGCACCAAAATATATCAACTTAGAAGATGCAATTAACATAACCACAGATATATCATTCATTAAAGAAACTGAAAAGAAATCTGAAATGAGTAAAGTTACTCTGTCTATTACTAAAGATAAGTCACATCCAAAAAAAGAAGACTATCATATACGTTACGATGTGTACATAAACGGGAGTCTTACTTATCTAAATAAAAACAGTTCTTACACAACTAATCCAAAATTGACAATACTTGCAAATAATGTCACACGTATTCTTATGAGCAACGATAGCTTAGACTTTGAAGACATAGATGTCTCCGTAGAGCAATCTAAAAAATTAATACTCCCTTATAAATTTCAAGAGAATCTTGAGAAGTTTTCTAATTACTTAGAAAATGGAAATCGTGGTGGTAATCCATCGTATGAATTGACCACAGTACAAATGTTGTCTGAAATGTCATCTCCTCTGTTAAACATTACAAATGCAAGGCGAATGAACGAGGAGATACTTTGGCAACTTAATAAGAACGGTGGGGGCATACCCCTTGAGCAATGGAACCGAATAAATAAGGAGTCATATATAGAAGAAAAATCACAGTCTTATGTCGCAAGACCAGGATTGAGGCAGGATGGTAAATTTTTATTTTTTATCATCATACGTAGGATGTAGGTTCAACCCCCAGAATGGAGGAAATTTGCTCCCTGTGCTTGTGCTGTGTATAGTGGCAATCGTACAGCCTCCATAAGCTGTTCAGATGATTATCCCACTGGTACCACCACCCACCACATCAGTCACCTCTTAGAACACCCGGTACAAAGGAAGATACTGATAATCTGCCGGTAACCACAGCATCAGTCGTTTTATGTATTATTCATATTATTTGTAATGGTTGTTGAACCAATGTTTCTTCCGGTTCAAAGTTTAATGAGATTTATTTTATATTATCATAAGCCATATATGTATGTTCAGTATCAAGGCTCTGATCTTCTTTATGGGCGCATAAGGTATCTGAGTCATGTCTTACGAATGATCGATAAATGTGGATTATTGGGTTCTAGGGATTGAATGCATGGGTGGATTTAATGTAGCCGGAATTAACAGCGAGAGCAACAACATACTTTCTGAAGCATCGAGAAGCTCCAGACAATTTCGACTCATCCATTCCAGTATTCCTGAGGTACTGGTACTGGCAGAGTAGAAAAGTACCTTTCTCTGTACCAGGTGTCGTAAGAGGTGACTAAAGTGCCAGAGCTTATATGCACATTGTATCATGCTTGCAAAACATTGCAGCTTCAATGCACCGGGCCCCGCCCATAGGCATGAGCGTCCCCGTCGCGTAAGTAATGCTTTGAGATTGCCAACACGCTTGCCCAGCACGGCAACTATGGGCAACATTCCTCCTTTCTTAGAGAAGTCTATGTCCAGTAGTGGACTTTCAATGGCTGGTGTGATGGTTCCAGTATCAACTGTTAGGAACGTTATTTAACCCTAGAAGCCCAATCATATTTTGCTGTCTAAAAAGCCCAATCGTAGGTCAAATTTACCTACATAAATAAATACACGTGTAGGATAGTTTATGATATTAAATTGACTAGATTTCGTTATTATTTATTTTTATTGTTATTCATGAAATTAAAAAACGCATAATTATGTAAATATCTTTTTATTATATCTTTGAAAATACAAAAATACGTACACATGAAAATTTGGCAAAAAATTAAACGCTTCCGTCTTCTTCTTATAAATTAAAAATATAAAGAAAAATCAACATAATCTTCTCTTCTTAACTAATTAATAAATGTTTCAAAGCAATCAACAAGTTTCGTACAATAATTATCACATTATAAACAGTTTTGACACATGTCAATATTGTGCTCACGACAAATTGCTCTTTTGCATTTTGTACACCGCGAATTTGCTTTTCGCTGTTTTTTATAAGAACAATAACCACAATAGCGACGCTTTTTTGGTTCTGGTTCTTCTGTGGTATTCTCTGGCAATGGCTGCGGCTCCTTTTGATGGATATTCGTGATATTGTCACGTACTGAACGCTTCAATGTAGGGGCTTCCAGACGCTATTGCATCCATGGCCGAGTCAAATCAGTGCTCAATTTTTTATAAAGATTTTTCGACTTTGCAGTTTTTTTGTTAGATAGCTTGTTATGGCAGTGTATAATATAAGAATTTATGAAAGACATATTGAGCATGCCGTAAAAACAGCCTTGGGCCACCCTTCCTATTAGTAGACATAGAGGAACACATTTGATCAAAGGAATCGACACCCCCTTATGTTTGATTATAAAATAAAATCATGTCTGGCTTTCCATTAGTACGGTCGACTACAGCGTCCTCATCACATGATGATAAAAGGTACACAATCTTAGACGGCTTAGGTTTATAAGATACTAGGGTCAACGGACCATCGAAGCAACATATAGAATATCCTACCGGACGGGTACGAGTATTGTATAGTGCTTCTGGAATTTCCCTTTTATTAGATCTTATAGTTCCAACCAATGTGAAATTATATCGATACGAAATCCTACCGCTAGATCTACCCTTCACAGTGCTTTAAATATGTTTGTTTTTCGAGCGTAATGTACGTTGCGGTAATACAATGATTTTACCTGATGATGACTGAGGTATATCTGTATTAGTTGATTCAATAGACGTACCGTCATTTTGAAGAGTTTCTTGGCTAGTTGACTCGTTTAAACACTCAACATAGTCCACTACCTTGTCTTCCACGTCACTATTGAGTCTGAGTCGCATGTCTCCGAGTCACTTATATTTTCTAAAAAGGACGCTATTTCGTCAGTTCCTAGTTGTCTAGAGGATGCTATCTTGTTTTTATACCTAAAACAATGTATATTATAAAAAAAACTAAAACATAACGTTAAATCCTCCCAAAATAACTATCTCCAAAAACTCAAAACCAGTGTAAAAGTTACACTAAGCCTAAGCATAGGCCAAATTGACCTACAACATTACGATATCTACAATTTGGAGGTACTTACCAAGGCAATACGGCCGTCTTCTGTTGGCTCGCGGCCTGTACTAAGTTGGTTTGATCAATCACGGCGATCGAAAGGAGTGTGCGAAAGAGAATGCAATTATTAGTTTTCGTATAGGTAAAAATTACCTAGATTGGGCTTCTAGGGTTAAATAAAACAATTACACGTACAAATTCGTGAGATTCTTTTTTGGAACACTTTGAGCAAGATTTAATAATAATGTTAACGAGATGAGACATCGTTTTTTTGTCAAAAAGATCATTATAGTAATCGCTATTTATTAAATTTATTGATAAAGCTATTTTCTTACAGTTGCAGGTATGTAAAAAATAGGAAAAATAATGTTTAAAGCGAGTTGTTCATAATGTAGAATTTTGAGTGAAACCTATCCATACCTTCTTGAGTTTTTAACGACTACACAAAGTAACTTTTGTGTAATTAGAAGTGACATTCACGTAAATTAAGTTTTGGGCACTTTATGGAACCCCTTAATTTTGGAAGGCCTTTTTTAATTTTGACATTTTCAAATGAACGTATTTATAATGATGCTATTTTTCATTTCACAGAAAATGAACCCACGACAAAAGAGCCTGATAGTTCGTCCGAAAATACTAGTAAGATTATTATTTTCTAATGGTTATAAAGAATACGAGATTCATAGAATATGAGATCTCATAAGTGCTAACACCGAGAGAAATTTTCAAATTGGACCCAAATTTATTGAGTCTTGGTTTAGTTCATTGTAACTCGGAAAGATTAAAATTACGAGTCCGATGGTTCAGATGGTAGTGATCCTATCTAGTCCGCCAAGGTTTGTGGGTTCTATGCCCATCTTTAACAAACATATGATTTTCGCCTTTCTTAATTGTTTTAGTATATATACTATACTACAGTTTATGTTTGTTTTTTGCAGGTACCCGTACAAGTATCAGGTAAATTAATCCTTACTTACATTAACGCGAATGTTTGTGAGTTAGGAGTAGGTTGTGTGGATTTATACGATGTATGTTTATTACCCTTTCACTCCGGAAAAATATTCGGAAAACTAAACTCCGGAAAAGATATGAATAAGATTTGGCACAAATATTTATTGTGCCATTTACGTCTGGTTGTTAAAAAAATGTATTGTAATAGGAATCATGTACATAGGAATGTTGTCTGATGTTCGTAACACAAGTGCTTTAAGCGACTTACCTCGGGGTCAGGTCAGGTCAATGTATGATTTGTTGTGGAAATATTATAATTATATTAATAGCCACCCGCCGTCGGTTTCACACGGGTGCAATAAATAGCGGGAGGATAAAAGATGGCTACTGTGGGTTATTCCTGAGAGAAAGACATATCCCAACGCGGCAACTTTTTTGTAGGCCTTTTAAAGTGCATATATAATACATCAGTACATTATTATGATCTATCTCGTCAATGTAGCTAACGTTAGCAATGTTTTTGCAAAAAAACATTGGAATCCTCTTAAAATTACCAGTATTTCTCTGCTGTATTAAGCATGTGTTATACATACGAACCTTCCTCTTGCAATATTTTATATATAAAATAGAAATCCGATTTAAAGATGTAAGCATATATAGGGTCAGACAGACAGCGAAAAGTGACATTGTTTTGTACTTTGAGGTGATGATTGACAAATTGTACTATTTTCATACCGGCCATTTAAAGCCTATTGCTGGACATAGGCCTCTCCAAAAAAAAAAAGGATTTTTATCCATAATTGCCACGCTGGATAAGGGTTTTCGCAATCGCAGAGTGCAGCTTTTGAGACGGGGTTTCTGCTGCCCATCCCCACCCTGTGCATTTGAGCTGCACTGTTCCAGATAGATAAATCGCCATCTGTTGGTTCTGGTATCTTAATCGTCTCTTACAACGCCTGGTGTAGTGGGGGGGTACTATTCTACTTTGCTGGTACCTCACGGCAATCTTCCGATACCTCATGGCACGGCATTACCTTAAAGAGTTGCAAATGTTGACCAACAAGTTTGACTTATATAGTTTATTGATTTTCAGAACAAGGCCTACATTGAAACGGCGTACTGCACCCAGAAGATTCACCTACGAAGAACGATGTGACTACATCGCCTATTACTGCATGAAGGCTTTTCAGTAACACTCATTCATTAATATTTATTACTAGCTAGTGCCTCTGCTTTTTGTGTTATACAACTTCCTGATTAGATCAGGTTTGTCATAAGTATAGTATGAAAAAAGATATATACCGACAAACAACTTCTTATATATTTTGTTATACATAAGCGGCACCCCACAGTCACCGTAACCCGCGTAGGTCCAGTCCGCGTCAGTTCCTATAGTAAATAATTGAAGTAGCCTAAGTTACTCCTTATATCATAATACTAGTGAGAGTCCCGTTAAAATTGTTACTTTAATTTTATAAATGATCCGGAATAAACAGACAGGATATTTTTAATCGTTTTCAATAATTCGTCTTTAAGAGACCGGATAGTAAATTTCATTTTGAAATTATGTAAATACACACCTAAATCAATAAGTCACTCTGTCCGTTGACTTTATCCGCAGACGTTTTTTTCCATTCGTGAAAACCGTTACCAAAGAATACTGAAACGTGGAGCAAAAAGTTAAATAAGTCTCATTTAAAGTAATTTTGTATGTCGTTGGTAGTATGTATATACATATATATATATATATATATATATATATATATATACATAAAAATAAATATATATCAAATTATTCTTTATTCAAGTTGACCCATTATAAGCATTTTCAAATTGTCAAAAATAAAACAAATTTACTTTAGAAATATATAGTACTAAATCCTGTTATACTCATAATATTGATGACTCTGGTGACTCCACGGGATTGGAAGAGACTTCTAACATACAGTATAGCCTATAATATAATACATCTTATACTTGTTTGCCAGTACCAGACGCGTCTTAAAACTAAGGTTTAATGCAGGTTCCTTACACGAGCCACCAGAAAGGAACCTACAAGAAGAACTGGTGATGTTAAATGTTCTATCATTACTAAATAGTTAGAGTTAATGAAACTCCTACAATCATCTGCGCTAACAAAACCTTGTTTATGACAACATACGTAATTATATGTTATGGATTCCTATTTCTTTTAGTCACGCCATCACGCGTAAACGTTTGGACTGATTACAATAGATATTTTTCTTATGCTAGAAAAAAAAACATAAAATTACGCGGATAATTTTAAAATTCAGTATACATTACACAACACATATTCTGTCAATTCTATGACAAATGTAATTATGTTAATTAAAATTGTCGTACTCCAAAACTATTTATATACGTGCAAAGAAAAAATACTAAGAATATTGTGTATCATAAAGCATTAGAATAAATACACATTTTTTTAATCTACATAAATTTATTTAAAAAAAATGTTTATTATTTCATCTTAATTATATCAATCCGATTAAAGGACAACCTACGGCGTCTCAGCTAGTACGTAATAGTCGTGTTTTCTTCTAGAACATCATCATGCTGCGGTCGTACTACATTTTTAAAAACTGTCTATGTGACATTCAAGAATTATTGCATGCTCGATTACGTCAACTGCATGGAGAGATACGAAAGTAAGCTGCTACATTCATACGCTTGTGGCGAAACCTAGTGTTACTTGCGACCGTCAATCAAATCCGACACTGCAAAGATTTTGATCTGACTTTCCTACAGACACACCATTTTCCGTGATTAAGCCGTTAGTTATCGGCGGAGTAGAATAGTACCTCCCTATATACCTGTTGTAGTAAGGGGCGAGTAAGGTATCAGAACTGACAGATGGCGGTATATCTATCCGAAACAGTGCAGCTTAAATGCAGGCGGGGATGGGTAGCAGCGTTCCCGAACGAAAGCTGCGCTTTGCGATTGCCAACTCGCTTGAGCTTCAGAGCGGCAATTATGGGTAAAACCCTTCCTTCCTTGGAGAGGCCTATGTCTAGCTGTGGACTTCCAAAGGCTGGTATGATGATAATGATACCTTTTTTAAATTAAATTCTTACTAATATTTACCTTTTCCTATAGTATATGCTATTTAGGCTACTATAACAAGGGTTAATTTAAGTCCTCTTATTTTAATATATAATATAATTAACATCAACAATTATTATTTAAATACTTCTTGGTTTCAGTTTGGCAACTAATTCATATGGGAGAATGCTATATTAAAGAAAAGACCGAAGTCTTGTTAAAGCAATACAATTGTAAGTAACACTTTAATCTGAACTGACAAAATACCTTTAAAAATGTAAATTATTTAGGTGCATGATCTTAAAAATACATTAATTACTGTATTTAAATTACAAAATTTCATTCAATTAAAAAATACTACTAAATAGTATGAATCTATATATATACAAAGGAGACGCTGACTGACTGACTGACATATCAACTCAGAGCCTAAACTATAAGGGTTAGATATTTTAAATTTTGCACACCTTTCATAACAAAAGAGCACTAAGACAGGATTTTAGAGAATTCACCCCTCAAAGGGGTAAAAAGTTAGTATGAAACTTTTTCTAGTTCAGTATGTAGGTTCTTGAAAGTCATTAATCCGCGTACAAGTAAAGCTGCAGGTTACTGTTAGTACTTCAATAGGCTAGAATTTGTCATTAATTGAATTTAATTGCCTGAAAATAATAATAAATACACACAACAACTGATACATTATGCTTAATATTAGAAGCACGCAGTCCCTGCCTGTGTTCAAACGGTTGGTCAGGGATCACTTTCTACCACTATAGTTTTACCTAAGTATATTTCCTAAATACAATCTTTTTATATTATGTATATTCAATATATTTTCTTCTATCGTTCTTATTGACACCTCTTAGTACTACTTTCTCTCATTTAGTCTTCCCATTCAAAGGTTGCCTGGAAGAAATCATTATTTGCGATAAGGCCGCCCATTATACTATATAATAACTGTTTTTTCATGTTTTTTTATGTTTGGTGTACAACAAAGTATTTATTATTATTATTATTATTACATTGACCAGACTCCGACTTATTTTATTATTGTAGTCGCTAAAAACATTTGTATTACGGACATCAAGTGACAGAAGAATCTTTAAATAAACCGTGACAGGCTGAAAATAAAACGCAATCTCTAATTATTCTTTATACAAGTAAAAAAAAAAAAAAGTAATATATGAGAAATAGAAGTATTGAATTCTAAAGTTATCATAATTCTGATGACTCTGATGACCCTACGGTAGCATATAAGTCATTTAACTAAGAGTTAGTGTTAATGGAACTCCTGCTGGCATCGGCGCTAACTAACCATTATAATAAAGCTAATTCAATTCCTGATAGATTTATCATTAATATAATCTTCAACACTATAATATGATTTAGAAATAATCTTTCCTTTTAGGTAATTTTTATATTTATTTATTAATGGTAGTGTTCATTGGGGGTGATGTCCTATAATTGCTGCGCTGGGCAAGCGTGGTGGCAATCTTAAGGCGCGACTTTGCGACGACGATGCAGCTGCCCACTTCAAATACAAAGTGCCCCTGCACTTTATATTTGAGTCACGCTTGTAGGATGAATATACCGCCATCTGTCGGTATAATACGGCTATAATATACATACATTGCTGTAAGGTACCGGCAGAGTAGAATAGTACCTCCTCCTGCACCAGGTGTCGTACGAGGCGATTAAGGTACTAGAACCGACAAATGGCGGTATACCAATCCGAAACAGTGCAGCTTGAATGCAGGCGGGGATGGGTAGCAGCTTTCCCGTCATGAAAGCTGTGCTTTGCGATTGCCAACACGCTTGCTCAGCGCGGCAATTATGGGCAAAACTTCCAAAGGCTGGTATGATGATGATGATACCTTTTTTAATTAATTAATTACTAATATTTATCTTTTCTTATAGTATATGCTATCTAGGCTACTATAATAAAGGTTAATTTAAGTTATCTTATTTTAAGATTTTACATTTTCCAGTTTACAGTGAAGAGGACGTAGATAATACATTTTTATACGAAAGCGTCGTTGAAGAAGATAAATTGCCGATAACTAATACATAATTATTTATACATAAATACTATATCAACCGTAGTACGTCTACAACTGGACTTTGACCTTCTATAAGAAAATTAACATAAGAACCTCTTATGCGTTTTGCATCCTATGCAATACTGTTATTTTATCTTGGTTTTTCTGCCAATATTTGTCACACTCAGCAGGCGTTCTATCAATTGCGACGGAGAGTGTTAGATGTATTGTTGTAGTATATAATAATTTTATATACTTTCTTAAAGTATATAATAGTTAATAGAACCGCAGGATTGCGCCGGATGTCCACAACCATAAGTGGTCCTTGGGAATCACTTGACGAGGCCTATGTCTATCAGTATTTATTTTGTTAACTTTGGCTGTTCGTTCAAATAAGTAATTAATTTGTAGAAATAAAACAATTTGATTTTTGAAACTTGATGTAGTTTTATTTATAATTTTCTCGCATACCGTTTGTCTTCTCAAAAATCATCGTCAACGTAGAATTTATTAATTTGTGCCATTGGAATATTATACTCATTTATTTCTGGAAACAAAATTAAAATTATTAATAATATTTATCAAACCAAAAAATGTTTTTTGGTTTGAAAAGCAAAAATAATGCTGTACAAAAAATATGTACCAGTAGTATTTTGACTAAGATAGGAATAGATAAAAAATGTGTTTTTGGTATTTTAAAAGTGTTTTTTAGTTTTTATGTAACTATATTTAATCTTCACTTTTATTTTCATCTTGAGGAAATAATGTATTGTCTTCGTTTTTTTATATGTGTACAAAGTTTCATTTAAATCTGTACGTCTAAACTTCATTTTGATATACTTTAGACTCTTAAGTATGTCAAAATGGAGTTCGAAGGAGTGAGTTATAAACACACACATATAACTGAAGTTTATATAAAGAGCACTACATTTATTTGTACATTATTTTAGATCAATACCATACTCATCTAATATGATTGCGAAAATAACAAAATTGTATTTTATATAAGACTAACTCAACAAACAACTATATAATCTGCGTGATAGTAAGTAATTATCACAAGGATATCACTAGCGCGTAGCTGAATCTTTAAGTCACGAGGCTGAAAACGCGCTGTTAAAATCCTTGTTATGTTACGAGCGTTTATAGGCCGCGGTGGTGTTTGCTATCATGGACTGTCATATCAACTGTATGCTTGATTGCCGGCCTGGTAAAATAAATAAAAACTTCTAACACCTGAGCATTTACAAGCGCGTATACGGCCTTTAAAGGACTGCTTCTGCTCTTGAAGGCCCTCAAGTAAATTATGTTAATGTGAGCTAATGTCCCTTCTTTTCGGTAGTTTTTCCGTACATTACGAAGGTCAAATTATAGTATACCACCGAGCTGTTCCCCATAGACTATATAAATGCAACCGGCTGCTCGAATGTGACCCCTATGAACTGGGGGGGCATATACTGCTCGCAACTACTGCCTAATGCGGGGTTGTGGTCTAAGTCAATTGTTTGTAATGATAGTGATAAATAGAATTCACAATCAGTATGTGAAGCTAGGGGGGATAATTTTTTATTACCTTGATCCATAACGTCGTCGGGAAATGGAACCATATGGAAACATCTACCCATATGCATTATTTGCCAGACTGTAATTAAAAGTACTTATTAGTTCGCTATTTTATATCATCTAGAAAGACGCGGGATATAAGTTAGTTATAAATAAAAAAAAAGCAAAATCAGTGCTGTAATAAAAACGTACAAAAATATAACATACTCACAAATATCAAGTGAATTCATAAAAGGACAAATACATTTGCATATCATGATGTAGACCTCATACAAATATCGTCTGTATTGGTGTTTCACTCTCACCTATTTCTAATGCCAAACTGCAATGTACGCATTGTTGTATTCCAGTTCAAAGGTAGTGTTTATACTGGGTATTATTACATATTATCTTCGCATCACAAGGTTGGCAACTCATAATGATATATTTGTTTTATTACGAGCATTTATAGGCTGCAATGCCACTTAGGTACTATCACCCGGACAATATGTTTGTTGGTGGACATGGTCTAATAAAAAAATAAAGTCCTTCAACATCTCATACATTGCCCTAACTCCATGGTAAGTCGCTTAAAGCACTTCTATTACGAACGCCTGACAAAAGAAGAATCACAAATGTTTATTATATTAATATTTAAATCCAAATATTTAACGCCCAAACATCACATTATATTTGCCCTGGATAGGAATATAACCCACGGCAGCTTAGTGCATAAGATAAGAAAACTAACCAACTGCGCTATCTGCGCTAGCGCTGTCAAAAATACTAAAATAATAATAAAAAAGGACGTTCGTTTATTTAAAGGTGGTATACATTATGCATTTGGAAATTCCGCCTGCTCGTTCTAAAAAAAATAATGTTTTTGAAACGAGTGTATATCAAGTTCTCATACAAGCGAGACAGTCAAAACAAAACCGAATTTGATAAGCTTGCTTTATAAAAAGTAATTCAGCCATTCAGCCATTCGAAGTCCACAACTGGACCATAATTCCACGTTGGCAAACATGTTAGCAACCGCAGAGTGCAGCTTTTGCGCACCCTTCTCTGCTGCCCATCTCGAACCCTGTGTATTTGAACTATACTGTTCCAGGTGGTTATACCGCCATGAGTCGGTTCTAGCACCTTGCCTTTTACAACATCTGGTACCAAGGGGGCTACTATTATACTCGACCGGTAGCTCATGGCTAAAAAGTAATTAGATTTATTCATTTAAATTAACTTCCATGTCATCAATTTGTCCATCTCTTTATTTATACACGATCCAGCCTTATTTATTGCAGAACACTAAATAATGTCATCTAAATAATTAACGAGATGTAAAATCACCATACAAATCTGTAAAAGTTCAGCAGGCGATATTGGAGCTTAAATGGGAAGTACATAATTCAAATTTGGTTGTGAAATTTTTGCCAAAAGCTTAGATGTATGTAGATGTAGATTGAGTTTAGTTTTTCAATTCACTTACATTCATAACGTTCCATACAGTTCACGAAATCAAGCATGCAGTAATTCTTGAATGTGGTGTATTCATTATTCATTGTCCGAGCGCAAATTGTGCCGGTACTTTAAAAAAAAACTATAAATAAGACTTAATATGTATATCTTTGTAGCTCTTGAAAACGATTGCCGCAATCAAATTAATCATCATTATCATCATATCAGGATTACCATTGGAAGTAGATTGTGGACATAGGCCTCCACAAAAATGGAGGAAACTTGCCCATAATTACCGCGCTGGGCAAGCGTATCAACAATCTCAGAGAGCAGCTTTCGCGGTGGGGATGCTGCTGCCCATCCTTGCGCATTTGAGCCTCACTAAATCTATGCGAATATACCGCCATTTGTTAGTCGTCAGTCGTCTTTTGTGATAACTGATACAGAAAGAGGTGCTATTCTACTCTGCCGGTACTTCACACAAATAAAATATTTAAGCTATAATAGACTGGGGAAGAGTGGGAACTCCAATCTGAGATTCAATCACAAAATTAAAATTTTACTGCGTTTAATTACTGTAAATTAATTATTATTTCAGTCAACGGCTTGGGAAAGAGAATAAAGTCAAATCTGTGATAGTAGTTAATATACAGAAATATCAAGTGACCTACTCAAATGCCTTCAAACAGTAAAATGCGATGTAGTCACAATTTTCTTCTAATGAAATGAGGAAGGGTGAAGTGCGTCTTTTTCTGGTGATAATTCGTATTGTTGTGGTGGTTCTGAAAATATTTTAATTGTCAGAGTTTCTTTAAAACTACAGCAAATTAGATTCGAGAAATAAGGACACGAGGTAGTAATAGCATAGATTCTATAGACGGGGTATAAGGAATTTATGTAAAAAATGAATGGCGATATAACATAAATATTTTGCAGTAGCCTTAATTTAGTCAATAGTTTAGCAATAAAAAGGATACAAAGAAAATAAGAGTAGAAATGGAATGATAAGAATATAAACTTGAACCGAAACGAATACATTATTATTAGATCTTACCATCTTTTTTTGTACAAGATTTTGATATTTCATAAGGTTGACAAAAGGTTGTTGTATCAGGTTTTTACAATTAAGTAAAACTAAGTTACTGATCAGTTAATTGAAAATTTACAGTTTCCAGTAAGTTACTGAATAGTTGAATAAACCGCGTTTTAAAGCAACTGATAGTATTTGTGTTATGAGTAATTATTGTGTAAATGTTAGAAACAATTTGAAGTAAATGCAATAAAAAAAATACTTCGTTAAGATAATGCTCCGTCTATACCTGTTGCCTTTGAAGGTGATGTAACTAGATATGCACAGGTTCACTCTTTACAACGTTGCTATAAAATATATCCCGTCTTTTTGCTTTGCACGTCACAAGGTCCATGAAGTTTGAGAAACAAATCATCTTTAGATTAAGGTCTTATGTTAATTCATGGGTCACAAATTTTAAAATTCGTAGGTAGATCAGGTCAAAATTTATAGGTAGAATGGAATTACCTTTTTGATATATAATCGCATTTTCATAAATACATATGTAAAATATTCCGCGGATCAAAAATAGGACTTATTTGGATTTCTTGGCAGATAAAAGATGGTGTAAGGAGTAATTGAGGAATAATTGCTTAATAAAATAATAAGCGATTTAAGCTAAAGAATGAATAGTTAAAACCAATGAAGTTTTAAACGAAAACTAATTTAAATAGGGAAGTTTGAATAAAATCACGCAAATCATAGTACATGTGACAATTATTGTAATAGCAAATATTTGAAAAATATGTTAAACTACTAAAATGTCATGATTATAAACTCATTTATAAATAAAGACTAATATCACGAATAGTAAGAATCTATTTGATATTTTTTTCCACAGAATTTGTATACGGAATACAGATCTACAAACAAAATATTGAGAAATACATTAAATGAAAACATTTGCATCAAACCAGTTTGTATTGTCCTGGACAGAATCTTTCTTACTCATTATCATCTGTGGTGGAATCTTCTCTAAGATCTCTTTTACGCTTGTGACCGTAATTCATATAGTCCTTATTGAAATTTCTATTATATCCTCCTCTTCCAGCATTGCCACCCTCAAACATTTTCAAATTTGATTGTTGGGTATCACTTACTTGAATGAAATAGAAAAAAAATAGTTAAATAAAAAAGCTTTCGCGTATTTAGATTTATTAAAATAAAATATTCGTAATATTTTAGGGACATTGATATGGATATTTATAACCAAAACAAGGTTATAACTATCCATCAACCAAAAGGTTATAACCAAAAACCATATATGCTATTAAAAGGAAAAAATACCTTCCAAATTTGCACGTCCTATTTCTGGTTGTTCAATTTGTTGATAAGGTTGTGCTTGTTGACCCGCTTTCCATTGTTGTTCTGGTTCATGGTATTGTGGTTGTGATTGATACTGCGCTGGATTTGGATCTTGAACATTCCACTGTTGTTGTCCTTGAGGTTGATAATACTGCTCATAATATGCGTATGATCCGGCATAATCATTTTGCATGTATCCAATCGCTTCAGTTGCTTGCCAATCTGAGTTTACATTCTGTGATATGGTATACTGCTCAAGACGTTCATTATAATTATAAGCAGGCACTTTTGTATTTGCTGTTGTAATGGGTGTTACAGGAGTGGCATTGCCTTCCTGTTTTGCTTTGTTTGCGCTGTCTAAAGTTTCTTTCAACAGTTTCTGAAAGTTTGGATCATTCACTCCACTAAATGTTCGCCTCGTCTCAACGTGGATTAACCTCGATTGGTTTTCGGCGTTGTAAACTACTTTGATATCAGCAAGTGAATTAGATATATTATTTAGCGTAACATCTATTGGTAATTCTGTAATTTTATCAAATTGACCAGCGCCGGAAATACTGATGACTGTTATATTAATTTCGCTTGCATTATTCTCACTCCTATATATATTAGGATTTTTAGTGGTTTTAGAATATATTAAGTTTAATATTTTTTTTTGTTTGTATAAATTTGTTGGGTGTTCTTCTAGATGATCTATTTCAGTTGAGATATTATGAACGATAATTTTTTCTACAATATTGGCATTATTAATAATATTTTTAATGTTGCGCGTCGTAGACGATAAATCTTTTATATCAAATGTTTGATTTTCATTTCTAATTATACGGTTTAGATTTATTGCTAAAAGTCCATCTGAAATTAAAACTATGTGTGGATTGGTATAAAAATGGAATGTAATATGGTTCTCAATAAAGCAATATAAAATTTTAGTTGATTTGTTTGTATTGGTAATTGTGAATGCTGTTGTTGATACTATGAATGACTACAGCAAAATATTGTACCTTATTTTAGGGAAATGTATATACGGATGTACGTGATATTTAATACAGTTAACGTTTGTGTGCAGTAAAAGTGTATCAAGCAATTATTTTTACAAAATGCACTTTTTTAAATGTCATTACACACCATTGCTTAAATCACACGTAGTATAATTAAATAAAGCAAATTTTAACTGACTATAATTTGTGTTTATATTTGTATGATTTTACTGAATGTAAATTTTGCTAATACCTATGACATTAACGAAAAATAAAATAACGTTCGAACTTAAAAACACAATGAATAAAGGTTGACTACCGGGCAACCATTAGCTCTAACAATTGCACAAATCACTTACCAATTAAAAAATAAAATGAGTTCGGAGTTTTAAAACACATGGCTGCTTTGGTTTTTATTTCAATTATATACATTAAAGACCACTATTGAAATGTAGATATAAATCTTATTGCACACACTTACTCGAGCGGAAGTCAAAAATATAAATATTTAATTTTAATTAAATATTTTATTGCTCTCTGAGTTTTATAAATTCCATTTATAAATCTCAGTGAGCAATAAAATAAGAAAACCCAATCAATTAAATTAGTTTAATTTATTCTCTACGATGCTATAAAATAGTTTCCTGAACTCATTTTGTCATTAAAGTTTTATTTTCTTCCACAATTGGGAAGAGGAGATTAATAGCCACTTTGTTGCTGAATTAAGCCATTAAGCCAACTTTAACACCATTAACATCATACTTCTTTATTTTTCTACATTATGAAATAATAGTCCCAAAATGTAGAAAAATCATCAAGAGGAGAGTGACATTATTATTACATATTGATGAGAAGTGAAATAATTTCAACTAAATGACAACCAAATCCAATCCAAATTGACGATTTTATCTGCTATTTAAAAGAAACTTAATTGGATATGTTTTGGAAAAATGAATTAGGTTGAAAAACTAAAGCCAATGCAATTTTAAGCAAAATACAAAATTAAGAACAATTGTAACTATAAAACCAACTTCCTCATAATAAATATCAAGTCATGTACGAAAGTTAGTCTATAATGCTATATAATTATACTAGCTTTATTAATTTTTCCAAATTCCAAGTAAATTATTTTAAGTACATGCAGACAAGACTATTGCAGATGCTGCCTCTTGAAATGTATTAAAATTTAACATTCTTTTATGGTAGATAAGATTTAGGAAATAGGGAAGTCTAAAAATAATTATAACCGTGGTATCTTTTATTCAAGTATTATGAAGCGAAGTCAACAACGTAGTAATTATCCAAGAAGTAATCATCCAGGTACGGGTAAACTGGAAGCAGAAAAACAGGATTGTTATAATTGTAATGGTATTTTTCACGCAATGCAAACGCAGTTTATTTAACTTACTCATATTTTTTGTTCGACGTTTTAAGATTGACGTCATCTACGTCAATTTTGATACGTCTATATAATAAATACAATACATAATAATAACAATAATATACTCTTTATTGTACACAATAAAAACAACACAAAAACATGACAAAAACATGGAATAGTAGGTACAAGAGGCGGCCTTATCGATAAATGCAATTTTTTACGGGCAAGCAAAATTCAAATACATATAAAGGATATAGTTACAGAACAATGAAAATCAAAGTGACAGATAATACTAATTCACCTTTCTCTTAAAAATATAAAAGAAAACGAGCAGATCTCACTTCAAGGGGGAGCGCATTCCACAAACGAACGGCTAAAACTGTAAAGGATTTGCTATAGAAGCTTGTGGAATGCAGAGGCATCTTGAGTGATAGAGTCTCTGACGATCTTAGGGATTTTTCATGGTTGTCTACATGGAACACGAAGCGACTTTTAAGACAAGAAGGAGAGAAAGGACAGATTAATAGCGTGTATAGCAAAAGACGACATGAGCGTTCCTGCGAAGACGAAAAGTTAGCCATTTGAGCTTAGTACGAAAGTTGGACACATGATCGTAAACCTTATGAAACCGATGTCCGGGACATGTTACTGTCCATAAGTATTCGCAAATTTTTAACTGTTCTACTATATGGAATAGAAATACCATTGAAATTAATCTGCGGTAGAGTAGACCAATTAATTTTGAACTCATCCTGGAGCTACCCACCACAATTATTTGTGTTTTACTAGAGTTAACTTTAAGCCCAAATTTTTCACTGAATCATTGATGCAAACAAAATCATTATTTATAGCACTAATAGCATCATCTTAGTCCATGAGAGATGTTTGTCGAGAAATTTGTAGTTCATCTGCAAAAAGATTGTAGGATGAATTAAGGTTGTTGGATAGTATTAATAAATATCTCGAAGAGTAACGGTGATAAAACGCCACCCTGCGGTACACCAACAAACGTACAGTTCCAAGATGAAAAATTGTCTTGGATGCAAATACGCTGATGACTACCAGACAGGTAACTATGAAACCAATCAGCAACTGAAGAAGATATGTTAAGAGAGCGTAAAAGGTTAAGCATAACATCGAAATCTATGGTGTTGAAGGCATTACTAAAATCAAGTAGTGCTAAAACCGTGACTTTTTTCCATGCCTTACCTTATATCGTCCGTAATACTGATAAGGGCAGTTGTGGTACTATGACCAGGGCAAAAACCGGATTGCAAAGGGTTAAGAAGGTTATTTTTATAAAGAAAAGGATAAAGCTGATCGTGGATCAGTTGCTCAAGAACCTTGGAGAGGAAAGGTAAAACAGAGAGGAAAGATATAGGATGATAATCAGAGAACGAGGTGGAATTGTGTTTTTAGAATTATTCGCGCCTCTTTCCATGCTGATGAAGAAATACCGCAGGAAATGGAAAAATTAAGGATGTGACAGATAGTTGGAAGGATTTTATCAATTCCCGGCTCCCAATTGCGTTGGAAGCTATTGACGCTAAGCTCTTTTTAACATCACTCGCGGTAAACTTATTATATATAAACGCTGACAAATCGGGAGTTGGAAGAGAAGAAAGATATGATAATGTGTTTAATTTCGTTGTTTCATTAAAGTTGTGAGACCCAATGGATGAACAGTGAATGTAGTGGCGTTGAGAATTTCTACACATATTGTTACAGAGATTTCTAGCTTACTATATATTTATCTCTATTTGCATCTGTAGGTTGAGATTTAAATTTAGTTTTGGCAGTAACCTTCCTCTTCATCATTGCTTTAATACTCTCATCAAGCCAAGGAGCGTGCTTATCATACAACTGTATGATGTTTGTACTAGATATATGTACCTTCTTGTCGATAGACTCAGTGTTCAAGAGGGAAGTCCAGTCTATGAGCGCCGCATCTTTGCGCAGATTATCCAGTTCCATACCACCAAAATTACGCTACTGAAGAATTTTCACTCTCGTCGAAGGGGTCCGAATTTTAAATAAAATATATATTAAATCAAGGTAGAAGAAGGCATTTGCAGAACATTGACCATATCTAGCAACATGGTTTGGAGAGAAAACAAAGACAGGATCTAGAAAGGAGGGACAAGAGTTCGGAAAATGATGAGTTGCATCAAGTGATAGTGAGATCAGGTTATTTGCTGCAATGACAGATAGTAGGAAAGAAGAATGAAAAATATTTTTAAGGAGACAGGTAGTTTCATCCATTCATCCATTAGTATTGAATGATTATAAGAGGGGAAAAGCTTTTATAATATTGAGTCGAAGCTCAATATGAAAAGAGGGACAGTAATATATTCCGAGTAAGATTTTTGAGTGGAGTTCAACCACAATAAAAATATACTCACCACTATCGGACGGGGTTGGTTGACACACACACACCGACACATTCACAATTGAAAACGGTATATGTGCACGTAAGTAAATGGCTACCCCACCACCACCGCAGCCAGTGCGATCGTTTCTTATGACTTAAAAACCAGGAAGAGTGTAGAAGGACGAAGGCAGGCAAGGCTTTAGCCAAGATATAGAACTGAGGATAGCACGAATGTTCATAAAGTCAAATGATGCCAGTATTCCAGAGAAATGAGCAGGAACGCTTTGGGCATTTATATGTCCTACATTAAAATTCCGAGGAACGTCAGAGAAATATGAAGTTTCTGAAAGAGAAGGAACACTAATAAAACTCTCACTATCGCTATTTACAGAATAAAAACTATCTCTATCAGAGATTTCAAATATAAAGTGATAGAGAAAAAAAATGTACATAAATAATATAAGTTAAAAAATAAAAACTATTAATTTTACCACCTGCCGGTTGCATGTTACATTACAAACTAAAAAAATATTTACTTAATAAAAATCTTACAAAAATTCAACAGTAATAATAATAATATTAGCAATAAAAAAGCAATTATGACAAATTAAGCAAATAAAACAATTCCCTAGCCGAGATCTCACAGTACTCTGAGAAGGCACAACGACATATATACATATGGTAAGAAATTATTGGTAGACAGTAATAACAAAGAAATATGTAAGTTGCACCAGGAATCATAGCTAGACCTTATTTTTTAATGTTCCGTGTTCCTCGCCGTGATCCGACAGTACCCCGAGGAGGCACAGCGACATCAGTTACTGTGGATTCAGCTGGATCACTTGCTTTAACAGGTCGAGATTTCATAAATCTGCTCAAGTCCGCGGCGGTTGTGAGTCGTTGTCGCGAACCGTTAGGCCCAACGGAAAATGTATCTCCGGCCTGGATCCAACATTTATCGATGCCTAGTCTATCACGTGCTGCCATAAACAAACTATGGCGCGCTTTGATTAAGAATTCGGATAAAGATATACCCGAAACCTTCAGACGAGCCTTGGCGGACCAAATGGTGTCTCTCACTTCAACATTATGGAGCTTTACAAGTAGTGCACGGGGCTTCTGTGAGGAAGATGGCCTCATACCTAGCTTGTGGCTGCGATTGATGTCATCAACCTTGAAAGTATACAGTTTTAGTTTATTTTGGATGATGTTAGTTATGACATTTTCAGTGTCTTCTTTACTTTCCTCAGAGACTCCGTGGATCAAGAGAATCTTCCTGCGGCTCCACATCTCAAGTTGATCTAAACTGTGTGTGATAAACTCAACTTGCTGCTTTAGGCTGCTCAGAGAATTTAGTATGAAGGAGCGGAAAGTAGTAAAATCTGCAGACAGTGTAGACATGCTGACAGTGGATGTGGGAGTTTTCTGCAATTCAGTTTCGAAAGCAGACATTCTCGTCTGGAACATCTTCGCAATCTCAGTGATCGAATTTTGTAGGGTCGCCGTGTCTTGTAATGGTTTAATGATATATTTGTGTGATTATTATTAAAGAACTTGATAACACTTTATCCGACAAGTAAATACACTAATGTAAGTTAATAAACGTGAAATAACTACTTAAAATTTAATAAGGTATTCGCGGACCAAATCACCGCTAGATTTATCAAGAGATTTTAAATTCGAGGTCTTTAAAATGGATTCAACCGAGGTTAAGGTTTTCATCGATTGCAAGAACACTTAATGGTAAATTTAAACCAATAAAATAAAAAAAAATTAAAACCGATTAAAATTTTAAACCGAATTATCTGAAAATACCAGTAATTTTATCTTAGCGATTAAAATTATGGAACATTCGTATCTAACTCATACTAGGTACTTACGCAAATAGTCATCTACTTTTTTTAAACTGTAGCATTCTCCCACGTAGGCGATTTGCCAAACTGAAAAAAATAGCAGTCGTAATCCGATAAATTACACAAGGGAATCAAGTAAAGCGCTCTCATTAAATATTGTCTAATCTAATCAAGTTCCAGGTAAATAGATAGACTATTAGCATTAATGAGGCTAACACTGAAAAATTGCCGCAACTACAACCTCAGTATCCCAACTGAAATTATAAATGATAAAATTAAGTTTCTTTTCATGCTATGTCGACTTATCCACACTCTTATGGTGGTGTTTACACAAACGACAATTTTAGTACTACACAAAATCAATAGATGGCGCTTTAAGACGAGTCGTCGGGTCTCAACTAGCTATTAAAAACAAATGTTAAAGTGAGTTTATTAACTCTTGATACTTCATATATTCAAACAATTTTAGTATAAATCTATAAGTAGTGATATATAGCAATCTTTTATCCCTAAAAGAGTACTATTTCCAAGGGAAATTCCCTCGGATGAAGCTACTAAGTGATAGCTAGTCTTACATTAATATCAAAAGCGTACTTCTCTACCATATTTATAAGGGGGATATCCCCTTGGATACCACAGCTCTTATCGACTAAAATTCCCCTGTAGTCCTCATATGTCCTACTTCTGTGCCATAAGCGCTCGACTTGCAGGATAATCTAAACTATCTGTCGCCACGACCTAGGATATTTTTCGATTGCTTTGGGAGTTAGAATAAGGAGGAATTTCGGACATTTTTATGTTGCGGAAACCGTGACCAATAAAAAGATGCCTTTGATTTTAGCTAATAATTACATGGCACGAGTACAACCAAAATGGAAGCTGTTCCCAAGAAAAAACCACATTATTCCAACTGGATTGTACCTGGTCTTACTAATAGCAATCTGTCTTCATGTTCCTTACCACTTTTTCCTCGATCTAATGGAACCTAAACTATATGTTCAATAGAAATAGAAATGTCAGTAGTAAGGACATTGGGGAACCCTTAATGTAGACAGATTACAGCTGGCAGTTGAATGCAGGTTTGTAGCCGGTTGTAGCAGGTTTCTTACGATCAACGTTTTCCATGCAATTCACAAATCTCAAGTAGCAGTAGCTGTCAAAATCCACATATTTCCCGTGCAAAGTCTTGCCGCAAATTTTCCCAGTTCTAAAACAAGGAAATAGAAAGTTTATTTTCTATCGTTTCAAGTAATTTGTAATATTTTATTTGCGTCTATTATTTTTATAAACAATTGACTGGTGTTTACTACCATTGTCCTTTATGAATTCGGCGTTGTTCAGAATTACATGGATGATAATTTTGTGTTGGTGCCCATTTTTTTATGAAAAAGTAAAAATATGTCGTTGATATAATTTTATTTTAAGTGTTTAAAGGTCATTAATATTATTTCCGGTGTAACGGAAGTGAAAGAAAACCGACACGTCACTTTTTAAAAATTGTTGAGTGATTGATAGTGAGCGGTATTGTGGTAGCGTAAATCATCGGTTTCCTTTAAAGTTTTGCGTATGTTACCAAGTTTACTGTAATCATTAGACTTTATGATTATAAAAAGTTTCTTTTCAACTAAGTGAGTGGTTTGATTTGCCTGATACCTACGCCATGAACCCTGCAGCTAAAGACTCTGATGTTGGCGATGACATCACAAAACCTACGCGCACGTCGACATACAGATGATATTGTTAACAATATTTTGCATCTGCTAATCTAATTCCCGTCAAAATCTGTCCACACGTTCCAAAATCTAAATATTTATTATTCAAATAAATCATAGGAACTTTTGAATAATCAGAAAAAAGCAATTGTATTAATAACTCCACAATGCTACGATGCGCAGACAGAATTAAATATACCTCATCTGTCATCGCGCAGTAAGCCTGTCTTAGTGATAAAAGGCTCACCTAAAACTCAACAAACAATTATGCACCAAATGATCACAATGGTGGCCGTACTCCGGTTCAGGTGGGAGAGTCCGTCGGCGTCTAAAACAAAGTACAACACCTGTTCAATGAAAGATATATAATAATGAGACGGAAATGGGCAGCAGCATTCCCACTCCGAAGGTAGTCTGTGATTGCCACCACATCTGGCTAGCGCAATTGGTGGCAAACGTCTTCCTAGTGTAAATGTACTACAAACTTTCTACGGCTGTTATAATGATTATTGAGAAGTCTAAAAGAATGAAGTTTATTCTGTACCTGGGTGTTAAATATGTATTTAAGTATAATTATATATATATTGTGATTCCTCTGTCGTTTGGTGTCCGTAACATGTGCTTTAAGCGACCTATAACGGAGCCAAGTCTATGTATGAGTATGTTGTGGGAATTTATTTATTTATCATCATATCATGTAGAACGGACATGGGCTTTGGGAATATTGTCCATAAATGGACAAAATATTCACGCTAGACAGGCGTAGTGGTAACCGCAGAGTGTAGCTTTGCGAACGGAATGCCGCTGCCTAACCACGCCCTATTTTTATTTATTTTTATTTATTTAACTTTATTGCACAAAATGTTACAAAATATACAAATGGCGGACTTAATGCCAGGTGGCATTATCTCCCAGTCAACCATTACACAAAACTGAATATATATATATATATATATATATATATATAGTGGTGCAGGCAATATATATACAAAATAAATA